>CM056998.1:162681276-163281276 GCA_029891345.1 Dryococelus australis
GTTCCAAGTAGACGAACCTTTGCAGTTCTCGATGTGTTTCTTCATTCCATCACCTGACATTAACTGCACGTGATCATTCTCGTAATGCTTCATCGCGCGAAAAGGACTCTTTGTACATGTGGTTCTCTCATGTCGTCGAGCATGGCAGCTTTTGCTGAAGGTCTTTCCACAGTAGCAACACTGTATTCTATGTAATTTTCCATCACTGGGAGAAGGTACGTACATAAAGGTAAGCTCTACAATATACTTCGTACAATAATTGGCTTGCATCATATTCGTGAAAAAAATTGCGTTCTTTCTACATTAGCAACTCGTGTATCTATTTTGATAGCTACTGCTTAATATATATATATATATATATATATATATATATATATATATATATATATATATATATATATATATATATACATACTAACATATTTCTTCAGTGAGATCTAAGCATTTTTTTATCTATCCATTCAACATGAGATTTAATCTAGTTCCTCCATTACATTACCATGCTGTTACATCTTCAACAGTTTCTTTCAGACAAGGTCTTCGCTTAGCTTGAACTCCTGTTCCGCAAATTATCAATTTATTATCACTAATGTCCCATTTTACTCCGGAAATGACCCATTTTATCTGAAAATGACACATTTATGAACCTAATGACATATTTTGCTCCGAAAATAACTCATTAATGACCCCTAATGATTCATAAATGGCCCATGTAACCATAATGGCCCATTAATGACCCATAACGATCCATGAAAACCCATTTGACTCCTCTGCAGGAGTCAGTCGGCAGGAGACAATCTTTACATCATTACTTTGCAATTTTCCTCTGTGTGCGGGTTACAGACCGACGAAACACACTCGCCATCATCTTCGATGTCCAGAAGGAAGTCGCCCCTTTGCAATGCTTTTTGCAAAACATTTCACGAACTTACCCTCTCGAATCACTTCACAAAACACATTGTGAATTATCATGATCCGAGAAACATTTCAGGTACTGCTGTTTTAAGGAGACCATCTTATTCAACCACAAGGCCTTCTGCCGTACATTAAATAAAATATGGGAGCACCCTGAGAAAACTCAAATACTAGTTCGTCCTGGAAAAAAAACAGGCAGGTATTAAATTTATTATATATGAAGTATGTAAAACCCTATCTAATATAAATACATATACATTTTCCTACATTTGTTATTCTATACATAATTATATTTTTTCCTAATATATGTATATTATTATCATATATGAGTACCTCTGTATTTCTCTTCTTTGGTGAACAGGTATTTGAGTTTTCTCAGAGTGATGCCATAATATTTTCGAAAATATATGGCTGAATGCCTTGTGGGAGAATAAGACAGACTCCTCCAATCAGATGGATAATTCACAATGTGTTTCAAGTGATTCGAGAGGGTAAGTTCGTGCGATGGATGAATGGTTCGTAAAGAGTTTGTGAAATGCATTGCTAAGAGGCGACTTTCTTATGGGCATCGAAGAAAATGACAAGCGTGTGCCACCAGTTTGAGCCCCACACGTAGAGGAGGATTGCAAAGTATTGATGGAAAGATTGACTCCTGCCGACTGACTCCTGCAGAAGGTTCAAATGGGTTTTCATGGATCGTTATGGGTTAGTATGGGTCACATAGGCCATTTATGAATCATTAGGTGTCATTAATGAGTAATTTTCTTAGTAAAATGGGTTATTAGCTAAAAATTGGTAATTTGAGAAGCAAAATTGATCATTTGTGGAGCAAAATGGGTCACTTGCGAAGCAGATTAGATCGTTAGGGTCATAAATGTGTCGTTTACAGGTAAAAATAGGTCATTTGAGGAGAAAAATGGGTCATTAGGGTAAATAAATAGGTCATTTGCGGAGCAAAATTGGTCGTTCGCGGAGCATGAGTTCAAGCTGAGCGAAGACCTTGTCTGGAAGAAATTGTTGAAGATGTAAGTGCATTGTAATGTAAAGAAGGAAGTAGAAATAATTTCTGGTTGAATGGATGCATACGAAATGCTTAAATCTCAGTGACGAAATATGTTAGTAAGTTTATATATTAAGCAGTAGCTAGCCAAATAGATACACAAGTTGCTAATGTAGAAAGAACGCCAGTTTGTTCATGAATATGACGCAAGCTAATAATTGTACCAAGTAAACTGTAAAGCTTACCTCTATAGATGTGTCTTTTCGCACAGCTGGAAAATTACATGAAAAACAGTGATGCTACTGCGTAAAGATGTTCAGCATAAGTTGCCATGCTCGACGACATGAGATAACCTCCTGTACGAAGAGTCCTTTTCGCGCGATGAAGCATTACGACAGTGACCACATGCAGTTTACGCCAGGTGATACAATGAAGAAACACATCGAGATATGCAAGGGTTTGTCTACTGGGAGTCAGCAAGTGCTGTCGTCAATAACTCCTACCACATCGATGGGTACTGTTTCCTCACACGATTATGACGAGACAGATAATGCTATAATGCTAATGACGGAATGATTGAGCCTTTATGTGTGGGATATACACTTGTTACGCTTGCCGGCTCTCATTAATGATGACGAGCCTACACCTACTACAAAGAAATGTAAACTTGATATTGGTGATGAAACACTAAGTGAATGTGATCATGAAGACAGCAGAGATGAAAATGGCTATGGAGACAGTGTTGAAAGTGAAGATTTGATGATTCCCTCAACAGTCCCACATATTACATCAATGAGTTTACTCGAAAAGTGATGTGAAGAAGGCAGAAGACGCTGAGGATAATGACTACGTGTTTACCGAAGAACCGAATGATCTTGGTGATAGACTCAAATAATGGCTTGACTTTAAAAATTGCGGGGATTTATCTCGCCTCAGTGAGGTATGTTCCATAATTAGAGAGCTTAAGAATCGGGGTTATATGATATAATGTGAATAATTTCATTCTTTTGATATTGTGATTAAAAATATTAAAAAATTATTATAACCTAATTGTTTCTTCTTTATGGTTTTGTGTTGTATCCTTGTAACAGCCTTAATGTTTTAAATAAAATAAAATATTTAATAAATTATACATGTATGTATACTGTTGACTGTAAAAATATACTTTTTTTTTAATACGATGAAAATTACAAGTTTTTCCTATGACTATAAATATGAGTGTTTACAGCTCACCTGATGGCTGAATCGAGAAATTAATGTCACCTATGTGTTGAAAATAGAATCCAACATGAAGGGTGCCGATAGTACAAAGTACACTTTAAAAACATAAACAAATATGGATGTCACCAGGTGGGTGAATTAATACACTAGAACCACCTAGGTGAGGAAATCCAATATAGTTGTCGAACGAATATTAGAGATAAACGCCAGCAATGTATGAACAAATGACAAATTAAAATAAAGAAAATGGCGAAATTGGTATAGGCGAGCGGTGAGGGAAGACCTCTGGACATTTGATTTTTTTTAAGTAAAATTTTGAATAATTTTCTAGAATGTTTAATGATTAGAATTTGTTAATAATTATAAAATATTTTTTTTTGGAAATATTTTGGGTTTCTAGATTATTCAAGCTCATGCAGTCAAGGTCAAGGTCACTTGCACCAAATATTGCTGTAGTAGTCAGCATTGTAATATACTTGCGGAATTTGATGATTTACTCCCGATTTTTTTTATTTTCAAGGTCATTTAAGGTCTTGGGATCAAGGTCAAGATAACCTGCATTCAATATGGAGGTATTAGTCAGTAATGTAATATTCTTGCTGACTTTCGTGAATTTTCTTTCCAATTTGGGTTTTCAAGTTCATTAAAGGTCATGTATACAAGGTCAAAGCACCTGCATCCAAAATGGTGGCAAATGTCCGTAATGCAATATATTTGCTGACTTTTGTGATTTTTTCTCAAATTTTTAATTGAAAGGGATTCAAGGTTAAGGGAGATAAGAGAGATCAAGGCCAAGGTCACCTGCATACAATATTGTGACAGTAGTCAGTAACGTAATTTGCTTTCTGACCTTTATAAGTGTTTTCTCGAGTTTTAGTTTTCAACGTTATTTATGGTCACAGGGTCAAGGTAAAGGCCACCTGCATTCAATATGGCAGTAGTAGTCAATAATTGATATGATCGTTGACGTTTATGAATTTATTGGGATTTTTTTGAATTTTTTATGAAAAATTGAAATTTTAATGGGAAAAGGGAAATTTTATGAGAAAAAGGGTAATTTGAAGGGGAAAAGGGGCATTTGTAAGGAAAAAAGGGAAATTGTTAGGGAAAAATTACTGCAGGAGGACTGGGATGTTTAAATTATCTTTAATTCTTTTGAAATAATTGTAAAATAATTTTCGTAATAATTTTTAAAAACATTTAAATGTATTTATTTAAAAACAATTTTAATAATTTTTAAATTATTTTTATAGTATTCTTATAATATATTTTTTTTAAATCATTGGGAACATTTCGAATTTAATTTTTTTTTTATGATTTGGAAATTTTTTGGGGCCAAGGTTATTCAAGGTCACGGGGTCAAGGTCGACGATCCTCAAGACTCAATCCCACTCTCCTGACTTGGAGTCACAAATCTACGGTTCCTAAGTCACGAATCCTCCTATTTTGCTCTAGGAAGAATTGGAAATTTTTAGGAAAAACAGAAATTTCGAGGAAAAATTTTTATAGGAAAATTTGGTCTATTTTGCGGGAAAAAGGGATCTTTGAAGGAAAAATGGTCGCCGGGTGATCGGAATGACAGAGCAGAAACAGTTCCAGCGCTCCTAGCTCCTGTGCCCTTGGCCGAAAACATACTAGCCTTTTATCATTCTACTGTCAGTATGTTTCCGAAATATCACGGAAAGTTCCAGAACTCTTGCTAATTGGCTGCTGCATTTTACTTCCATAATATGTATTGACTTTGACCTGTATGACTTCGCAGCTCTACTGGTAAATATATACAACTGGTATAGAGTATTAGCTAGAGTTAATATGGTTAAAGACTGATTTTCTTTTGTGGTCAAAAATGTTCCCAAAATTGTTTCAAGAACTGCCAAAATAATTGCCAATTCCAGGTGTTTCAATAATGTGACTTTGGTTCGAACCTCAAAACCACGGTTTTACAAACGTAGTACACAACCGTATAAAAAAAAAACCTACGTTTATAAATAGTGTGCTAACCTTAGTTGAAGTCATGTGGTTTTGACAGCTTTGTAGAAAGTAAAGCAGTTAAATGTTGGGACACGGAGACTGGCTAATGTGCAGGTGACATGCTCACTCGACTACATATTTACATTTACTTTGTATTCCTAAGTGTAGTGGTTTATCTGGGCACATATCAAAAGAGTGTTACAGGTACTGACAGAGTGGCCGTAATCGTTTAGGTTTTATACTTATGTTGAGAGGAAATCGAACCCCAGACACTACGCAAACATTTGTGAGCGCGGTATTTGTTTGGTTCTAAGATCAGGTAATTAAATTAACTATAAAAAAAACTTTTAAAAACAATTTTGTAATGTGTAAATGCACTTGAAAGAGAAAAATTATTATAGTAGTTACAGATTTTGTATAACTTGTATGACGTAGTCGAAATGCAGTAATAAACTTTACTACAAATTATTATGGTTATATCAATTTATATTTAGTATATAAAAGCTTGGCGCAATATAGAACTTATACCTCATTTGCTTAAGCGTAGTAGGCACATATATTGAGTAATAATCTTAACATTTCACAATATAGAATACGTATCTTCTTTTCATAATCGTAGTAAGCACATATCGTGCATTAAGCTGTTAACTATTCGCTGCAGAGAATATATAACTCATTTGCGCAAGCATAGTAGGAACAATATATTTGCGGAAGTCTTTTAAACTATTGGTGCCATATTTTATAAATTAAATATGAATTTATAAAAGATTGATATTTGTAGTAAAATTTCTTACGGCTTTTCGACCACGTGTTACAAGTTCTACAAATTTTGTATCTACTAAAGTTATTTTTCTCTTTTTAGTATATTTATAAATAAAATGTTGGATTTAAAAGGTTTTATATACTTAATATATTTTCCAATTTTTGGTCTCAACAATTTTTTTATAATTATTTGCGTACACTCTTTATACATTCATTTATACAGCCATGAGACAAAAAATACTAAAAATGTGCAGTCAAACACTGGTAGCCCCTTCCAAACTTTGGGCTGTAAGCTGACGAACAGTGGTATAAAAAAATAGGTGAGAGTGAAAAGTCTAAGAAAGTGAAGTAAAACGCTGGTAGCCTCTTCCACACTTCGGGCTGCAACCTGACGTACAGTTATACGCTGCAGACAGACTGTACGCCAGTTTAGTGCATAGAGGTGCGAATGAGGTCGGATAGACACCGTACATACAAACATGTGAAGTTAAATAAAAGCTTGAAAAAAGAGGTCCCCACTTCTTTACCTTTCTAAAAATAGCTGAGTGAATTACACCTCAAATTCATGACGATAGACCAAAATATATTGTTTAAGAAAATTTAATTTTCTTTTAGTTATTACAATTAACGGGGTTATGTCCACTATATGCATATATGTGTAAGACATATTTATCTAGACAAATTCAGTAGTCTAGATAGTTTTGTAATAATATTCTAATATCCATTCGCAGGTATGTAAATGAGAGGTGCAAGATCAGTTTTTAAATGCAACTGCACATGAAAAACTATTTTTTGTAAAATAATGCCCGTAAGAAGTCATCATTTCAAATGTTTTGCAATAAAGTACCCTTGCATAAATATTATTTGCATCTCTATGGAGGAAAGTAGGATAACTTTTATCGGAAATTTTTTTCATGTGGCGGAATGATACGTGGTGAGTATCCGAAAAAGAATATCTTTAGCAGGGCTTCAGGGAAAAGAGAAGCAACCATGAAAAAGGCCATGTTTCAAATAAACCGCGCTCGCACTCCCTACCACAATCCCTTCAACACATCGCATGTGGAATGCGTCCACTTTCGCACTTGCCCTCCCGAGTAATCCGTGGTTTATTTGTCAGCTGTGCGGTTGGAATCACAAACCATTTTTATGTTATTTATATACTAATGAATTGATTTTGCAGTTAGTTACAATGTGATAGCCTATGATAGGAGTTATGATTGCGTTGATTCATAGAAACTGAAAGTTACACTGCTTTTATACACTGTTCATTGTGAATTGAGCACTTTTGGAATCCTTCCGTAGGATCTACTTTTATACTCATTTCCATCCTTTCATCCTTTCATCCTTTCGCCATACATAAAATTTACATTTAAATGGGCCTAGTGGCATTATTCATCAGCCAGTCAAGTTAAAACGGAAAATTATAATGAAAATATATTAATTACTAATAAACAATTTCGTACCCTAATGTTTATAAAGCAGAAAATCATCAACAACTTTAAATTTTCACTTAGTATACGACGCCAAGACATAGAAATGTATATATATATATATATATATATATATATATATATATATATATATATATATATATATATATATATATATATATATATATATATATATACATGTGTGTGTGTGTGTTTTTAATTTGTTGCCAACCTAACTAGAAGCCTCCATGCCACTGTTTACTATAGCATATACGTAATTACAGGCAGCAATTTATTTCGTAAACGTTGATTTAATTAGTGCTCACCTTACCTTAAAATATCCCGTATTTAACAAATAATTTCATAAAACATCTCATGAACATTCGGTATTATATGAACAGCAGAACAAGTTCGCAATATGGAACATTACACTGATGTCCCTTATGAGCGCGAGTTTGCTATTGTGGGTGTTCTGGTTATTTGTAACACAGTGAAGTCTTTACCGAGGTCGTAGAATTGAAGCTGTACACGTGATTTTCCGGCCCAAACGAACCTACGCACTCCAGGAGAGCCGAGCTAAGCTACGGCATGTTTTTTCAGCAACACGCGCTCTGACGTATAGTTGGGGTGGAAATCGGGGAAGGGGGTGAGCTTTGTTTACAAATGTCGGCGGCGCCTAATCCCGCTACAGTCCGGGAAGGCTTGAAATATCTCCGTGCTGAGGGTTGGTTGGCGGGTTGGGGGGAGAGTGTAGGCTTCGTGTTTCTTCAACCTGCGGGATTTACCCTCGTCTCTGTTCGCGACAAGTTCATACGAGCGTCCTTACACTCGCGCGAACAGGCGATATCTCTTCAGTTCAGTGGCGCAGCCAGAATTTAGGAGTGGGGGATATTTACACTGACAGAATGGAAGAGAGGGTTGTTGCATTGGCATTAGCAAGGCTGACGTGAATGCCAATCAGGAAAAATACTAGGAAAAGAAATACTCTTTAATTAGAGACCCCATCATTTAGCTTTATAAAATGACACTGTTTTATACATGCCCACGCAGATCTCGTTTACTTATTGGCCGTGCCCAGAGCCGGAACCCAGACTTCTGTTCCACTCGGCCAAGCAGACAAGGGTAGATCCAGAACCGACTCTTGGGAGGGGTCATTTCTAAAACGACAAAAGTTAATAAATATTGGATGGCACACGGTCTAAAGTAAGTACATTTGGTAGGAATATGATTGCATGAGACGATATTTACGAAATCTTAATAGTAAAACACTGTGTACAATGTAGAAGCTCAAGTACCACGATTTACGACAGTTATTTTTTTTCTGACATACGAATTATCAGCTATTTCACGTTAGATTTATAAGTTAACAGTTTCCGGAGCCCATAAATAAAACTACCCGAACAGGCTTACAAAATAACACAGTTGAAGCTGGATGGTTCTGTACTGTTAGGCGTTGCTGTCCGATGCTGTGGCGGTGAACTCACCTCAATCCTCCCCTCACCCAGGTTGACACGCTTGTTACCTCCTGAACCCCCTTTCTGGGAAACCCGTGAATAATGGACAGTGGTCGTCGGGCTGTCGCGGTGCTCGGAGCTTTGCTTACGTCACTGCGGGCGAAGTGTTCGTGGCGCGAATGGACGAGAGGGTGTGAAACCGACGAGTGAAGCCTACTGTGCGTGAGGGCACCTGGAGGACTCTACAACATCGGATATTATTGTAAAGCTTCGAAGTGTCAAATATGTACGTATAAATTATAAAATGATTGAATATGTTGATTCACTGTCTATTGGGACAGATCTTTAATTATTTAATTTCATTGATTTCTTAGTGGTAGTTATAAATTGTATTAATTGGTGTCAATTGTAAACAGTTAGTGATATCCATTTATTGTGAGAAATTGAGCTGAGAGAATTTTTGCTCTTGTTATTGTAAATAAAATAAGAAGATTATAATTAATTCTTTTACTTCATTAGGACCTCCATCCCTTAACGAACTTGGTTCAGCCCACTTAATTTATAGAGAGGGAAATTGTAACAGTACTAACTTAATGCATTTTAAAGCCTACCTATTACCTCTGTTTAGTTTTTAATTGTACCCACACAAAAATGTTTTTAAAATTTCCAAAAAATATGCTAATTTGAGACTTCCTCTACCTCCTGTGGGCTGGAGAATTTGGTAACACACCATAAGAAACACCACCATCATCAGGTGGAATGGTGATCGTTATTGGGCTGCATCATGTCGTCTCACAAAGGTGCCATAACATGTTTTCTCAAAACTTTCAAACTTATTATTTGCGTGGTTGCAAATGAAAACATTTGATGGAAAAAAAAAAAAAAAAAAAAAAAAAAAAAAAAAAAAACACCTACAAAACTTCAAATATTTCGCTTGAATGCTTTTATACCAAATGTTTAGCAAAATATTTCATGATATTTTGCGAAAAGCGATATATAAATATGTAGATAAAATATTTTGCAAAAAAGATAACACAATTATAACTAAAATGTTTAATTATAATGATTTCTACGAAATCACAGCATTATAAGAGGTGGGTATATTTTCAAATTATCATCTAGAAATAAACATTATTTAAGTTATATATTCTTTTTACAAAACATCGACTTATTATTATATAAAAACATTATGACAAAGCCTAACATTTAAAATTTTTACCTTTCTTCTACATTTACAACTATTTTTAAAAGACCCCAAGTATTGAGATACTTATCTCCATGGTGGTCACCTACAGAGTTTGAGAACGAACAATACCAGCTCCAGTAATGCAAGCCTATTTATTAAATCACTCTCCCACCCCTCGCCAATAATTCACCTTTAATAGAATTGGCAACGGGCTATTCAGCATCTAATTCGGTAAATTTAATTTTAACCCATGAGAAAAATGTGTTTTGAATAGAGGGCTCTCAGAACTACACAGCAAAAGGCTTATAAGTAGTAGGACTTGGGGGGGAGGGGGGGGTTTCACTTCACGTAGGATTAATTGGTATTAATCGATGGATTATCGATTTGATTGATTGGATTAATTCTCAATCCGATATTAATAAGATGGAAAAAATTTAATCGGCTAGTTTTAATCCAATAAAATTAATGGGTTGAAAAATTGATTGATTCATCCAATTAATTGAATTGAATTAATCAATCAACAATTATTTTTAATTTTGAAATTCGTGTGAATTCATAAATGTACAGTTGGGTGTAAGAATGTGCTAAGGCATTTTATTAATTTTTTTTGTTGGGTGGGGAGCGACTCGGGTAGATGTTGACCCTCGGAGCTCTGGTTTTGTACAGAGGTGGGGTTTGTGTTGGGGAAGGGGTGTATATGTATTGTGTAATATTAATTTTTGGAGAGCGGCATGGTTGATGTTGACCCTCAGAGCTTTGGCGTTGTTCTGAAGTGGACTTGTGTTGGGGAAGGGGTAAATACGAGTGTGTGTGTGTGTGTGTATATATATAGGAATTGTGTAATATATAGATTTATTTAGAGTATTTCGTCTCACAGGTGACAGAAAATATATATATATATATATATATATATATATATATATATATATATATATATATATATATATATATATATATATATATAGGAATTGTATAATATATAGATTTATTTAGAGTATTTCGTCTCACAGGTGACAGAGACACGTGCAGCGATTTCTGAATATCGATTGAGCTCTAGATACAATAAAAGTCGGTTATGAAATAGTCATTGAAAAACTCGGAAGGAGATCTGAATACGATTTACGTCTTGTTATGTTAGTAACGACAAGCAGAATAATTTAAGTGTAAAAGTATTAAATACACGACAACTGTTTCCGAATGAAATTAAACCTCTGACGTTATACAAGAGAGAAATTATAAGTCTTTAAACATCGCACAGGAAAACCTATAACGAGTGGACACATCGAACCGAAATCCTGATTTCAAACGGACTCCAGGTATCATAGTTTTATTAAAAATTGAAGAAATCAAGTAACGAGTTATAGCTATCAATATATAAACTATTAGTAGGAATAAATAAATTCGTACAAGCAGCTCTCCCAAAACATGTCTGGTCGGCTGTCAGGTTAGTGAAGCAATGCCTTATAAGCTGTGTGTCGGGAGTATGACTAGAAACGTAGAGTGTGGTTGGCGTCTGGCAGGCGACTGAGGTTATAGCTACTCGGAAATAGATGCGAATACATAATTACGTGACATAAAATATAAAAAATTATGTTTACGATGCACGAACTAGATGAAATAACAGGCTTTAAAAATCAAAAAATTTAAAATGAGATAATTTCCACATAAAAATGAAAACTCGCTTACCAGCCGCAGCAATCCTGATAACTTAAATATGGAAGCACATTTACGCAAACGAAGAGATACAAAGTAATTAATAAAACCAAAAAGGTATCCTATTTTCCACACTAATCTATGAGTTATAAAATAATTATAATTTAACCAAACACAATAGCGCACATTTCCCTCATCGCCTCTGAGTTTTCCACGTACCTTACAATGTTAAATTCTTTTAAAACACGCCCGTCCAGCTGTGAGGTTCGTGAAGTAATGACTCTAATGTATCACTTACGTCGAATTATAAGCTAAGCGAGTTGTTTCTAGCAAACAGAATCTGCGGCGGTTTCGGTCGACTGAGGGTATGGGGGACATTCTTCGACGTTAAATATTACGTCACGAATCAATAATAAAAATTATTTATATCTGTTTACGAATTCACTGGTTTATATTTCCCTATCAATATAATTTTAATGAGTTTTACCCGCGAAACGTTTTATCACGTCTTCTTAAACGTTAAGCGGTTCATGTGAAATATTAAACAAGGTACAAAGTAAAAGAATCACGTAAATGCACAGAGAAACTTACCCAATTTTAAACACTACTTTCACTTCCCTGGGGAAAATAAGAATATCACACACATTATTTCACGTATTTTCCTAGTATGAGGTTAAATTATTGTTTTAACACAATTTCCGACGAAGCGTAGGAAAACTCGGATTATGTGAAGAAGGATTTAATCCAGCAATGCTTTGTAGAAATGAAGGATATTAAAAATAAAGTAATAAATCTACGAACGATTTCAGTCCAACCCTTTGTTGAAGAATAACAAATTATTAATTATTAATTAATGTAAAAATCGTAACAAACAAAAAAAATTCCAATAGTAAAAAGAAAATTTTACTATATTAAAACACATATATAAAATCACATGTAACGAGAGCTGAAGCCCGCTGACCGAAGTTCGCTGGTTGGTGGTCTGCTATCCCTCGATCTTCGCATGAAGCCCCGGCAGACATTGGCCCGGCCGTTGAAGTTTGCAAAGAGGGACAGAGCAGAGCACGATGACCAGTGGTGCGTGTATCCAGACCGAGGGTTGTCGTAAAACTAAGATGGTGGTGGTCAGTGAGGACCTGTCCAGTGCTATGCGCCCCCTCCCACGACTCATATCCCTAGACCAGAGCGCATATTTGGCTAGCTCGAGGGACTGCCTGCCTGCCTATCTTCCTCCCTCCCCTCAAGAAGTGAATTTTGGACTCACCCGAAGATTTGACCTGTTTGCAAAACTGTCCTCTACCCTCGAATTTGAACTTGTCCAGCCTGCCTCCTTCCCCTCTACTCTCTAAGATTAGACTTTCCCGAAGCGTTGACCTGTCTGGTTGTGTGAGAGGAATAGTTATTCCCCCCACCCTTTCTCATGATTCACCAAGCCTGGAGTAGGTCAACACCCTCCAAGCCTTTGTGGTAAGGGATGTTTGAAAAATTATCGCATTCTGCATCTCAAGTGTCTGAACGTTTATTTCCATAGAATAAATATAATCAACATTTGCTGAAAAATTATTCCCTCAACATTAAGAGCTACGGAAAAAAAAAAAAAAAAAAAACTGTAGATATGTAAATGTCTTTACGGAATTGCAATTTATTGATTCCGAATAACTTTCGCTAACGCGATAAATGATTTTAACACCTCTTCTATTGAAACATACCAACTCCCGCATCGCAAACGAAAATCCATACACGAAATTTTCAGAAAAGTAATTTAATTTCTCCCAATGTTATTATTAGCGAATCTAATGCTATTAAGGAAATTATAGTATAACAAGAAACCTAACCCTGTGTGTAGGATGTTCAAACCCATTCCGAATGTTTAAGGGAAACTAGATGAGTCTTGTTAAGAACACGCAATAAACACCGACCTAGGTTTTCTCCTATCTCACTCATTGTCCTCCCTTCTCTCTTCAACCTTGAAACCGATTGTTAATGCAGGATCAATAATCCCTTTCCTTTGCAATACACATTGTTTGGGAAAATCTCTACAGTCTCCCCTGCAAAGACTTATTTCTAGAAAAAAATCTAACTCAGGAAATCATTGACCTCAGTATATTCTAATTGTTTTTAACTTAAACAATTTTCCAAGAAATATAATATCAAAAGGAAACAAACGTAATGGATTACCGTTCAGAAACTAATCCAATGAAACGGTAATCCCATCAACAAGCAGATTGATTGCACAATAATTGTACATTCAAATCTCATTGATATCGATAGGTTTATTAAATGAAAAACACATGAACAATGTTTCAAATTTTTTTATTTAGTGTCATAATATTAGAAACATAATATTACTATATTTTAAGTTCCTGACCCACGAATCGTGTGCTTTTTAGAAGCCTCTCCTACGAACCAAGGACCTATCTTTTTTCCTTTTAATGATTTTATTAATTAAATATTCATTTGGAAAACTGATTTTTTGTAGTTCATGTTCGTAAAAACCACCTTTTATAGATTGTCCATCGTAGGTTTCGATGTAATACACCCTGTGAAAATAATGTCTAAATGAAATAATTTTAAATATTTCAAAAGACCAATTACTCGTCTACTGTTCCTCAAAGACAGATTTCAGCTTTGAGATTTGTATATAATCACCGACTTTGAACTTTTTCTTCCTCTGATCGGATATATTTACATTATTATATATGGTTTTCATCAACTTATTGTCCATTACCTTTTCAGGATCCATCTTGATAGTTCTATGATGTCTGGAAATATAAAATTTAAGTATTTCAGGCAAAAGTCCACCCATTTGTAAGTTCCTTTCGGTGTGAAATGCTTGTATATTAACTGCTTAATCTATTTGTTGAATCGTTCTTCAACACTGGCTTTAAGGTCTGAAAAAGTGGTGTAGTGATTTATACCATAATCAGTCATTAGTTTCCTGAATGGCACAAAAAAAAATTCGGAACCTCTGTTGCTTTGTAGCGAATTTAGGGTTCTTATTTGCAAAATGGTCTTCATTGCATTGCTGACCTGCTTCCCAGTTTTGTTTCTTAAAGATGTTCCCCAACCATATTTGGAATGAATGTCTATTACGGTTAAAATATATTTGTATCTCTTACTGGATTTCGAAAGCAATGTCATTAAACACCGATCTGCTTGAAAAAGGTCATTTAAGCATTTAGTAATAATTGGTCTTCCGGGAAACCTTATTCTGGCTGGAGCATGAAGTTCTTGAGCAATCTTACTAAACTTCATTGGTAATATAACCATCTTCCTTCAGCTCTTCAATAATATAAACAATTTTGGTTGTATGCGAATTATCGCCAGACACTCTCGAAGAAATGCGAAGTTTTAATTTATCGATCAATTCATTAGGATTAATCCAATATACAGGAGAAAACCAATCGCCAATTTCGTCTTTATATATTCCTCTTCCAACAATATAACTTATTAAATGTAGTTTTGGATGGTTTTCATTTCCTAAACGATTATTCATGTTCATAGGATGAAGAAGTTCTTTATATTTCTCCAAATCGGTGTCGGAATATCCATTTGGAACATTCAAAATTAATAGTTTAAGAAATCCTTCACTCACATCAGTTATGCAATCACCTATTTTAATTATATTGTCAGACTAAAATGTGATTATCAAATATCCCAGAAACCATAGGTTTCCATTATGATATACACAGAATATCATATTGCGCAGAGGTGAAGTATGTTTGAAAGCTAAATCTTGACATTTTAAATACGAAAGAGGTTGCTTTTTCTTTTTATTGAAACATTCTTCTTCCGATTAAATTTCCAAAGGTGTTTCATTAGGCGAATTAAACACAGAATGTAATGTGTCCATTCTACTTGTAACAGGTTTAAATATTTCTTTGTTTAAGACACCCAATTCCATTCGGGCTCTCTTAGCTTGTAAATATTTCTCCTTCGTAGCAGATATAATGTTATGTAATTCCGAAGCAGAGTCAGGCATGTTTAGATTATATTACATTAAATTCCAACTAATTAAATATGAATTATGTCATTGCTTTTCTAACTGCTGCAGTATGTCGACTAACTGCTACACTAGATCGAATAGTTTGGGTTTTTTCAATCTTATCGACTTTATTTAAAATTGTCTAATTTAGCTATAGTTTTAACTCTCAAATCATTAATAAAATAATTTATTTATGTATCCAAATTATTATTTTGTTTTCTCACATCTGTTTGTGTAACTAAACCAAATTTTTAATTAGTCAATTCATCACTTATATGTTTCGTTATTTCATCCATTAATGTTTAAAGATTTTTTGTAATAGTAGCACTTACCACTTGATTAAATATAGCTCTTAAATTATCTTGCATTTCTGCAAGTTGTGTTGTAAAAATTAAGTTTGTCATTTCATTAAAATCCTTACTAAACCCATTAAAACATTCTTCTATTCTAAATTCACATAACATTTATTTGCGCCATCGCTATCTTTCTCAACCATACCCACATTATGTAATTTTTGTCCATTCAAATCACAATTCCCATCGCGGTTTTTAAATAAACAACTATTTTAATTAAGGTGATTTATATCGCTATTTCCTAACTTTGAAATACTCATTATTCTTGCTTGGGAAGTAAAAAAATTGCAAAATCCAGACCTATACCTGCTTTATATAAGGGAAGCATTGGTATAATCACCAAAAAACTGTATTTCTTTTTACAACAGTAAAAACACATATTTAAACTATATAAATGTAATTCAATCTAAAAACATGATCATTGTGAATATATTGCAGATTCATACTGTCCATTTTAAACACAATTATCATATTTGTGTTATTGCGAAAATTATGTTTTAGAATAGGTGCATAAGTTTGTGATATATATAAATAATCAACATTTGAATGTCGACCAAAACTAAAATATTGCTATATTTGACCATGTGGTTCACACCAAACATCGCCAGAAATAAATACGGATTTGGGTAATGCTTCATTCGGAGACACAATATAGCCTTTATTTATAAAATGGAGATATTGCATTCCTTCAATTAATGATAAAATAGTGGCTATTCATTGATATTTCTCTTGTTATAATGTTGTAGAAAACACATATACATTTTCAAATTTAATCCCATTTGGATATTCCAACAGCGACATAATAACACATTTTTCCACACGAAGAAGGACCAAGTATAATACAACCTTTTGTTTGATGGTAAAAAAATACCATATTTCTGTTCAATTATATTTTCATTCATATTTACAATTACCAGAAGATGTATGTTTTGTTTTACAACCTTCATGTATACAGTATTGTATAGTGTAATGTACTAACATAAAACTATATATGCATGTCCGTATATAGGTTTGCATTCAGTAGAATATAATGGTTCGCTCTAAACATAAAAAAGGATGCGGAATATTAAATATATTGATTAATAAATTGCTATTTGAATTATATGTACCAAAATGCAATTATTGTGGACCTGGTACTAAACCTGCAATATGTACGTCACAGAATGATCAAGGTATTAACTGTTTGGATAACGCTTGTAAAGAACCCGATGTATTTCACGATTTGAAAGAAAGACATATAGCAGATACAATTCTATCCAATAAAACATCAAATATAAGGAAGAATTCATCTACATATAGAGTTCAAAAGCTTGGAGCTTGGGTTGTGGATAAAGTGATGTGACCTAAGGGGGAAAGAGGTTGGGCATCAAATGCAAGACTAATTAAAAAACAAAGAAAGGAGAAATCATTCCATTCCTATCTCCAGCATTAACAGCTCTTGGATCGATCCTCGGAGTAGTGTCGGCAAACAGTAGAACAGTTAAATCAAATGGTAAAGGAATGTATTATTTATGTCCTCCGATTGAAATACATGATTATTTTTAAAATGTGCAATTAAGGTACAATTACAAAATGGAACACCAAATACAATAAACTGTGGGCATTTATGTCCACATTTTTGTATATAACTAGGATATATAAGTAAGTGCAATAGTAAACATATTTGTAATATGTCAATAACATAGATAATAAGTGGTAATTCATCGCAATTGCATGCAGTATATTTCCCAGAATTGGAGTTAGATGGAGAATGGCAAATGAGTGCAATCGAATTTTATACTTACAACAGCATACCAAACATTCATATGCAAAACCATCCATTTACGGTTAACATTGGTGAGAAAAAACCACAAGATTGTAATACCAATAGGATCTTATGAGTTGGATGACTTAGAAACATTGATTAAAACAGCATTGCCTAAACATGTACATTTCCAATTATGTGGAAACCCAAATATGTCAACTAGTGCAATGTACAATAACATCGGTATTGATTTCTTGGAAGACAACTCAATTGCAAATATGTTAGTGTACGAATGGAAAGTGTATCCTGATAACAAATTACACCAATCATCCAAACAGGTTAGTTTTTGTTGGTAAATGTATGTTGTATAAATGTTAATATTGTAGGTTGTCCATATTTGAATGGGAAACCGACAAATACACCCACATGAATTCATGTGTGCTGTGGCTCCAGGATATAAAATAGTTGAAAACCGAATACATTGATATATCTTCCAGTAATAGCGAATCGTGTTGATGAAATAGTTGTTACAATTGTCGATCAAGTCAGTAAACTAAATAAATTTAGAAACAAAGAAATCACCATCTGTGTATATTAAAAAAAAATCTATATAAACAGTTGAATTCCGTGCAAATTGCAATCATAATGAGTATTGTGTATAATAGACAATACAGGCATAAAGTAGAAGGTTCTTTTAAGAACTATGTCACTAAGAAACATATTTCGAACAAAGGAACATAAAAAGACATAAATGGAAGCATAAATCGCTCACTTCAAATAAGGTACCCGTGAAGGTAACACAAGGTAACAAATTGTTTTTAAAGGAATTAGGATATATGGTTAATAGAAATTGAAGACATACTTAATGCTGAAGAAGAAATAAACTTTTAAGATACAATACCAATACAGAAATACATGTATATGAAACGTTCCGAGCAGGCCCATAAATATTACCTTTGGAAGTAAGGATTTCAATACAAAATCACGATATTTACACAGTACTGTCGAAATCAAGTTTAAGGTTTAGAGGAACATTAAAAAAGACAGCAGATGCAAGTAATCCTGTAACTACAAAAAATAGTAAGAAACTGAATACTTAATTTAATCGATAGAATTGCATATCTGATCAATTGAATTGAAATCGATCAGACAAGAGGTGTTGTAATTACTTCCATGTTAAAAAAACTATATATTGCAAACTGTAAACGATCTTTATACAGGACTCTTGGCTGGATGGAGCGATGCTAGTGATTATTTGCTACAAATAAACCCAGGTGGAAAATATAAAGTTATCATACCATTAAGTATGGTACTTGGCTTTGATGAAGACAAACTAAACAATGATAAACAAGAATTAGTTATTCTATTTGGTAATACGCATTTGAATGCCATATACGATATGGCTAATAACGAGGAATGTGTTACATTTGAATTAAACAGTCTCGAATGGCTAATGCCACATATTGAAGTTAAACACTCGTGAACGTGTAAAGATTTTAAAATATATCAAAAAAGGAAAGAATCTAGACATCACAAAAAGGAGTGTGGAGTGTGAAATCAAGTTTTTCTTCTGAAAAGCCAAGATATGTTGTCATTTGTTTTCAAGCAAACCAACAAAACAATTTAAAAGTGGATCAATCACTATTCGATAGTTGTGATATGAAAAATATTAAACTATATCTAAACAGTCAAGCTTATCCCTATGTTGATTTTAATACAAACTTTGGTAATGGGGAATTCTTTATTTATTACTATATGTATACAAAGTTTCAGGAATCATATTATAACAAAATGAGTTCACTGGCACTATAACCCTACACAGTTAAAAGTAGAGGTATGTTATTTGTATGTCATGTAAGCAAACAAAATGATATCATCAGCAATACCAAGCTTACCAAGCACCAGCACAGTTTAAAATGGGAGGGTGGAAGTATGGAGTGTGAGAGTGTTGAAGATATTTGCAAGCAATACTTAAATCACTGTGAAATATATGTAGGTGAAGCCAAGCAAAAACAATTTTAGAACGTGTTTGGAATGCGAACGTAACATAACATAAAGAAAACAATTGTCCATCATTCAAACAATTATGTAAAACATATGGATATAAATCTATATTCTTCTCTGTAGAGGAAAAATCTATATTAATGCTAACTTGGGCAATGGTGTCTGACGGGTGAAAAAAGATTATGCTGATTTTCCTCCTGAATCCCCAACAGATATTATACGAGTAATATGGCACTGTTTGGGATGACAGAACATTGCGAAGTAACGAGTAAAATTTAGTATATAAAAGTATTTGGTTGTATATTAACCAATATTTCGTAAAGATGTGTAAATTGAATATCAACAAGTTACTAGCATGCTGGATTAAACCATTTCAACTTTGTTTCGGGAAGAAGTAATTTTTAATATTTTTAAACATTCTGTAGTAAAAATGAAATTAAATTTGTCTAACATCCTATACTCACTGGTATTATGATTTAGAAGTTATGTTTTAATAAATTTAAAATGGTGTGTGTGTTTGTGTATATATCTTTTGTCAATAAAATATGTTGTAAAATTAATTTTTTTTTTTTTACTTTTACCTAACCTCACCTCTTACAAAGTGTATTTGTTTTCCTAAGAAAGGAATTATACTATCATTGATTAAAAATGTGACTAATATTGTTGCTAAGAGCCTTTTTCTTCTAAAATTATGTTTTTTTAACACGTACGACTCTTGTAATGGAAAAGTTAGATGTGTTTAATTTGATAAATGCTTAACCCTAAATGAATTACGAGGAATATTTCCCATGAAACATTATTAGCTGAATAATGTTATACTCGAATTGACTTGGTAAACTTATAGCATTTTCAAATGACTCGAGAGGTGCAAAACTGTTACTTTTAGAGGTCTGCGGCCATTATAGTGTTACCACCATTGAGCAGACTCTCAAAATGTTCAGGTTTAATTTCAACATCTTTCCAGTGTTACCAACCACAAAACTGAGATCTCAGAGGGTGGATGCCTGAGTCCAACAACCACTTTAGCTTTACAATACCCCGGAGGCGTCTCTAGCACAGCTTTTTACAAAGCAGGTAGCCAAAGCCGCCTGGGGTCCCCTGCTATGGTTCAGGCCAAGTCAGGTCAACATAGTTAATCATCAATCATACTAAAGGGAAAACGTCTTCCTAAATGACTGCAAACTATCGAGCAATATATTTTCTTTTCTACTCAACAAAATTAATAATCGCTTTCCAGCTTCCATTACGCAGGAGGCAGGCAGGACAAGTTCAAACAGTTTTGAAAACCGGTCAGAGCTCTCGAAAAGTCCGAAATTCGCTGCCCGAGGTGAGGTGGGTAGCAAGGCAGGCAAGCAGGCAGCCCTTGATCTGCACAAATACGTGCTATCGTCTAAGGGAGTGTAAAAGAGGGGTCGGGGTAGGGGGCGTAAAGCGGATGCATGCAGCCCTCGAGCTAGCCAAAGATAAACTCTGGTAGGGCGGGGCAGTGGGCGCAAAGCGCTGGACAGGTCCTCACTGACCACTGACATCTTAGTTTTACGACAACCCTCGCTCTGGATACACGCACGACTGGCCATCGCGCTCTGCTCTGTCCCTCTTTCCACTTCACCGGCTGCGCCAACATCTGCCGCCCCGACGATCGAGGGATAGCAGACCCCCGACCAGCGAACTTCGGTCAGCGGGCTTCAGCTCTCGTTACATGTGATTTTATATATGTGTTTTATTATAATAGTTTTTTTCTTTTCATTATCGGGAAACAATTTTCGTATATTAAGATTTTTACGTAAATTAATATTGATTTCATCGTTTTTCTTCAACCAAGTGTTTGGACTGAAATCGTTCGTAGATTTATTACTTTATTTTTAATATCCTTCATTACTACAAAGCATTGCTGGATTAAATCCTTCTTCACATAATCCGAGTTTTCCTACGCTTCGTCGGAAATTGTGTTAAAACAATAATTTAACCTCATACTAGGAAAATACGTGAAATAATGTGTGTGATATTCTTATTTTCCCCAGGGAAGTGAAAGTAGTGTTTAAAATTGGGTAAGTTTCTCTGTGCATTTACGTGATTCTTTTACTTTGTACCTTGTTTAATATTACACATGAACCGCTTAACGTTTAAGAAGACGTGATAAAACTTTTCGCGGGTAAAACTCATTAAAATTATATTGATAGGGAAATATAAACCAGTGAATTCGTAAACAGATATAAATAATTTTTATTATTGATACGTGACGTAATATTTAACGTCGAAGAATGTCCCCCATACCCTCAGTCGACCGAAACCGCCGCAGATTCTGTTTGCTAGAAACAACTCGCTTAGCTTATAATTCGACGTAAGTGATACATTAGAGTCATTACTTCACGAACCTCACAGCTGGACGGGCGTGTTTTAAAAGAATTTAACATTGTAAGGTACGTGGAAAACTCAGAGGCGATGAGGGAAATGTGCGCTATTGTGTTTGGTTAAATTATAATTATTTTATAACTCATAGATTAGTGTGGAAAATAGGATACCTTTTTGGTTTTATTAATTACTTTGTATCTCTTCGTTTGCGTAAATGTGCTTCCATATTTAAGTTATCAGGATTGCTGCGGCTGGTAAGCGAGTTTTCATTTTTATGTGGAAATTATCTCATTTTAAATTTTTTGATTTTTAAAGCCTGTTATTTCATCTAGTTCGTGCATCGTAAACATAATTTTTTTATATTTTATGTCACGTAATTATGTATTCGCATCTATTTCCGAGTAGCTATAACCTCATCCGCCTGCCAGACGCCGACCACACTTTACGTTTCTAGTCGTACTCCCGACACACAGCTTATAAGGCATTGCTTCACTAACCTGACAGCCTACCAGACATGTTTTGGGATATCTGATTGTACGATCTAATTTATTGCTACGTGTAATTAATATATTGATAGCTATAACTTTTTAGTTGATTTCTGTATTATTTAATAAAACAAGGTTAGCTGGTTTCAGTTTGAAATTTGTATTTGCGATTCTATGAGTCCATTCGTTATAGTTTTTCCTGTCGTTTGCACTTAAGTTCTTCTGTTTGTCGTTACTAACTTACAGGATGTAAATCGTATTCAGATCTCTTTCCGAATTTTTCAATAGCTATGACATAACCGACTTTTCACGTATCTAGAGCTCAATCGATATTCAGATATGGCTGCATGGCTCTCAGTCGCCTATCAGACGAAATACTCTAAAACAATTAATATATTACATAATAACTATATATATATTTTTTTTTATTTATATTTATATATATATACGCACACACACACACACACTCCTTCCCCAACACAACCCTACTTCAGTACAAAGCCAGAGCTCCGAGAGTCAAAATCTACCAGAGCCGCTCCCCATCCAAAAAATATATAAAAATTAGTAAAATGCCTTAACACACTCTTACACCAAACTGTACACTTATCTATTCACACAAAATTAAAAAATTCCTAAAAATATTTTTGATCTATTAATTCAATTAAATTAATTGGATGAATCACTCAGATTTTCATCCCATAAATTTTATCGGATTAGAATTAGCCGATTAAACTTTTTTCATCCGATTAAGGATTAATCCAATCATCAAATTGATAATTCAGCCATTAATCCCAATTCATCCCAGGTGAAGTGAACCCCCTCCTCCCGCCACCCTGTTCAAATACTCTTTTACTTCCTGTCGTTGACATTTTCTCTCTTCAACCAACAACACTTGGCAACACCGCAGACGTCACCAAGGAGTAACCAATAGTAGTGAGGCGTATGAGTCTTTCGTCTATCTGAACTGAAAGCACGGGAGCATTCTGTAGTTGGATTTCTGACACTGAGGCGGCCACTATGCTGGTTGACTCGCTGCTGCCTCGAAGACCCACTTGACGTCGGGCGCCGAATCTGGTACGTGTTTTCACCGCAGACGTCACCAAGGAGTAACCAATAGTAGTGAGGCGTATGAGTCTTTCGTCTAGCTGAACTGAAATCACGGGAGCATTCTGTAGTTGGATTTCTGACACTGAGGCGGCCACTATGCTGGTCGACTCGCTGCTGCTTCGAAGACCCACTTGACGTCGGGCGCCGAATTTGGTACGTATTTTCACCGCAGACGTCACCAAGGAGTAACCAATAGTAGTGAGGCGTATGAGTCTTTCGTCTAGCTGAACTGAAAGCACGGGAGCATTCTGTAGTTGGATTTCTGTCACTGAGGCGGCCACTATGCTGGTCGACTCGCTGCTGCTTCGAAGACCCACTTGACGTCGGGCGCCGAATCTGGTACGTGTTTTCACCGCAGACGGTGCAGCATTCATCGTGGCCTTCCAGAGCTGTTCTAAATTGTTCGCTTAAGGTAGAAGGAATGTCAACAGTTGAATTTAATAATGGGCAGGCGAAAATACATAACGATACGCACTTTTTATAGAGAATTGGAGCTCTTTAACACGAGACGAAAACATATCGTCATAAATAATAATTTAAAAAGTGAAACTTTCTCAGCAAGGGTTTTGGTTACTGTATATCTTTATTTCTATCCGCTCATGGCACATCTGCCGAACTGGCTAATAGTTTGAAATCAGCAGCACTCGAGACTGCAGACTTTTGTTTTATCCGTGGCATGCAAGGATAATATGACAACTTATTCCAATACGAGTAACATAACCTGTTGGGTAGAAATAAAGCGTCTCGTCGAAAAAGAGTTTCCCCATAAAGCTGTTCGTACCCCTGAAGTGAAATGCGATCATTTTAGGATACACTGCTGGTCCATATTTAGAATAAATAGGGCTCAATACAATGACAGAGAAAAACATTGGCCACCTGGAGCCAATAAGTACAGCAACATTGACTTCCGGTTCAGTCAATATACTTTTATAGATTATTTTCGAATACGCTATTACTAATTAACTGTGTATACTCACAGGCTTACTATAAATATTTCAAGAATTTATGGTTAGTTTAGAGCAAATGAAGTGAGTTCGGTGCTAAACTCCAGTGACTAACTGGGCTCGAGTGACAAAGGCAGACAAATTGTTAACAACCGATACAAATCGTAACGTTATGTGTTAATGCAGTCTTACGTGCCATTGATTTCGAAAGTACACCAAGAACTGTAAAGTACATTTCGTGGATCTGAGTTCTCAAATTAATTAACATTCTAGCACAGTGGAGGAATGATGATACAGAAAAAAACGTAAAAAACATTACAACTGTGTGCATGAGTGCACACAGTTGTAATATTACAATCGAGGTTCCTTGCAATTTTCCACTTCGTCAAAAAACAACTTTAACAAAACAGATTTTCTGACAGAGGCTTTTGCCCTTTGTTGCAAACAAATTACATATCTTCCAAAAACATTTCACCATTCAACACTTACTCTACAGTTTATAAACTTATAAAAACTGCTATATATATATATATATTTATAATCCAGTCTTAAAATGTACTGTGTTTTGGTGCAATATTATTATATTTTCTGAAATAAATCTTCAACAGACAAAATAAGAAATTTGAATGAATTTTTCAAATAGCAGAAAATCAATTTTCAAAAAATCAGTTGGATAAAGTGACTACTTATTATCTCAATCAATATATGTTATAGAGAAATAAAATTACAAATTTGTTAACTATATGAGTGCAATATTATTATAAGTTTAACTCAAATGAACTCTCAGTTTTAAGGGCAGAGAGAAAAATATTTTTGTAAACAGTTTCAAGCATTGTTTTGATGAAGTACCAATAATATGTTTCTATACTGGTACAATATATGATCATTCAAGCCATTGAGATTTAATCGTTTATTTCAAGTCGGTGCTTTTGGCTGGCTATTGAGTCTGGTTTACCCTGAATAATTCAAATGGTAAGAAATTAATATCTACAGTTATGTGCCAAATATTTGGCTGCATGGAGGTATGAAAAAAATATTAGGAACGATTTTGGTAGACTCCACAAGAACTCTTAAAAGCTAACATTTGAAAAGAACACTTGTATTTGCATTATGAGATGCCATATTAATCGGCCACTACTTAACACATATTTTTGGGCACGGAATATGGAGGGAAGGGTTTTGTTGGTGTTTGGAGGGAGGGGTGGAGGGTGGGTTGGGGAGGGGCATATACGCGTGGACCCGCCCCTTCAAGCTAGAATGAAACCAGCAGATTGTTACATGTTTAGATCTACCATTGGTTCGTAGTCCTATAGTGCGTGCCGGGCGAGCGGAACTCCAGTGACACGCATTAAGAATACAAATAAATTCATTTCACTTGTCGAGTCTGCTACAAAGTTATTATGCGAAATTATCGGACCCATATATTTGATAAATTACAATGCGTCTAAGTTACATTAAATTAAATAGATGACAGACTTAGGGGTAAAATATGGCGGTTACTAGCCCTACACCCGCCTCCCCCCCCCCCTCTTGACAGCGTTGCTGCACCTGTCGTCTTCGTAATTGGCGACTTACATTTTATGTGAAATGTTGAGAATTTCTGGCGTTTATTACTTTTTTTTATTTATTGTGATGATAATGATAATAGGATAACTTTTCGTGGCTAATTAACACTTGGAAAATAAGCCTTTGGAAATACTATCCGTCTACAGCTGCGTGCATCTAAACCGACTCGATGACCCATACGCTCCATGTTATGTTGGCAGCGATGAAGGAAACATTAAATAAGTTTCCCGGTTTTCTAGTTGTACTAAAGTGTGACATTTATATATAAATGTAACATAAACTTTTGTAACTTCTGCATTCATTATTATAATCTTTACAAATTCTACATTGTCAATGTCAAATACTGTAAATTGCATACGTTTTGCACATGTGTTCATTTTTATTTATTTTTATTAATTTTCGTATGTTTAGGATTTTGAATTATTAGATGTTAGAATTTATATAATTTATTTTTAAATTCTTTAGATTTAGCTATATTTAATTTTGTTTGTATTTTAATTAATAAATCAATATTTTCATTTATTTTCTTGGCCTCACGCCAATGTAATTGTTTCAAGGAATTCATTGTGTTATTCTTATTACCTTCTACGAAATCCGTAATTCTTTTACATAGGGTATTAGGCCGTTAGGAGTGTGTCGGATAAGCTGTTTGAGTAGGAAGCCGTCCGATTGGCTACCAGGTTTGAACCCTTCACCCCCATTTCCTAGCATGATAGCGTAGGGCAAGCCGGGTAATTTCAGTTAGGAAATCGCTCTCTCTGCCGCCATCTTTCAGCGGGTTAAGACCTAAGTCAGGACGCACGTCCAGAAGTTGGATGCAGCATAGGTATTTTAAGTAGTATATTAGGGTGTGTTAGTTTATACAGTTTGCTTGTTTAAAATTGTTTTGTTTCTACGTAGATAAGTGTGCCGTAAGCCCCTCCGAATAGTAAGCAGCTGTTTTGGAGCTTAGGTCAGTTAGTTAGACACTGTGACGTTCCGTGAGCTATAAGCCACGTTAAGAAAACACCCTAATCCTACGAAGTATGAATACTACCCTACATTTTCCTAGGATCCCGTCCTGCTTTCTACTATAAATGGTATCATGCTATAAGTAAACTATTTTTCTACACTACTAGTGTAAGGAGTTTCCTTACAGTAGTTTCCTCACTTATTATCTCACTCATTATTCATTTATCTTATTTGTTTCATCATAAATTAACGTATCCTTAAAATGTCCATCCATGCATGTTTTCTATTTAAAACTTGATTTTATTAAGGCCATGTCACGAATGGATATTCGCTGTAAGATGTTTATATGAAACTGCAGAGTTTATCCACACTCTACTATGAGTTTTTAAATAATTATTTGATTTCTTTTCAACGCACGTACAAACTGTTGAATTCCTATTATATTCCTCATACACTGCGTGTCGACATGGTGAAAAAGTTTTGTGACCGTATAGAATGAAGATCTCAGGAATGGTTGCTAAGTGGGGCTTTTGTCATTGAGTTGGTTTGGAACATTTTGGTAGCCAAACGTTTTGGCTGGAGAAGAAAAAAAAGTTATGACGTTCTGGAAATGATGGCTGCACGACTGGATGAGGTGGTTTCCACGACGGAGAAGGAGAGCTAGAAACTTATTAAAAGGATGATGTCTCATCGGCCTGGAGTTCCCTTCCACTGCTGAGAACGGCTTCTACTTAGATGGCGACGAGATGTACCGGGGAGTCCGCCTGAATCCTATTCAAAACTGCTCTAGCTCCCTGCGCTTCGAAGGCATCGAAAATTTCTAGTCTACTAGTCGTCGCAAATTAATGTATGATTGCAATATCCTATTTTACATGCAGTGTTAGTTTAGATCCAAGAATGTGTTTCAAAGTACAGTAGCAAGCTAATCAGATACCCAGAGGCTAGAGACATTGAACAAGGTATCGTGAATCTAAAAAGTACTGAGCTATGACTGGTCGGACACTTACATATTTAATTTATTAGCAACTAGCGACCTGCCCCGGCTTCGAACGGGTGCAATTAAGATTAAAAAAACTGCTTAACCCGACGTTAATTAGGTTGGGTAAACTCTCCTAAAGCATTAAAAAAAGCACATTATAATTTAATAATTAATTAAATAATTTATAATTTAAAGCTTCGTTGCTATTTTTATTTGATATTTTTTACTTTTTTATAATTTTAAATATTAATATACATTATATTACAATGCAATTTATCTGAGATAGAAGTATTTAATATGTTATTGGCTAAGATATTCTCTGTAGACAATGTTCGACGTCCTGTTATTGTTTGGTAGCAAAATGTACTGTTTCTCGGGACTTCCAACTCGTGATAAACCAACAAATAGTTGGCCATGGGAACAACACTCTTTTCGTAGGTCGATTCCAACCAAAGAGAAAGTTTGATCCCGGGACTTATTAATAGTAATCGCGAAAGATGTTTTTACGGGAAATTTTCAACAGTTTAAAAGATATTAGCAAATCCGTGGGAATCATGGGAATCCTCGGGATGTTTGCCAGCTGGCCGGCTGCTGGACCGGTGAGGATGGTCGCGACAATCAAATTTTGTTTCAAGTCTTTAATGAGCAATCTTGTGCCATTACACATGTTAGGAGGGCTTATATTCCTTAAAAGCATGATAGGAGTACCGAATTTTAATGACAGTTCGTGAGGTGGCAAGCCAGAAGGATTAAGCGAATTTAGAAAATCTTGAGGAAAGTGGACTTCATCGTCAACATTGGTGACTGTGTCAATAGACTTATAGGTTTTGACTTGGCCGGGAACGCTTTGTATAATGAGATTGTTGATTTCATTGACAGTGTCATTCCTAGGCGTTACTATTGCCTTGGAATACAACCAGTGAAAGTCTCTTTCTAGTAAATTTTCGAGGCCCGGGTATACTGCTTCTATAAGATGCTGCAGACTGTGGACTATCTGATCTATTATCTCATTTAAAATGATTTCAGCAGAATTAGTGCCCAAATTTAGAGAAGGAAAAACTCCTTCTCCAAGTCTGAGCAATCGTTGTGGGAAATCTTTATGCGTGTCTCCACCAAGATAGGCTCTCATATTCGTTCGCAAATTTAGGTGTTGAATAGAACTCCATAAGGGAAATGATTTAAGACATGCTTTGATAATATCTGCACGCGTCCCTTTTGTAACTACAGGGAGTGTCTGCCGAAAATCCCCAGCAAACACTAAAGTAACTCCCCCATAATGGCAGTAGAGCTTCTAAGGTTGGCGCCGCACAGATCACGTTTTATTTTCCGAATCTGTCCGTCCTGCAAAGCCGTAGTACATTATTTTGTTCTATCATCAATAGTTTTCGCAGCGAACGCAATGTAAGGAATTTTATAGGTCATTTATTTACACTTTGGGTTACATTATTGGAGTTTTAGTAGGGAACACTATTGATTTTTAAAATAAAATATAGCGTATGACACTCGATAATAACGTAGCATTCTACTGGTGAAAGAATTTTTAAAATCGGATTAGTAGTTTCGAAGATTACCTCCTACATCCAAACACACAAACACACAAAGTTACAAACACTACCTCTATATAATATTAGTATAGATTTCCAAGAAACAGTGCAGGATTATTAAAGTGACAGTTGCACATGATTTTACAATCATGTATACCGATGCATATGTTTGGGGTAAAGAGTAATTGTTTTTCAAGCCATTAAAATTAAGCTCATTTAATTTATTTTACACAACTGGCAGCAGTTATATAATCATCGTTTTGCTCGTTTAATCATTTATTATTGTTTTAAGGGAGAGTCTGTCTTTTTTAATTTGTAGAGGTGGTTTGTTTCGTCTTCTTAAAAATGGTAGAATATTTTAATTGCCTGATGTTCTTTTAATGAAGAGTGCTTAGTTTAGATGCACTAGTTCTTCGGAATAATACAATTGAATGACTGCTAGTTTTAAAGAGGTTGTTTAACATGATTCCTTATCATTACTTATTCTTGCTTGAAAACGTTACTGATTTTAATATTCTACATCTATTGATCTGTAAAGGCGTCCATAATATATATAAATTGCTATAATTTAATATAGTTGTACATTTACCTTCGTGTTATTTTTTTCACACTATCATCATCTTACATAACAATAATTTTTTATTTCATCGCCCCTTACTCTCCACTACACTACTTTTTCTACGAGTTTAGTCTACACGTCGTATAGGCGAAAGATATCGGCCATTTGTAATATAACAATCTACATAATGCCATGTACGCACGACGTTTTTAACAGCTAAGAACCAGCATATTTTAACCATAATTTAACCCGAGAGACAGAGTTACTATTGTTGTACCATTAAGCTGAGCCAAGTTTAATTTTTCAAGTAATAATTGCAGACATTTTCATTCAGTGATTTTTGAAGTGACATACTGATACTTCAGGCTTTTTTTTTTGTTTACTAATATGGGTATTGTTAACGACCGTAATTTCCGACCACTTCCTATCGGCAGTGCTGGTTTGAATGTTTTTCATTAACCTTTTGCTGTTGCCATTCAGGATTTTTTTTAATTGGCTTCATTTACAGCCAGAATACATACAAATTAAAAATAAAGAGACAGAATTTGAAATAAAATAATTTGGCTGGAAATTCGAAGTTGTCTGACCTTTTTTACTATTTGCATGAATAATTGTTTTCACTTCCTCGCCCTCACTGATAACTCAGTTCTTTGTAATTTCTGCATGTCCTTGTGGAAAGTAAGTTGCATAATTTTCAGAGTGTGATACATGGTCACTGGTCTCAAGTAAGTGTGGTTAGCTAAGGTGAGTGTTCTTCGCATCGAACGTCTGGTTCCAGAGACTGTAAAGGGCAGGCAGACGTTTTCGTCAGGTGAGGAATATTCTACTATCACACTGCTCACTTGTTATAAATTTTGCCAACAATATACCCAACTTATAACATAACACGATATTAACACATTACTTTATTCCACACTGCTTTATAAGCCTATAGGAGAGCATGGTTACGAAAACAGCTAAAAAGTACACTACCTTTGTTCCACACGTTGCCACGTATTTTATATTCAATGCTGAATGGCAATATCCTTACTGCTCATATTTTATGTTAATACTACTTGGAGCAGACCTACAACAAATAAACGAACAGCAGATACATATGGCAGGGCACTTGGAATTGTGTGACGCATGTGCTGCAGGCGTTCTTCAGTAAGCTGGCATGCATCAAGTATATTAATATTCTGGCTGTATTGACACAGGGAAATAAGACGGCTTCATGTTACTTTATTATGTGAATGTATGCAACATCTCTTCTATAAAAAATTAGAGTAATTCTTATTGTATATTTCATATCTGACTATCCCACCGTGATAGTTTATAAACGTAATTTGAATGTGGTGTTTACGCTTCATAAATACATTTATTTAGTTTTTGTTTCTTTCATTCTAACAAGGATGAGCATTGGCTTATTTGCATCATTTTGTGACTCTTAACAATTCACAATTTCATTATATCATCGAATGAATAAAGTAACCGGATCTATTTAAAGGTTAACTTTACATGTAGTTCTAAGGATTGAGAAATGTAAGAGAAGTAGATCCTAGGCGGGACATTCTAAAGGGCTCAGTCAACCGCAAAAAGCGTATTTTGATAACGGTCGTGATACATGTGTGATGATGGAGTGAAAGGATTGCGGTGAATATAAGTATTACTTTTCCTTATTCGCACTGGATATAATCGGTAGTACCTACATAAATATTGATGTTTTGGGCGATCGTGAATGTTCCCATTTGCTTGGAATGACGATGGAATAGCAACACGACCTAGTGCAGGCGACTTGGACTAAACCCACAAGCAGAGCCACGGTGGCTGAGCGGTTAGACTGCTCGCCACCCACCTGAGCGAACTGAGCTCAATCCCCAGCCGGTTAGATCCGGGTTATTGCAAGTGGGAATCGTACAGGACGATACCGCTGGTCGGCGGGTTTTCTCGGGGATCTCCCGTTTCCCCCACCATTTCATTCCGGCGTGACTACATACTCACTTCACCCTCATCGGCTCTCAAGACCTAGATGTTTAGAGCCGCCCAAATCTCTTCACTCACTCACTGAATCCAAAAATTCCCGAATGCAATCCAGCCTTGCTACCGTTTCATCAAACACTCTATGATCGTTGATCATTTTAGTCTAGTATTTTACTTCAAATTTATAATTTTGTTTGAAAAATGTTCGGGTATTTATACTTTGAAATGAGGAAACTTGCAAAGTTATTTAGTTGTACGATAAATTTCAAACACACAATCGTTTTAAATTACTGGACTACGTATCTTCAGACATTTCCTGGATGACGGTGAGTTAGGGCTAAACAAAAAAGCAAAAGAGAATGAAAAATTTGAATTCAGTTACAAAGCGAGGACAATAGTTTCACAATGAAAAACACGATTGTGTATACCCTGCATTATATAGCATGTCATCAAACGAAGTTGCGGAATTTCAGAGTAAGTAGTAAAAATTTATGAATTTTCGCTCTCAACAAAATTACACGTGAAATAATTAAGGAACTGCCTTAGTAATGTCAGTCTATTTAAGAAGTTCTGTAATTTCCATTGCTCACTTTAAATACTAGTAATACTGTATATATTAAATAGAAGATTTCTACTTTAATGATTTTCGTAAGTTAGGCAATTATGAACCAATTTTAATTGAATTGAAATATTATTAAACAAATCTACTTGCAGGACTGAAACAGAGTTCGTTAAAATCAAATGTCGGTAGTTACATAAAATTATCTCAACAATTTCTCTGTAAGACATTTATTCAATGTTCTTAGATACTAAAATAACGCACAATGTAGCATTATTTAAGAGGAAAAAATTTTAAAATTTCCCCTGCAATATTTACTAATACGTTTTTTTATTTCTTGTTCTAATAGCGTACATTTCTTCATCTATGTTTCGATCATCTTACAACTTTGGACTTTCACATTTGTACTGCACAAAAAATGTGATTATTTTTTGATAAGAATTAAAGCAAAAAATTATTATGTGCTCGTATATTTCTGAGACTAGTGAAAACTGCTCAGTGGTTAGGACGTATATATCGGCCTTCATTTAAACGAAAGTTGACTAAGGGCTTATAAATGCTACAACTTGATGTACAAATATTAACAATTCACTTTAATTACTGCTTAAAATGCACAATTTACAACCTAGGTACAAACTTCATTACACAAATTGTGACTTCATATTATCGCATACAGTGCAAAATATATAACCCTGTGACAATGTGCTTCGCATTGACACAATGACAATTTTAAAACTTCGTTACGATAACTGCAAGAGCAAATACAAGTAATAACAAATTTAACATATTGCTGTTCAAAACACACCCAACACGCTCTATTCCTTACAAAGTTCAACTTTGGTGGTGTATTTTCTTTATGTGTAATATTATCTTGTTTAAAATACCAACCAGGGGCCAGGCCCGCGGAATCCGTGGGTTGAGCCACCATAGGTTAAGCAGGTAACCGTACGAATTAGTATTTATGGTGCAATGTCGTCTGGGAACATCGGCACGTGCTCGCTCGCGCCTATTGGCTTTCGCTCGCACATCCCGACATCCAGATGCAAATATGTCGAAAGTAAGAACAAAATGAAAATCTAATACTTAAGACTTTACACTTAATACTTAATATTTAAGACTTAAGACATAGCCGTAAGGCTTCAAACCATACATCCGATGACTAAGCAAAGAAATATACCACTGAACAAAAGTAGCAAGTAAGCAAGGGAAATGGACGATTAGTTTAATAAAGAAGTATTCTGATCTCTTGGAACATGAATAGATTTAATTGTTTAAGGATAGGGGATTTGTGTAAAGAGAAAGAAAGCAAATTGGGAAAGTTCATGTTGTATTTTGAAAAATGTATTCTGCTAAACATTCAAATTCACATTTCACATGTAACTAGTATCTAAACTGATTGCTGAAAGTGTGTACATAGTTCTGCACAGTTTACAACAAAATTTGTCCGTCTTATGAGATAGAAGTTTCGTCAAGTTGCATCGAAGAAGGTTTGCAGCGAAAGAATTCTATCGAATTAGGTCTAATATTTGTATTGAGGAAGGCTAAAAGATTATTGTAAATTTGTGTGTGAAATCACAACACCACAGTTTTTTACTACGTATGTGTCACACCAAAGGAACACTACATCATCGTGTAAGTTTCACTTAAACAGGTGGCGGATAGTGTCCTGAGACACATGATTCTGCTAGCTGCACAAGTTTATCAGCCAGTGTTTGGGCAGGTGGTTGACGATGCTGCAAGTGTGGTGTTTAATGAAGGACAAAATCAGAGACCTGACAGGCCAAGGAATGGCGTCCTCATCTTGTAGACCCTATTGGGTGATGCGAGCTGTATGGGAACGAGTTTTATCTTGCTGCATGGTAGCACTGGGTATCCTGCACAAAAATGGCAGAGAATGGGGCCACAAAGCATCACTCAAATATCACTGTGCTGTTTACATCCCTTTAAGAAACACGAGAACTGACTGGAAGACATAAGTGATGGCATCCCATGCCATGACACCTGGTCTCCGGGACGTACGGCGTTCACGATTAAGTGTAGAACCGTTGCGTTGCCCACTATAGGGCCAAATCCTGCTACGACCATTAACTGCAAGAATATTGAAGCCGTACTCATCAGAAAACACATTGTGTCGCCATTCCTCTGTCCAATGTTGGCGTTACTGGCACCACTGGTGACGCGCAGCGCGAGACTGAGATGTCAAAGGCCAACGGCGCTGTGGACGTCCTGCCTGTATGTCCTGCCACTTATAAAAACGGCGACGAGTGCCTCTTGTTGAGACCGGCCAATGCAGTGCAGTCCCCACAGACCGTAGAATCTCTCTTCATATGGTGGTACGTTCTGCTACTGCACGTCGGCGGATCTCTCCATCTGCAATGCGTCTGGCAGGAACAGGGACGTACACATCGTGCCATAATGGTGACTGCACGGCCATGGCTATATGACAAGCAGACCATCCGGGTTTGTGCAGCCCGGCCATACGACCGAGTTCAAATGGGTTTATGTGTTTCAATTCTTCGAAAGCATGACGCCGTGGAATACTGATCTGCCTCTTAAACCGCAGACTTCTGCCATTCCATCTTGTATTCCACATTGGCCACAAGCGCCCTTTGCATCACGTGTTGCAGTGAAATTTCTGCGATAATATTTGAAACCTTTTGCGTTGCATTGTTGGTATTGTATGTGGTATTGATTTAATTGCAAACGGATGACACCATATTGATGTAGCTTTTTTTATGTCCAACAGTGTATTTTTGTATACCTAGCAGTATGAAAATGTAATTTTTAGCCAAGTTGCAACAAGCTTGTTATATTGGACGTTAACTCTTCCCGTATTAGCCTTAGATCTTATATTTTATCGTTAAAACTGATCGTGTAAGACAATACACTACGACCCAGTTGGCCCACCAGATAGGCTAACGGTTTAAAACAATTAATTTAGATTTAATTTTTTTTTGCGTGTGATTTAAGTGCCAAGGATCTAATGTTCTTCAATGTATCATTAGTATGGGCTGTTCACAGTAAAACGAGTACTTTTTTAAGCAACCTCTGGAAAAATCTTCTCGAAACTGCACAGGAAAAAGTCTAATGTTCTTGCGACAAAATTTTTTTATTGATTTATTACTTTAAACGTTTGTGTAGTAGTAAAATTAATAATATTGTGTCAAAGTTAATAACGTTAATAATTTACAAAGTCTCATATTACTCTTATTCAAATATACTGTTGAAGCGTTAATGCTAATCAAGCATCTAAGTAATGTTGCCATAGCGAAAAGTTGCAATACGTTTAATATAACAGGAAGGACTAAATATTTTTTGTTACTGCAATATTAAAGAAATGTGAAACCAACCCCAGTTTACACTGACTTGGTTTTATAAAAAAGCGGATAGTAGTGACTAGCGATAACCATGCCAGATAACACCACTGTATCTAATTTTAAAACCATAATATGAGAAGTAATATATCTTAGGTCAGCTCTCAAGCCTTTCTATGCGTTTTACGTGTGCTAAATATACATATATTTATAGAGCATAAAATATTTCTTCATAACGAAAGAGAACTTCATTTCGTCGTTACGGTCGACTTAATACTCACAATATGAAACACAGAAATGTTAAGGTAGAGCAGTTGGTAGGGCGTGAGGTTCCGTAAAGCGGTGAGATTCGAGCTACAAGGCGCGGATTCGATTACTCTCGCAGCGGTGGTTTTATTTTTAGTTGGTAGTATTTCTTTTTGCGACAAAATAATTGTACTTAAGCCCTAATATATTTTACGTTGGATCGTTTTTTTAAAGCCATGAAAATACAAGAAAAATGTTTAACACAAATGTTAACATCAGTTCAACCGAAAGTTGGTTTTACCGCAGCATAAACACCACATTAATGTTCACATAACAGTGATGAGGTAATGATACCACAAAAGTACTTAACGTTACATTAAAATTAATAGCTAAGCAGTTGATTACATTAACATTAGTTACTAACGGTAAGAGATAGCCAAAAAAAAAAACTGTTTCAGTAGCATTAATAATGTTGTCACATCAAACATTTTCTTGTGTGCGTAGACGCTGCCGTACACATTGGCAAACAGACTTCTACTTACGCTAGCAGAGATTTACAAAGCAAATTTCCTACGCTTAGCGTATTACGAGTGTAACGTTTTAATTAAGTGTAAATCTTGTTAGTATTTTCCAGTTTTTCACACATTTGTACGAATTGGCACAATAATAACACTCGTACGCTCCTAACAATTTCACGTTGTCACTTGACTTGCGTGTAAACAGTGTAATAAGGTCCAAGGCGATATAAATGTTACGTATGGAGGGATGAAACAAAATGGGAAGGAATATATGTAGCAGTGGCGATGAGTGTTATAATTTCATGGGCAAGCTACTGTGTGCAGGGGGCTATAGTGGCGTTGATCTCCCCAATAATGGTGGAGGGTTGTCCGGGGGCCATCGCCCAGGAAGATAAGGATTTCGTAAAACATACAGATTGTGAAAATATTAAAATTTTTTAACATAAAATTTGCCCGAGTGAAAAATATTACTAAGATACTTTCGTCAAGCCCAGAACCTTCTCCACTCAAAATCAATATTATTTTAATATCCGTCGACAGTGAGGTCTTTAGATACGGAGCAATTTCGTTTGTACAGAAGTGTAGACACGAAAAATGATTATTCTCTTGTGTAAAGATGGAAAGCAGTCAAAACTATTTTTACCAAATTATTTAAGAGACAAAAACGAATTTACGTGAACTTCAGAACGCTCGTGTCACATGCAGTCCACTTGTTAACATCCTTTGAAAACAATAAATATGGGCAGCAAAACTATTTTGTTTAGGCTGTTACATCCAGCTAACCACGAGTGTTTGTGATAAACATTTTTTTTTTATTACGTAGAAAATAACCTTTCTTGCGTGTTGTCGCTATCGCAAGTTCAAGTTATGGCCTACCCTCTTTTATGATGCCACATCTTTCCTGAAAAGTGGAAACACTGCTAGAAAAATGCTTTACTCGTAATCCACACACACCACACTTGCATCCCCATGTTTCTGTTGCATTCATTCTTTCTACTTGGTTCTCAGTTTCATAAGGTAATTTTATAATTTTTATGTAGGGTATACATCGCGGACGAATGTGTATAAAATTCTCAGCACCAAAACTAAATTAAATAAAAACAACACGATTCGTGTTGTGCGCGCGAAATTGCCCACGCATCGATCTAGTTACTGTAAAATACAGGACGCCAACTGCCTGCGGCTAGGCCAGCTTTGGCTATATCCGCTTGAGTTCGGTGAAGAAAGCACTACCATCGTAGCTTCTAACACAGGTTGACGCAGCCATAAGCCCCCGCCCCTCCCCGGGCGGTCTTCCTACCCTGCCGTCCCTACGTCGGCCGGGAAACCATTGCGACCGCCTACCTGCTGAAAGCATTACTTACAGCGCTTCCAAATATCTTGGTTTTGCTAGCCAACGAGTTGTTTTCTTATAATGTACAGTATTGTTTCCCGAGTAGAATGTGTACCGAATGAGTGAAAAGTTACCTTCAAGTAAATATAAGTTTGAATTAAATATTTATTTGAAATATAACGTAGTCAGGAAATTGTCTGGGCATGCACTGCTTGTCTTGCTTGCCCTAACGAGACGCTACTGATATGTAAATACTAATGAAGGCTTCAATTAACCATGAACTTCGTACATCGACTTACGCTTCAGTTGTGACGTTTCGTCGATAATGCTCGGCCCCACACACCATGTTGCAGTGGCGTCTATTTCACAAACGCAAGGTAAGCAATGATTACCCTCTACATATTGGAAATGTTTGATCCTTTATCCTTTTCGCCTTAACTTTAAACACGTTTAATTCCAAGTTTCCTTCCCGTTTTCGATTCGAGAAACAGAGTCATCGTGCAAACGCACAGTGCTGCTTTCTAGTATTTATTTCCACAAACGGGAGCGACTAGCGATGAATGAAACTCGCAAGCAACACAGTGTACGCAGGCGTTCTGTTTGCGTCCTCCAGTCCTACATTTTTCCTAGGAAAGTGGATGAAAGTGTTCGGGAAAGCGGGAATTTTCTTAAATTTGTTATATGTTCTCTAAAATAATATTCAGTTTAATTTTTATTACAATAATTTCGTTTCCGTTTTTTATATCTAATGTTAGGTATTATAAAACGGTAAATACATGTGGCGGGTAAGCAAAGTTGGAAGTTGCATTTGTTATTAGAAATTAAAAACGGAACCACAGCCCGGCTTTTATAAACCATTTATTGTATTGTAAAGTGTGTAATATATCATATTTTAATGGCACGTAAATAAATGTTATCTAAAACACTCAAATATGTGGGGCTTTTATATTACTTACCGTGTAAAAAAACCCACTACACGCCACTGTCATGCTGAATTACTGGTTTGTAGCATACCGTATTTCAGTTGTTTAGGGGCGCTTAATTTGAAACTACAACTATATATTTCTGGTAGTTTACATAATGATGTAGTAAATACATAAATTTTGAAATTTGGTCAAGTAATTATGACGCAAATAGTCCAGCATAATTTTTAAATTATCAATAGTTTCTCATCGTTTCACAACTAAAATATAACGTTTGGATAAAGTTTAGTGACTAAATTTGGAGATACTTGTAAAATTCAAACATGCAATAATAAGAAATACACAGTTATTTATTTGAATAGAAAGTAATGGTGCCTAATAAGAAAATCCAACATTATTTATGAGACCAAGCCATAATGGTAACTTCCCGTCGTTATTGATTATTGGTTTTCTGGTTTGTTAATATTTTGAAAATATACAATTCTGAAATCGCCCCTATACACAAGTAGATTTCGACCTGACAAAGCAGTACAGACATAATTACTCGACCACGAACTCGTATTCAAGTCAGACTTTTGTTTTTGCCAAATTTTGTCAGAATTAATATTGCCACGTAATAATTATTCGTTATATCTGTACTGCTTTGTAAGTTCAATAGCCAGTTGGGTAAAGGAGTATATATTATTCGCAGAGTCTTCCACTTTTTCAATCAAACACTTGAAAAATCACACCGTGTATAACCTGTTTAGTAGTTTCCTAATTGTGCCATGTATCACAAGCTTTTCTAACCTTTGTTAACATAAAAGTATTTAGTTTTGGTTAACTTGGACCTTCATCTATATTTTATCCATAAATTAAAAAATTTCATGTATAATTAATATGAATGTAAATAGAGAAAATAGGTGTGTTGTTTATTCATAGTGTTAAATTGTTCTCATGCAAAATATTATGAAATTGAGTGTGCCCAATTACGGTGCGTTGGCCCTTTGGTGAATAATCTTAACATAGTTAAGATTTAATTGTATAAGGTGGAGGAATACACTAAAAGTAGAACTGTAACAGAGCTTCAGAAAAGTTGAACGTAATCGTCAATTAATCATACCTTGAGAATTTTCTTTAAAAACATAAACCATCTTGACAAACTGAGGATCCACTGCGGTGCTGGACTCTCCTTAAGCCGCAGGTCTGGTACATGTCGCTCTGTATCACACAGGCCTCGTGTCGCGCTGGAAGGCACAGAGCAGTACATCCGAGGCGAAGACATCCGAGGTGATTCCGGATGTCTGGCTAGGACAGGAGGAGTCGTTTAACTCCCGCGCTCTGGTCTTTGCTGGAATTTCGGAGGCGGAGTGGTAAAAAAAAAGAATAGTTCAGTTCCAGACGCCGCGAGCTAGGACGGACGCCGATGTCAAGTGGCTCGCCTCTTCGTCAGCGTCTGGGGCAGGTGTCGCCCACATCCCTCGCCCCACATTTCCGAATATATATTTTATTTTTTCCTCCCCTTACGCTTTTCTCTCCCACCCTCCCAGGGATGAGTTATCGCCAGCGGGGAGCACTTGTTGGGAACTCGCCTAGAATAACGCAGTCCACTGCGGCATTTTACGACGTGCTATTACGTGCCGCGGCCTGGGTGGAGCAATTCTCCTTTCCTTCCCCTCAGATAATGTAGGGGGGAAGGGCGAGGTTGTGGAAAGCTACGAAGGAGTGGGGGTGGGTCAGATTAAGGCCGCGAGAATAATGCGCGTCTAATACCGCACCGCAGCACCGCGCCGTCTAGAAGTTTCGCCGCAAGAGAAGTCACGAACGCTGAGAGACATAAGAGGTAATCCGAAGATTTACGTGCATCGTTTTATTGTTGAGTTATGTCTCGTCTGAGAGAGCTAGTGTGGAATACCCACCACCCATCTCCTTATAGTAGAGTAGGTAAGTATGCAGAAAATAAACTGTGTCCCCGATAACATAATCAGCTTGAGTCAAATTTCAATCAAGCTTGTTATTACAAGTTTACCATTTGTGGCACTCACTCCTGTGTTCAGGCATTTGCAATTTGTGTTCCCTTTCCCGGAACTATTTTTTTTTCTTTTAGGTTAGGGCAATACTCCCTGCCATCATTTAGCGATTCATATATTCGTATTTGTAATGTCAGTTCAGAATTCCATTAATGTTCTCCTTTTGTTATCTTCAGTTATTTATACTATATTCCATTTTAACTGGATAATGATGTGCGTCCTTTAATGTTGCACATTTTGTAGAATTAATTACTGAAACAGTTATATAATTGTTCTTGAACATTTTGTATTGTCAAATCCTAATTGCGTTTGGGTTTTAATTTCGCCAACCATCGGGTCATTTTGGTTTACTTTTGTTACTTGATTTGTATTTTCTAACATATTTTGTTGGATTTTTAACATTAAATGTTTTTTTAATCACTGAAAAATATTTAGGTCGACCTGGAATTATGTTACAAACAAAAGGTTAGTTATATTTCTTTTATTCCAGTCCACATGTCACTTTGACAGATTATAAATATATTAAAAAATGTAAGTGTTAGTGATTTCAACTTTATTTCTAACATGAAGTATTATATTAGTATGGCATGTGTTTGTATTAATCAACGAAAATAATATGTTGTGATCATATCTTTGTAAAACGACTTATCGGAATCACCCATACTCGTGAATATCTCGGAACGCGCCCACTTCCGCATTCTTCAGTTTTTCTTGTGCAAAGTATCACCCACATTTTCTACTATTTGTTTCCACTCTTAAATTTCCATGTAGTCTTCATTGTTTGCCGCCATCGAGTAAGTGGAAACTTTGCATTTGTGTTAGAGCTTTCTTTTGACGTAATTCTTATTGTCAACCCGATGTTATTTTGCTTTTCATTTATGTGTGTGTGTAATGGCTATCGTTGTAACTACCAAGTATTTACCTGTCTTATCATGCATGGCTGAGTGTTTTACCGGCTTAGCAGCACCAAGGATGAAGCTACCTGGCTGATTCCTGCCCTACTTCGGCAGATTACTGATGTGACCGAGGGAATTTTTCCGAGATGGGTTTTCGCCTCAACTAACTTCTTCCAGGCCATAACATATTTTTTTTTTATTCAGCACGTGCATGCTGACTAACGTGGCCAGCATGGCCAATTTCCTTTAACGATGTAATAAGCTGCAATTTAGTGTTACGCCTCTTTTGCAAACTGAAAAAAAGTTCACTGCAAAAAGTTGAGCTCCGAAAACTTCACTAGTATAACCCTCGCTATACAACACTTGGCATTATAAATTCTAAAAATAACAATAATAAACTAAAATAAATATTATTGTTACCCGCCGACATTTCTCTCATGTTGTAATTTAACTTAACGGTTGGCAAAATGTTTTTGCTGTTAAACAAGTAAGTAATTGGGATCCCAATATAAACTGTAGTTAAATATATTGATATTGTTTTATATTATCAAAAAACAAATCATAAAGGAAGTAATGTATTATGAAACTATTATTATTTTTGGAGTGTCGTTGTATATTATTGTTGTTGTATACTATTATTATTTGTTTAGAGTTTATACCACGAGAACAATATATGTGTGTTGCCTACGTAAAATGGGGTTTAAATCATTAAATTTTGGGTAACCCTTCGTTATTAACGACCAGACAGATTTATTTTTCTAGTGAACCAAAGGTAAGTAACTCATAACCCTACCTTTTCTAGGTTAAACCAAAGTTGCAAATTTCTATTATTTTGGCTTTTCTAGTTTCATTTGTAGTGCATGTGGTGATGAACGGCAGTTCGGCCATGCTGTTTAAACCTTGTTACTAACCGTAACTAGATCCATGGAGCTTCCTGTTTGTGGTGTGATTGTGTACTGGAATCACTGCAGCTGTTATTGGCTGTGAGTGTATTGACCCCAATTGCTGCCGCACGAGCCTGTCAACAAATTTGAGTCAATATTAAATCAAGCCATATTGTCGCCACAAGTCAAGTATATATAGTACATTCACGGATACTCCCAACGCTTCTGAAATATAAAATAAGTAGAAATCGCTTACTATGCATCACACATTTAGGAAACAACAGATATGGCGTGATATTTTACAGGTTTGAATAAAAAAAATTATGAAGTAGCCGCGAATAGACAATAGCAATCTTGGCGAGTAAAACTTGTTTCAAGATAGCCTTGACAAGCTACAAATATAATTCAAGCAGCATGCAAGGTTACTGTATGCAAGTATGTGCCGGTCATGAAAAATTTTGTCGAATCAAACTTTAATCATGTATTATACACAAGTTTGCTCAGCAAGGAAATTTCAAGTTAAATGGCATGCTTTCCGCAAGCTTACATGCTCTCTGGGGTGGTGATTCCTAGTGCAAGCACACTCAGTAGAGTATTTCACTGTTAGCAATTTCTGTATATTTACGGAAACTTTTACGGAGATGCATAGGTAAATTTTGGAAGAGCGTTACGTAATGACGAATAACGGAAATGATTTCCGTAAATATAAAACACGGAAGCTCTTCGTATTCTTATGGCTTTGATTTTAAGTATCGAACAATGCCGATTATACTAGAAGCGTGTAAAATACCATCTCCACAATACTACTTATTGTAAAATAGTAGTAGGTGAGTTGCAAACCCCTCGTGGAGTGCACAATCTTTGATTTTTTTCAGATTCCGTTAAAGAACAAAACCTTCTGTATACACAGTGAAATACACACACAACGAAAGTAAAACTATTTTTTCGTAACATAGTTTTATAAACTAATATATATACACAGTCAACTACTCGTATCACTCACCTACCACACCTTCACACGAAGTACTGTATTTCGTGTGAAGGTGTGGTAGGTGAGTGATACGAGTAGTTGACAGTTAATTTTTCGTTTCGTATTAAAATCCCACTACAAGGCCAATATGTAAACTTTGTTTAATTTCTGTTATACACAGTGGAATAAAATAGACTATGAAAAATGCCTCATTTTCTTAGCCCTGTTTGTAAGCAAACTCACAAATACTCTATGACCAGAAACTAAGAGATAGTTATAAATTATACAGTACACTTGTCGACGGGCTATACACCATACGAAGTCCTCACAAGTTATCGTTCGGAAACGATTTGGAAAGTACTACAAAACAAGCAAGAGGCTGAACCTCGAAATAGGCGACCTTCTACTTCGAGCAACTAACCTTTCTAACCACTTTTGGTCCCTAGTCACCAAGAAGCTATTTCTTATGTGTGAAGAACCTTTCGTGTTGTGGGAAGAACGCACGAGAATTGCTGCGAAATAGATACTCTGGATAGAAAATCCATAGGTCCCTATAATTTAACACAACTAAAACTAGGATCTTATTTTTCATTTTTAGGTATGGAGCAGGCGCTCCTGAAACAAATCAAAACCCTTCATTGCTTGCTAGTGTCTTCATTATTTTTCCATTTAAGAAGCGAAGTGTCATATGTTAGTTAGAAATTCTACTCAGGTATATGGTTGAATGAGAAATAATAGTTCCGTCACTAAAATGGTTTAAAGGAAGCCATTTCAAGAGAAGTAAATAGTCACTTACGAATGGCTGAAAATCTGCAAGAAACCTATAACAAAACAAAATAAATTATCTGTGTGAAGCAAAGGCTGAAGCATATAGAAGCATAATTGATATTATAGATATTATAGATATTCTACGCTTAACGTTACCCTTTGTACCAAATTAAAATTTTACAACTGATAAACGGAAAACCTAAAGGAAGAACAAAATTCTGGGTGTTTTAATGGCACAAATATCATACTGTGAAAAACATATGCAGTATTTTGCAATAATTCTCGACGATGTGTATGCGTTATATATTGTCAGCGATTTCCTGTCAGAAGTTCCACTGGGTAACGAGATGTCTACTGTGGCGACAGAGTAGCATGACTACAGCGAGATACACAGTAGTGTGACGTCTTCCACACGCAGCTGGCAGCCTAAGAACCTCAAACTGCGTGCATAATGCTGAGCAATCGAGGATAGGAGAGCGAGAACACCCGCAAGTATTACATTTTAACTATCCCATTATCTATATTATATTTTAATATGAAAGAAGTTTTATAATGAAAACGGTTGTTACGTATGAACAATTTTGTAGAAAGAAGGAATAAGAATTCTCCATTTTGTCCTTTTGAAAAGGACTAGTTGCAAGAACTATCTATCTATATATATATATATATATATATATATATAATATTATGGATATTCAATCCCATTCTTGAAGAAGTGTCATTATCAAAGAGAATGGCAGCACAAGGAATAATAATTAGGCTCTAATAAAAAGCCTGTGATGTTATATACGGATATTATATAATTTGCATATTACCTCAAGAAATATAATTTGTTGAGTATATACGGGTAATTTTGAGTTTACATGTTATGTGTTAAGAACCATGTTTCAAAGGAATGGTAACTGCATATTTTTTATTATATTGTACTGGTTTTAGCTACCCAGGGGACGCCTGAGAATGTACTTAATTTACTAAGAGCCGGAGAGCACTGACAATGAAGTTTGTCAAAACTAACTATTAAGCTTTAATGCTGAGAATATACAAAAACTTCCTTAATTTCAGCCATTACCATTTTCTTTGACGGAATTTAATAATCTCCGAGGTTCTCACTTACTCATATGTTGGAGTAGTACTTATACCTAATTTCTCTCTCTTTTGTGCATCAAGTATCTGTAGATTTGTAGGGAATATTGATCTCACGATCATTAAAATGCATGAGATATTTATTTGGGCTACAATGTTGTTCTTTGAGGTAGTAGTCATGCTGTTACTCCATACTTACACAAATACTAATGTGTGTAAAATTCAAATTGAAATTTTAATTTTAAAATTACCCCCTAAGAGTAATTTGTCACAAAACGTGATGGCCATGTTTGCAAAGGAAATTATACTTATAACGTTCAGTTCGCCAACAACACCCAATAATATTGAAGAGGATAGGCACTGTAAGTCTCACATTGGACCTTTGTCTTCTCTTGGCCAGTGTTTCATTGTCAGGTATCACGAAACTTTCGAACCATCCTTAACACGATATTCTTTTTTCACACTCATCCCTTTCTGTTCTGGCTGCTCTGAAACTCCGTTAAACTTTTACAGGTGCAGCTACCATGTGGCTGCGACCATCAGAATGTCATCTACGTAAATTGTGGCACATGCCCGTAATTCTGGACTGAGTACGGTTTCGAATAGGCCTGCTTTCATGAAATGGCAGACACTCAGCAGTATTCAAAATGGTAGCATGTACTTCTTACACACCCGCCGATTCAGAGTACTGTGTACTTGCTGGTTTCTGTGAGTGGTGGAACTTGCAGATATGACACGAATTAGTCATTGCGAGAAAATACCTGCAGTCATTAAATAGCTATCGTAGCTCACCCTGCCAGCGCTGGAGATTTCCGTTCGGGATTGCTTATTGTATTCATGCACCTCGTATCGAGTCATAGTCTCATTCAACTGTTTCTTTTCGATTACTTCGCGCTTACCTGTGACCTGACCGATATAATTTTCAACTGCATGGATTGCATGTAATACAGTCTCATTAAACTGCTTATTTTGTCCTCATTTTTTCCATTGAGAGTTCTGCATTCGATTCTCCTCAGTGGCCCTATCCTCGGCTTGCTTTTGGTAATTTTCTGGATCATTGCCAACTCCATTGTTATAAGCCAGCATCTATGGATTTTGCTATCTCTTAAGTATTTTTGTCGATTTTATCACTTATCTCACGCGTTACTGATTTGCCCATTAATTTCCTCTTTCATAAAATTTAGTCCATCATTTACCTCCTTGAACTTCTGGCCCATGCACACGTTCTCCCTAATTATCGGCTTTCCCATACGCTCATTCCTCCCTTCCATTTGCTCGTTCATTCCCTTCATCTGCTCGTTCATTCCCTTCACTTGTTCGTTCATTCCATTATCCTTCTCGCCCATAAGCTCATTCATCCCATTTTTTTAACACTGCATTAACTGTAGTTTTCGAGGCGTGTGGCACCTGTGTCACCCTTAGATCATTACCCGACAAAGCACAAGCCGAGCGTGATAAGTCGTCCCCTGGACTACCAGAAATCTGACTCGCACTAAGGTACCCTAGCAGAGAACTTGGTTCCCCCATTGAGCTCTCCGAATAATTTGTGGTCTCACTGTTAACGCGCATATCGACAGACTCTATGTTTGCCTGATACGTCCCTGTTCCTACAAATTCGTCTTCAAATTCACCGTTGCCTACAAAAATTTACACGTGTCCGATTGAAGAAAATATCTTCGCCTTTCTTACGGTTGGCAAGCTGGTAACTCGTCTCCATTTATAGGATTAAAATTCTGTGTCTATGTAAGTGGCACGAATGACAAAATTTACGACTACACAGCTTTAGTACATTGCTCGTTGACGCCTCTGGACCTGCTGCAACAGCCACTGTAATTGCTCCTCTGGTTGGTGAACAACTGCCATAGAATAGTTTGTTGTCAATCACCGTGTTGGCTCGCACTCACCCAGATTTACCGTCGCCGTCTACTGTGGGAATCTTGCCACTGGCTAACCTAGCCAGCTGTATTCGATAGCGTTTGGTTTCGAGTCGTCGACGTATCTGGTTGTTGTCGTTCAACGACCCTCGGCGCTGATGAAGCTCAAGCTGCTTCTCTCAGGGTCTTCTTCCCACACTGACCTCAGTTCTCAGGGTCGCCAGGAGTCTTCCGCGCACTAGTAACTATGCAATTATGAATACGGATTAGGCCCCACTACGTTGGGCAGCCAAACTGTGACGCTCTCTTACCTATAACTCACTCGGGTACTCACTTTCAGCGAGTCATGCACATCTATGCTGCCGACCTCCCGTGGCGGAGTTGGTTGGTGCGCCACCGATCTGGGGTGTGGGAGGCTCTGGGTTCGAATCCTGGATAAGGCATGGGTGTTAATTTAAGTTAGGTTATAAGTTAGTCTGTAGGTCGTCCCCTGATAAGTTTTCCATCATAAAACAGGGGGATGTTAAAAAGCCGCTTACAATACAATACACATCAATGTTGTCACCGCAGTGATTCAAATACGCCTATTTTTCATTATTGTTGCCCAGAAGTCGAAAACTGGTTCGCTATTGTTCGTATCACTCTTATCATTGTCCTGACGAAGACGATCTGGTCCGCTTCTTTGCCGGGAAACCAGACCTATCGGGCAAACCCCTCGGGTGCGCGAGCATGATTAATGTAGTCGAAAATCCGCGGACGCCGCGCCTTCCCAAGCGGACCCAGACATCTCAGGGTGCCTATCAACAAGCGAAGAAAATACAATACAGCGAGTCTCGCTCGCTTACGAGACGACGCCCCCGTCCTCGCAAGGGGACTGTCATGCAGCGAGTTTGAATAACTCAACATAATTCCTGAGACCGTGGCTCCAAAACGCAGCAAAGCTTCCTAGCTAATCTGACGCTCCCAATACAAACAATGACGGACATAGGCCTTACTTATCGGTTTCAGGTGCCCCGTTTATTGGACTTAAGTTTAATTATAATACAGTTATATTATTACAATTCTTTACATACATGTTAAACCGTTTTATTAAAACCTAAATAATTGTTCAATGTATCTGCGGTGTGTCCTGGTTCGCACCACCTTCCAGGCATTAAGATTCTCTCGCCATTTGTAACTGAGAAAACTGACTTAATTTTTTATTTTATAGGATGACACAAACATGTTTAATTTTAAAATGACATAACCTAAACGGGGTATGCAATTAGTCATTTTACTGTATAAAATGTTGGATCTTTATCCCAGGTGCTGCTTTCATTTTGAAAGAAAAGGACACGGAAAGATGCCGCTATCATACCCCTCTGGATTTTTTTTTTTTTTTTAGGGGAAGGGGGTTATATCGAGAACATTGTCTACGCTGTGAATATTCGAGATTTGGAGCATTTGCATCAGAGTATCACTGCTGCCATTGAGAAAATTACGCCGAAAGTGCTCTGAAATACGTGGGTGGAGGTAGAATATCGCCTGAACATATTCAGAGCTACAAATGAAGCGCACATATAAGCAGTTTAAGGTATGAAAAACTTTTATTATTCCTGTTCATCTTGGTTCCAGAACCAACCAAATCTGTCAAATAGTTTCGAATCTGTGATTTTTTTAAATCTTACCATTCTTTTTCGATGACTCCGTACACGTGTATTTATTTTATTTGGTCATTTTTGAAGGTTTCCAATTTGCTCATAAAGTTGTGTAAATAAAATAGAAACATCACTTAGTCATCCTTTTGTACTTGCAAAATTGCTAGGTTGTGTCTTAAGAGTTATGAAAAGAAATCACAAACTTTCGTTTATATATTTTCAAATATATTTTGTGCATGAGGTTTAGCTAACTGAAGACAAGAAAATCGAGGCTTGAGATATTTATTTTTCACCCAAACCATTTTTCAAACAGCTTTAACAACAAATAATCATAACATGAAATAAGCTCTGAATCATAACGAACAAGTAATATCAAGTAATAAGTTGTATTCCTTTTATTTTACAATTTTATATATTTTTTTATATTACCCACTTGGTTCACAAAACCTTCGTAACTATATATTTTGAGATTATTCGCACTTAAAGCATTATGAATTTTTGATGAATGGGGATCCTCTGAGTCACAGGCAATAAAAAATAGCGCCGATTCATAAATTAGGCCAATAAAATTTAAGTTATAAGGCAGCCAACATGGCCGCTTACCTTTGTAGAGAAAGTCATGAAGTTACATCATAAAACTACGGAAATTTGAAGGTTCCCAATTTATGGGTTTTGATGTGACTGTCCTGAACGCATAAGTCATTGGCCAAAAAAGATTACAGAATTACGAGTCCATAAGACAAGCTAGCTTGGAGCGGCATGCATAACTATATGCAAAATATAAAAAAATAAATAAAAATTTCATGGCCTGGAGATGCGTCGAAGAAATAACTCGGCTGAAGAAGGCATTTTCCGAAGACGACAGCAGTTAAAGCGAATCCATATTACAGACTGGGATGCAGAAGCCAAAACCCGAACCAGGACCAGAAAAGGTCGTACGATCTCAGGTAATCACAAGTTTCAGAGGAGAAGTTTCGGGTATGTTAGTTAAACCGCTATAAAAAAATAAACAGCAGAATAAAAACTCTGCGGGCTACGAATCATTATACAAAACACGACGGAGGTAATAAGCTAAAATAATAACTTACCTGCAGCGGTCGATGCAGAAAATACTACTTGAAAGTAGCAAGGTATTTCAGAAGGGCAAAATTAAAAAACGTCATGCCATGTTGCACAAGCCAGGAAGAAATTGAAATCGGCTTCAAGGTCAAAGCCAGACAATATCGATTCAGGACATGCACTAACAATTGATACATGACATTTCACGATTCTTTACGAAAATTCACATTAACATAATATAATGGTTAAAATAAACTTACAAAGACTATACTTTGAATAATTAATGACGTCTAGAAATACTAGATTTAAGATAGTGAAAACGTACACAATATGACATAAATTGACTTGTTAGTGTCATTGAACATGTTAAATTTGAAGTTGTTCTCGGCAATGTCAAAATTAAGACAAATTTGTTAGAGTGCACAACTGAGCAAAACGAACAGAAATAATAGGTAATATCAATAAATGAAATATTATAAAATAGTAAACAATATTTCCATTTATGAAAATAAAATATTTCATACGAAAAGGATTTAACTAGGTTTGGTTTTATTTAAATCGTGCTTTAGAAAGCGCACCATATATTGGCTAAAGGAAAGTTATTTCGTATACAAATTGAAAAGGATATGATCTAATAATTTTTATTAATCACATGCATAAAACAGTGACCAGAATTAATAACAGAATTAAGGTAACAGTGAATGACAGAATTATATAATTAGTTTAACACACGAACGAGTCAAAAAGCTCATTAAATTAGATGTTGTAAATAAAACTGAGTTTATCAAATATCGGACGAAACGAACTCTCAAAAAGGGAAACATGAATGTCAAACAGCTAAACAAAATCAAACAAATAACATGGGATGCACCAAAACCGCTGATACACACAAACACACACACACACACACACACACACAGTAACACACACACACACAAACACACACACACATACACACACACACTAAACAAGCAGAACTAAACAACTCCCGATACGTGTCGCATCAAACAAAATAACGACTACGAATTACTCGAAACACAGGATAATAATTGAACTTGAAAACATTCACTAAAACGATTAAATACAAGTTAATAATCAGGGATAGGAGTCAAAATAGATTTGGAAAAGCAAAGGCAAAGAAGAGCACACTTAACTGAAAATAGCAAAATCGCTCAAACTGCGATGAAATGACAAAAGTTAAGGTAGGTAAAATTCAGAATTCTTAGTAACACATTATGAAATGCTTTAAAGTGCCAACAAAATGGGTGATGTCGCTTTCAGAGCGGCACAGTAGCCGCGGGGAGCACCCTTCGCTCTGAAACAACGATGTGATTGGCCAGGTACGAAAGAAAAAGTGGAACCTGCCACGAAAAATAGGACGTGTCCAATTACCTAACTTGGAACGAAACCTGGCCGTACAAGGCGGGAAATGCCATGACGGGTGCCACACTAGCCCGTATACCAGCCGCTATGGCGGGCATTGTACAAGCTTTTATGAAATCTGTTGTCGTGTAATATCCCCTTTACGGTCCCTTCCTTATGTGCTCTAATGACGCAAAATACTACAGCATGACTGGAATTTTGACTGGTTTTTTGAAGATTGCCTTATTTTTCCTAAATCGTTGATACTTTAGTGCCTACTGAACCAGAGTTAATAATAATAAAACTTTGCAGCAACTTGCGGGAAACTTTCTATGTTTAATTTGAAAATGACATAACCTAAACGAGGTATTCGATTAGTCATTTTACTGTATAAAATGTTGGATCTTTATCCCAGGTGCTGTGGCAGGAGCACAATTTAAAAATGGACTAAATTCTAGGTGTGGGAATGACAGAATGGTTGCTTGTGTTAACGCAGTTAGCAACATATGTTCGCCTAACGGTTGGCAATTTGTTTCAAAGATTGGCAATTAGTTGGAAAGTTTGGCAATATGTTGGGTAAGAAAACATACATAAATACAACGTTGGCCCAACGTATTATGACAACCAAACATTTTTACTTGAAAATTTGAATTACATACCTTAGAAAAATACACATCAACACCTCATTATATCAAACATTTTAGAACATGTCGAAAAAGAAAATTTAAAAACTTTAAAACGGCTGGCTAAATGTTAGCAACAAGTTGGTAGACATACTGTTGGTAATGTATATGTACTTTTATGTTGCGCCAATGTTGTAAAACCAACATTTTATGGCAAAGTTAGGGAATATATATCCGTGATATAAAAAATGCCTGTTTTATACATTTTATAAAATTAAAATGTTTTTAAGAATGCTGGTAATTTTTCTTTAAAATATGTTTAGTTGGTTTAATGTTGGGACTATGTTTGAAACCAAACAATTGGTGATTGGCACTTTTTTTTTAGTTGGGCCTAACTAAAATATTTTCAAAAACGCTCAATTGAATTTTTGGAATAAAAATTATCAAATAACTTTTATTGTTTCTTTAACATTTAGGTTTTTTTAATACATAAATGTTTTTGTTTCAAATTGAATTTGATGGTCGAAGTTGGCTGAACGTTAGAAACAAGTTGCTAGATAGAAAGTTGGCAATTTGTATTAATATTGTGCAACCAACACTTTAATGGAAGTTAGGGAATAGTTATCCTTAATGATAGCAATGCATATTTCCTGTATTGTACGAGATGCAAATGTTGTTCATGATACTGAATAGTTTTCTATGAGATATGTATAGTTGGTTTTATGTTGGAACAATGTTGGAAACCAAACGATTGGTACTTGGTCCTTTTTTGTTAGTTGGGCCAACGTTGTGTAACTAACATAATTTCAACAACGCTCCATAGAAACTTTATGATACGATAAAACATAGTTTTCCATGTTTGCTTAAACATTTGGTTTTTTTTAAATATATTAACTAATGGTATTTAAATATATTTTAATGTTCATGGTTGGTCGAATGTTGGAAACTAATTGGCAGACATACATTTGGCAATTGGTATGTATTTTTTATCTCGAGTCAACACTGTATAGCCAAAGATATATGTCAACTTTAGGGAACAGGTATTCTTAGTGAAAACAATGCCCCTTTATTCCTGTATTTAACGAATTACAAATGTTTTTCACAAAACTGACCATTTCATTTGACATATGTTTTGATGCTCTTATGTTGGGTTAATGTTGGAAACCAAACAGTTCGGAATTAGTACTTTTTCTTTAGTTTATTGGCCTAGTATGTCAATATTATGTAACTAACATATTACTAACAATACTCAATATTATGTATGGGATGAAAAAATTACCAATAATTGTTCATGTTTGCTTTCCAGTTAGGATTCTTATGCATATAATATTTGTTTCAAATAGATAATGATTATGATCATGGTTGGCAGATTGTTGGCAGCACGTTTGTAGACATCCAGTTGCTAATTAGCACAAATTTTGTTTGTTGGGCCTTAAACAAGAGATTTTTGCTACAAACTATTTTGGAGTACATATTTATGATTGGTGAGTACGTAATTTTTTTCTTTTTGTTTCAGAAAGTGAAAGTTTAAATATGTCTTGCAAGGTCCGTTCAGAAAATGTTTGTTTAGCCATGCTATCATAGGATAGTAGGTCCTTATCGATTTTTTTCGAAATAAACATGTATAATTAATTTCAGCTGCTTAATGTATAAAGTGATTTAGCAAAGTGTTTCTTTATAAATAAAGTGACTATTTGGTTGTGTATTTGACATTAGTTGGAAAATATATTCTTGCAGCCCGCAGGTTTTAAATTCAGTTTCAGTATAGTTAAATCTGACTTAAATATATAACAAATATAACACAGTATTTTCTAACTGGAATATAATGATACGTACCTATTTATTCAACAAAGTTAACCAGTTACAGTAGTTTATTGGATAAGACATCATGCTGCTAATCCTAAAAGGCGTGGATTCGAATCCGATATCTTCCAATGGAATTATCAGGGCATAATGCAAAGTAGAATGTGGTTATTAATAATAGAGTTAATGCATTTTTAACATTTTTTGTTAATGGTTAAAATTTATTTAAAAAATGGTAGCCAACGTTGGCAGAGCATTGTTTATTACTTGGTATTATGTATGCAATAACAAATCTTCGCAGATAATTTCTAAGAGTGGGTAAATGAAAGTAAGAATGCCCTTCTGGAAAAGAAAAGAATATTATTTAACAAATGGTCAAAATACTACGAATAACCAAAGTAATAACAACGTTGGTTAGTGATTGAGTTTCTGCAATATTAGATTCGTGATCCGTAATATACACACGCTAAACCAACGTACAGCCAACAAACATAATTTTGATTTTTTTTAAAATGAGATGGCTTATGTTTGAAAGAAAGAGAATTTAGGAAAGCGTGCAGAAAACCATACATTTTTACTGACCCAGTCATGTAGGTTAAGCGTCATATTTCAGTTGGCAGTCAACGCAAAAATACACGTTGGACCAACGTTGCCCCGAGTGACATTTTGACGTCGGACCAACATACATTTTCCAACGTTGGCCCAACGCAAGAGTCAGAGTTGCTACTGGGTAAACATGGTGGACGTTAGCTGATTGGTTACACCCATAATTGCTTCCCGTCTTTCTACCATTGTCGCCTTGATCATATCTACCGGCGTTAAATGTCTCAGATGTTTAGTGATGTCCAACTATCTCGCACGTCTAACTAATCTTGCGCATTACCAAGGGCATCGTTACAGTTACTCGCAACACTACGATCCACTGTTATAAACATTCATGGTAAAGTGAGCACTTCAAAATACAGATTTGAATAGCACTTCAAAACGATAATTGAAGCCGCACACGCCAGCAAAATGGCTGTTTGTCAATAAACGCTTGGTAACTTACTTATCAGCATGAAGTCTAGCCAATAGCGAATCCTTCGTATTATGAGGTCGCCAGTCAAGTGCAAGGGTCGTTTCCAGAGCTTCACGCAACCAATCAGAGAACAGGTACGTTCACATCAATGAAACTGTCAAGCCATTTCGTCTCTGTTTTGTTATCTACTCTGTGCTTGAGGCATCGAGACAGCTCCATGTCCTAGTACCCGAACGTGGTAAATTGCAAAAGACTCCTGAAAAGTTGGATGACGAATTCTTACGTACTCTCTCTTTCTCTCTCTCCCTCTCTCTATCTCTCTCTCTCTCTCTCTCTTCTCTCTCTCTCTCTCTCTCTCTCTAGCAAAGTGACTTTCAGGGCCCTCGACACTGTGGAAGATGGTATTAACCTTATTGAGTTAGGCAATAAAAGCACACAGAAAAATTTCTAATGTCCTTGCAACGAAATAATTAATCATCGAGGAATTTGTTTAAACGTTTACGTTGCACAACCTGTAAGTGTCACCGCAACCAAAAGTTGTATTACGCGAAAACTAACACGAAGAACAACATATTTTGTGTTACTGCGACATTAAACAAATATCCAACCATCTCAAGTTTACATTAACTTGGGGTTGTAATATGGCGGATAGTAGTGAACAGCGATAACCTTGTATAATGGAAACACTGTATTTACATTTTAAAGCATAGTTTGCAAGCTAAATGTAACTTAAACCAGTCCTCAAGCCTTGAAAAGCAGTTTACGGTAGCAAATTGTGAATATATTTATAAAGAATGAAGTATTTCCACGGAACGAAAGAGAACTACTGTTTGTCGTTTTGTTTCTCTGAATAACCATAGTATAAAACACACTCGGACATGCTAAAATAGAGTATTTGGCAGGGCGTAAGTTTCCGTAGTGTGGAGAATGTCGTGTGCTTAAAGAGCGAGACCGAGTGAGGTGGCGCAGTGGTAACTCACTGCACTCGCATTCGGGAGGACATCGTTTTGATTCCCGGTCCGGCCATCCAGATTTCGACTTTTCATGGTTTCCCGAAATCCGTCCAGGCGAATGCTGGGATGGGTCCCAAAGAAAGGCCATGGCCGATTCCTTCCCAATCCTTCCCCAGTGCCTTTTTCCTGTGCATCTTTCACCGTCTCTAATGAACTCGCTGTCGGAAAGACGTTAAGGCCACTTACCTATCTATATACCTCAAGGAGCGGGTTTGATTCCTCTCCCAGTCATCTTTTTTTTTTCGTTGGCAATATTCCTTTTTGCTGAAAAATTATTGTACTTGCATTATTTATTTTACATCGGATTAATTTTTAGAGCAAAAAAAAAATCAAAAACCAATTTTAAATCAAATGTCAACATCAATTCAACACAAAATTTATTTTTTCCGCAATATAAACATCACCTTAATATATAAAGAACTCCAAGGAGGTAATAATGATACGAAAGTAAGCCTACCTTATGTTTAATTAACATAAAAAGCTTTGCGGTATATTACCTTAAGAGCAACATTAATTACTGACGGCTCAAGAATAACAAAATATTACTCTTGTAGTAACATTGATACTGTTGTCACAAAATTAGACTTTTTTTTCTGTGTAGATGGCACTTAGGCCCAGCTAATAGGCTTACTGCTTTGGACTGTTGATCGCTGAGACCATTGGGCTTAAACCATAGATTTCAAAGTGTAGAAATTCCACATACTCTACCAGTAGACACCACGGTGTAAAACTCACGTGTTCTTTTAAAAGTTAAGTATGAACACGGGGCCACTGGTAGATCTCAAAAATGTTTCTCTTTAGTAACCGATCCATTGAAAGATGTACACATGCTTGCAGTGTTTTAAACTACTCCACATGCTGGAGAACATCTAGAGCCTTTCCGCCATCACCACACTTGATATGTCGACTGAGGGAGAGAAGACAGGTCCAGCATAGTCCTGGACAAACAGTAGAGAGGACGATAGCACCAGACCAGGTTGAACTAAGACAGCGGGTCTTGGTGGTGATATGAGAGCACACTAAATCCGTGCGACTGCACCAGCATTGGACTTTGTGTATGGTCTACTATCGTGTTGGATGGAGGTGCCTACAATGATTGGGTGTATCTTAATCCATAGCGCAACACTACGTAAGCATATTTAGGCTATTATTACAATCCTCTAGATTGTGTTCCCTGACGAAAGACCTGTGATAATAAAATGTATCGACCGCATTCACACAGCTTTATGTGTTCACCTCTAGTGATACTGTCTCAGCTGGAGTCACTCTGCACGAGTTGTTACCTTGAACATTCTGTATGAACAGTCACGCGTAACAAATAAACTGAAATTCAGGTCAGTTTTGAGCCAAGCTGCTACAAATAAAGATTTTATATTGTGTCGCAATTTGTCATATTAGTTTGTTCACCAATTGTAATGCTTATAATAGATTGCTATTTTTTTAAATAAAAAAAACTCAAATTATACTAAACATTGCAGGATAGATATGTAACAATTTAAAACACTGCTAACACAAGCAGGTAACATCAAAGTTATACATACAAAGTTGTGCGTGTTTTAACGTACGGTATCTTTTTGATCCTCTCTTCTTGCGTGGAATGAAAATAGTACATCGACTAAAAACAAACTTCAGTATGTCAAACCACCGCACATGCTACCGCATCCTCATCCACTCATACGCCGCCTTTTCGGTGGAAAAACTTCACCCCGTGACCGCTGGTATAGACTATTCACGGTAGAGTAAGCACTTTTTAAATCCCTCTCATTTAGAATAATAATTAATAATTGTAATTTATTTTAGCCTTAGACGTTAACTAACGAGTGTGGTGGAATATACACACTGTGTTTATTACTTACATATCAATGTCTATTGAAAAAGGTGTTTCAAGTATAAAAGAGAGCTGAAAGGGAAAAGTAATAAGGACCTCAAAAGTGCTCACTTTACCGTGAACAGTCTCTAGTTACGTGCCATCCGTCACCGGTGTTTTTTAAACAGGGTTGTACGATTTAGGCGCTTGTTGAAATTAGACAACTTTTCTCATTTTTCCTTTTCATTTAGTTTTTGTAATTTGCAAGATACGGTTACTTTAAGACAGATGTCGTATTAGTTCCTGTACAAGAATGTAAATAAAAATACTTGCAGAATTTTACAGTTAAGAAGTGTCCAAAATCAAAAACTATGATTTACCATTCCGGCAATTTAATATACATCTGAATGGGTATAAGGACACATGATTTTCGCGAAAAAAAAAATCTAACGCATACAATGACATCAGTATCATACGTGCACATCTGCAGTTTTTCTTTGGTGGCTGGCAGTAGTTTTCGAAAGAAGAAACGTTTTTACTTGACGTTACTTCGCTACCGAACATCTGTGATTAGCAGTCAGGCACTAAAGGCGCTTGTCAGTCAAAACCATCTAGTAATAAAAGTGTACCCGAGTTAAAGTGTTTTGAAACACAAAAGAAAAACTCTTAGCAAAAATCATGTGTCCCTACTTGTTATTGTTGGAAACACCGTGCCAAGAGATAGTTTCCTTTTGGTCTATCTGACGTCGAAGTCTTTGTTCCCAATGCGTCAGGTAACGGTTTCGGCTCACAGAAAAAGCAAGTAAACAGAGAGCTGGAAACCTGGAAGCTATCTAGTTTTATTTGACGGCTGACGTAACTCCAAAATGTTATACATTTGTATCATTTTTCTCACTGGCCGACAATATGACCTTTATTTATGAACATCTGTTTGAGCAATGAATAAAAAATAAAGTTTAAAAACAGCGTGACAAGTCAACTGAAACTCGGTCGTGCAAATAAAAAAACTTCTACTAAAGTGCAGCAATAAATAAAACATAATACTCTGTTTTGTGTGTATTAGACAGTTTATTATATATTGTCCTATATGTAGATCGCTATGCGCTTGATGTAAGTGTACACTTCACCGATCTGCCGTGGACTGGAAGCTCGTTGCGAAATGTCCCTTGTTGTTTCGGCGGCGATTTTTGTGATACGGCAAATAGAATATAGGGTAGTGATCGTAAGATATCTACACAATAGCAAACTTCCGATTTCCCAACACTGAGTCTTTAGTTTTTGCTACCAGATCTTTCAAAACCACGTGATCGAGTCAAATGTTTGCACACTTTTTGCACGCGAGCGTGTTATGAAATTTTAGCATTTTTCCACTGATTTAATGGAACCGGAAATTTTTAATAACTCATTTTAAAGACAGTGATAAAGACATGATTCTTCTGAAAAAACTGTACGTAAATAAACGTCCACGGCATCATTTGAAGTGATTTTTACAGTTCTGCGGAATGTTCACTAGCCAATATTCTACTGTGCTCTCACCAAGTATTCTGGGGCATGAACGGCTCAGAATAAAGTGAAGTGAAGTGAACAGATTTTGGTGGCTCTTAACCACGAGGTTTTGAGAGCCGATGGCGGTGATTGATGTGAGTATGGATCGGCGCCGGAATGAAATGGTGGGGTAAACGGGAGTCCCCGAGAAAATCCTCCGACCAACGGCATAGTCCAGCACAATTCCCATTTGCGAAAATCCGGTGGCTCGGCCGGGGATTGAACCCGGTTCAACTTGTGGGAGGTGAGCAGGCTAACCACTCAGCAACCGTGGCCCCACCCAGAATAAAGGAAGCAGTTCGGCCTCTATATTCTCGGGTAAAGTTGATTCACGATAACTTCGGCCTTTTCTGAAGCCCCGCTAAATTTCTAATTTTGGTTACTGATTACGTATCCTTCCACTACATGTAAACATAAACACTGCAATCTGACTTCTACTTTTATAACTGTCAAATGCGTTGATTGTTGTTTATAGCTGTCCAAAAAAAATAATCATGTCATATTGCAGAAACCATTTCCTACGAATTATCACAATTTAGGTCTATGAAAATATTTAGGTCAGCTTTATAACTTTTTTTTACACACAATATAGCACGTTACACAATACACATTCATATTTTGCCACGACGGTGTTTGTTACAACTGTGGCGGAAACAATAGTAGTATTTAACCTGTTGTTATTAACATGTGTTTCGAATAAAAATTGAAACGAATGGACAACCAGTTCAACGAAACGACCAGTAAATTTGAAGCACGCAACTCGTGTCGCTTATTTATTGTACGTATCATCGAAAAACGTAAAAGATAGTGGTGAACATACATAGGCCTACCGTAACATTTATTCCCCTAATATTTACATGCATTGGTACTTACTGGTTTGTAGGTTTATTTTATTATTTATTTAAATTTATCTGGTTGGGCTTAGTATTTTGTTGGGATTATTGCAGACATTCAAATCACAGTAACTTAAGCTTGTTACATAACTGATTTTCAAACACCTATCGCAAAGGTACAACGTTGTGATAAACAGACGTGGTTGTAATTAATTAACTTCATCATAACATCAGTTCACGGTAAAAACGTATAAATTTTGCAAATATTTGAAATTCACACACACCTGGCCTGCGTAACGGTTACAACGCAGCCCCCACGCCCGTCCATACGCAATGATCAGAACACTATTCGCTCTGCCATGGAAACACATATTTATCACAACATTGTAACTTGCCTAGGATGTTTAAAAAACACGAGTACAAACTTCGCTTCGTTAAGAAACACGCCATATAATTGGCATGTCGCCACATTACTGTCAAGTGTCAGCCGTAAGGCCATATAAAAATTTGGTAATAATCACCCGCCATATTAGGACAAGTTCGTGTAAGGTGATCAAAGTCTAGATTCTCCTTTCTACAGGGAAAGTTGATCAAGTTCTAGATTCTCCTTTTCACACCACTTCTGCCAACCTGCTGGATTTGAAAGCATCGCGCCATCGCTTCGAGAGAGAGAGAGAGAGAGAGAGAGAGAAAGAGAGAGAGAGAGGGATAAGCCGACAGTTTCCTCGGTCGAAAAAACAAACACCACGTCACTATGGCCTACGTACGTTATCTTGCGCTGTTAATATTGAAACATTTCAATAGCAATATTTAATTTATAAAGAGCATACCAGAAAACGATGTTGAAACAATATTTGAACTGAGAACTATTTCTTAATAGCCGTTGCCAATACACCGCTGCTCTCACTGTTTCTAATTCGTATGTTATACGAAATAAATATTACAAGTTAAGAAGACATTAAGAAAAGTTTCATTTATTCAAAAATACAATACTTAAGACTTAATCACAGTGTTATGTATTTGTGGAATACAAGTGATTGAACAAACCAGGTTGACATGTTACGCCTAGGGTGCTTTTTCAAAGGTTCGATTCCAAAAGGCCGAAGAAAGCGTGAATGGACTATATTCGTTCTTATCAGGCCTGCCATCGGGTTCTGCGAGTTCTGTTTGTATCGTGCAGGTAATCGAGCAGAAGGCGCTCGGCTCGCCTTGTAAGATGTTGCCGAACTACATTTTCATGGATGTACCGTCACTCGATGCTTTTATGATCGGCTTGAAATTTCCATCTCGAAGTGGAACAGGGCGTAGCCCAGCGAGCGAAATAATATGCCTAAGTATTTTTTTTATTGTTGCCCATGGAAAGTGGTGCGTATATGTTAGTTGCAAGGGCAAAAGGTGAGGGGGTAAAGAAAATGGTTCGAGGTAGGAAGTTTGACGAGGGAAGGGGTTATGGGGCCCATCGAGGCATCTGGCCGACCGTAAAAATCTTCCCCTCCATCTGCCACGCCATCACTACAGAGGCTTTCAAGAAAATTGTCTTGGTGGGTGTGTGTGTTGGGGTAGACGCGTTCTGCGAAGGAGGCGGGAGTACAGGTCGTCGAGTTACGGAATTAGGTTGTGCCCTCTCGAGTTCTTGTGGTCCACACGCGGCGCACGAGATGTCGGGACCATCTCCTCCTCACCTCTTCGCTCGACCACTTTACTTTCGGACCATCGAACACTCCTCTCTTCCCAACCTCCCGGTCTCCATGCCACGGGAGCCGCGACTAGATCGACGCTTGCCGAGTATCCCGGGCTACGTCTCTTCAGGTCCGGTTAACCGCTGGTTCCTCTCCCCCTCAGCAACCAATACCGTTAAGTGACTTTGACTCACGGTCGGTCGTGCCAAAGGGACGACGCCCAACTCCTGGAAGACCCAGGACAACCAACTTGCTTGTTTCCCCAAGTAATCAGTCACCGGAAACAAAGGACTTGTCGTGCCCACATGGCATACTTCACGGTCGTTAAAGTATCCAACAGCATTTCGCGATTTTCGTAAAAATTTAGTACAAAATAAATAAATAAATAAATAAATAAAAAACCAATTAAGGGAATAATTCGATTTTAATAAACTTTACTGCCCCTTTTATTTACTTATTTTTCATTCATATTTATTGCTATATACGCTCAAAACGCTGAAGTGTTGCTATATGATTCTATGTATTAACGTTATTTTTATGTGACCAGAATGTTATGATTATTTGCTTTTAGACATCTGATATATAAGTTAATATTTAGTTAGTTTTAAGTTCTGAGAACAAATTCAAATCTAATATGGTCAATAATTGAGCCCTAATGACAAATACATATCGCGATTTATTTATATTCGCACATTACCTTGCTATGTAAAAGGAATATTTGTTTTGTTAAAATTAACTTGCGTGTTTAATTAACTTCTGTAAACATTTATCAGACAACATTTTGTGTCAGAATCATAATGTGAACTTAACTCTCCTTATTTTACTGCCACCTATGTGGTCTTAGATTGGTAAATAATTACTCTATGTTTGCCTATATAAAATAAACAACACAACAAAACATAATAAATAATGAAATAATAAGTAACTTTTAACTTGTATTACACGTTTTATACATGCCAGTTCAGTGGCGTTGACTGTACAAAACGAATAGCGTATAGGAATAAGCCCTTTTGATTCTTGGTCGAATTTGCTACTGCAGAATCTTATAAACAACAAAAGTACGCACAGAAGGTCACAGTAGCACAGTGTCAAAACGGTTCCGCTTTTATATTCATATACATATGATTATAGTTGTTCAAATACTCTCCGGAATTTCTCTTAAGATTGCAAAATGAAATTGCACGTTTACTTAACTGACGTTATAAGAGTAAAAATCATGAAACTTATAACATAATTTCCGCTACTAGGGACGACATTAGGAAGTAATGGAAATTCTCCACAAAACACATTGCTCTTTCGAAAAAATTAATGATACAGACATTTTTAATTATTAGTTTAACTATTATCGTTTTCTTTTTAATCCCATGTATGTGTATAATTAAACATTTGCAGTATATAATAATGTTACCGTTTTGCCAACTCTTACTGCTACATATCCAAAAATTAACTGCAATAATTTACCACTAATTTTAGCGTTACCCTTTTATAGATACGATGTGGCGAAAAATCAAGCTAACAGGAATACGCTTCCAACATTAAACCTACTGGAAGTGTTCCAATTAGTATTTTAGTGAACAATCTTTAAAACGTAAGAATTGTAGGCTAGGTAACCAGTTGGATATGGTAGAACAAATATGTAATAGGCTTCCTGTTTCAAAATGTTGACAAGATCGTGTTTTAGAGATCGTGTTGTTTTGCGTTTCTTTATTTGTTAGAGGACTTGTACTGTCTCCTGCACCTAGTGGGCAAGTATTCAGGAATGGATAGTCATATGGATCGATTCTAAGAATGCATTTCGCTGCGGTAGCTGGACGGGCTGATTTCGAAATGGCGGTCGTCAGAGGTCGTTGCGAAGTGAAAGTGGTAACATTTGCCTTCCCGTGGAAGTTTTAAGGTGTTACTTTTATAATTACTGTGGATATCACGCCTTTCGAGTCTAGTTGAGCGCCCCAACATATTACTGGATCGCCCTGAACTGGAAAAAAAGGAACAACCTGGTTTTAACCCAGGATACTTGAACAGGAAAAGGCATAGTTACACACCAACGTTCGTCTGGGGGTAGCGGCTATCGTCTCTCTACCTCCCATGCGTGACAATATACTGTCGGCTAAATAAAATCTGAAATGTAAGCGCAACGAATTAAATTTTATTTAACTGAACCTTTGCTGGGTCAAACATTTTCTTCAAAAAATCGTTTCTGTGCAGGTAAAACGTCTGCCTTAGCACGAATTGTTTTCAAGTATGAATTAGAAATTGGCTTAATGAACACGGAACAGACTCCAGGTAAGTGCGCATGTCTCTAAGGTTATCTACATCCGCCAAGCAGGATTTTGAAGAAGAAGAATGAGGAGAGGACTGAAGGTAATGCGGATCATGGCGGATCGTTGTCGCCAAGCCTGAGAGATAAGTGGCCCCGGAGCGAGCGTGTCGTAACAGGAGGCGTGATTAATACTCTCCGTATACCAGGATCAAAGGCACCTTATCACCCCTCAATTAACAGATATTCCACTATCTCTCAGAAAATTAACACGGAGAAGATTCCCAAAATATAATGCAAGTGGATAACAGAAATAATACGGGCAAAGTATGTTGTATGTTGTGTGGTTAAGAATGAGTGGTATCTTGTCGCACCACAGTGGTCCCAAACGTAACTGTGTCCGCCGAATTTACACAAAATTTAGTATTCGCGTTGGATGTTCAAAACGTGTGATTTTTATATTCCCGCAAACGTTTCATAACCACACAAAATTTTAAACATTTTCGATTATTCCAGTTCTCATGATTTCCCGAAGTGGGATAAGTGTGGTGAAAATAAGTCTCCTAAGTTTACTTACGAAACTTTCTCCATATCGCACTTACAATATCAAGTACATGCTATAAATGTATTTCTTCTTAAATAATATGTCTTTTGGTACTAAATGATGTATAGTGAAGAATTTTCTTGTGTTTTTCTGATCATGCAATAGCGTATCCTGACTTTTTTGAAACATGATAGATAAAAAGTAAACACAGATATAAAGTCGATAGATGCAACAAAAATTAGGTGTTACTGTAGGGAAAAAAAGGGCAATGTTTCGTTGGATTTTTTTTGAGCTGAGATTAATCTGCAGAAAATATAAGAATTTATTTACTCCAACTATTGCAGCCAGCATTCTTGCAGCCTACCGCAAGCTACATACTATGATATAAGCCTGTAATAATTGACTAAATAATAATTAGTTCAACGACTTCAACTTTATTACATTTAGTTTGTAGTCTTCAGTGCGTATGCATTTAAATTTAAGTGAAATCATTCACAGATAGTGTATCAAAAGAGAAAAATCTCAGTCATTACGATTTTTAATAACTTGCGTATTTTGAGTGTTGTGATTTGGAAATAAGGGGACAAATATAACAGAACTACAGCAAACCAAAGTGTGTGTATGTATATATATACACACACACATGCATACATACATATATGCATTCTTACAATAGAATGCCAGAACAGAAATAACAAAAATATTCTTTGAATCTAAAACTAATGGTAAGAAATATTATTAGATTTTAATCAAATAACTTTGTATAGCTTTAAATAAACTGCTCAAAAAAGTTTTGCATCATATTTTATCTACAATATTTTAACACACGAGAGTCAAGGTTTATCTGGAATATACACCATTCACCAGTATAATGGTTCAACATTGTTATTGTGTACTGCCAATCACCAAGCACGACAGCAGTGTTACAATGTGAGAGCATAAGCTTGCTAAAGTGTCGAGCTGCCGATGCCTACCAGAGCTGCAAGAGTATCTCTAGCGGTCAGATATGTGTCGCACTTGACGATGTTTCAAAGATACCTTATTGCGTTCCTTGTAAAGGTGGGACATTTACAAAGGCAGATGGCTGTCCTGCTCGGAGTTAACCAAAGTGATTTCAGTCGCGTGTGAAAAAACCCGAGAACATATTATGTGGTAGATATCCTTTGTAGTGGTCGCCCTCGTCCCACTTCAACGGCGCAGGACAGATTTGTAGTGGTCACTACAAAAAGACGACCATTTTCCACAGTAGCTGACCTGCGGCGAGATCCGCATTGAGCGACTGGAGCGCAGGTATCGGCGCAGATTGTCCGGAACAGGCTTCCCCAGGACCACATATGTGCCTACAAGCCTATGAGAATTCCATCTCTATCACATCGTCACCGAAGTGAGCGATTAGCTTGGAGGCGTGCAAACTTCTACGGAGAGCGTGTCTCATGGAGGCACGTCATGTTCACAGACGATACCCTGCATTCTGATGAACAGTCAGGGAGGATGTGGCACAACCGTGGACCTGCAGCGAGGCAGTGGTGCATCCTCGAACTCCATCCATATGGTGGTGGCAGTGTGATGTTCTGGGCAGCAATAAGGCTTGGTAGATGTACGCCCCTCGTGCACTTCAACAACACCTCAACAGGCCAGCACCACCACCAACCAGAGTATGGATACATAGATGGAAAAAGGGCATGCGGGAACAAGGGATCAGGGTTCGGCTCTGCGGCTATGAGATCCGCTATTTTGGACTAACTCACCACCTTGGATTATGCCATCACCGCCAGCTTGGATTAAATCCTCGCCGCAATTTTGAATTTCATCACCATCTTGTATTACATAATCGCCACCTTCTTGTAGTACACCACCATTTTGGACAACCTTGACCTTTGGTCGCATATTGGATTATGTCACATATTACATTATCTTCTTCATATTGTTTATTCACCCGTATTGTTTCCTGATAAATCGCATTCTTCTCATGCTCTATCATTCCATATTGATTCTGCCCTTTTGTTTACTGATTGCTCACCTTTATTTCATGATATGTCATTCCACATTGAGTCTGCCATCTTGGGTTTCATTTTCTCACCATCTGTTAATCGATTCCTACTTTCTCATGCTCTGTCATTTAACCTTTGTCATCTACTGTTTACCTGGTCCTCTCGAACTGCCATCTTCGATTTTATTTTCCTTAGTCACCATTTATCATGCATTGTCATTCCTTTCCACCTTAGTAATCTTTTATCATGTCCTGTCATTCCTTTTCTCCTTAGTCACATTTCATTCATGCTCTATCATTTCACCTTGATGTCTGCTATCATTGACTCCACTTTCTCATGCTCTGCCATTCCATTCTGCCATTCTGTATTTAATTTTCTCCTGCACTGTCATTCCATGCCTAACATTTTAACATCATGTTCTGTCATTCCATTTCTACTTTCTCATGCTCTGTCATTTATTTTGAACTTAGCCACCTTTGCTCGACCCTGCCACCTTAGCTTCATGCTCTGATATTTTACATCGATTTAGCAGCCTACTGATAACCATAGAATTACCATCTTGGTTTGCATCACTTTTGTTCAACTCATCAAACAAGCCATTACATAACTTTTCTAGGATTTAACCATTCATGCAGAACTTATATTTCACCACTTTTGTTCCATCTCATCTAGGGAGTCATTCACAGCACTTGTGTGTTTGTGTATGCACTATCGACTGTTGCATCTAATGCTTTTAAAAATTAAAGGCAATAATACATTTACTTTAAAGAACGTATTTATTCACAACAATGTACAAGCACGAAAGTTTTCATTCTTGGTTGAATCTTAGATGTAGTTTACCAACTCCCTCTTGCAACATTTGTATTTCGCCCAGGACAAGAGAATTGTTGAGGGACCACACCCAGCACAATGCATGACTGGATGCAACTTTCTCCTCCTTGAAAGCGCAGACCTCATCCATATTGTCTTGGACAGTCAGCCCCTCATTGCCAACTAACACCTCTAATGGGGTGGGTGAAGGCTCCGAGTGATAGTATATTCACTCCATGGTATCTGGCTGAGATCAAACCCTTACAAACTATCTGCAGGTGGTAATGTTACAGGTATGGTGTCTTCTATAGTAATTGGCGACGGCCCGTGAGTTGCACTCATAAGCACATTATAATTCTTGATTGTAGCAGGCTCTTTCTTTGTAGTAGGATAGCAGAATTCTCCTCACCAATGATTAGCTCATACAACTCATCCATCGCCTTGTCGCTGCCCGAGCCATTCCCCCACTTCTCCGACATCTCGAGTGAACTGATGTCGATCGCTGAAGTGCGGCCGTATTTATATGCTTCCCTGCGAAACTGTCAGAGGTCAAATATGTGATTAATCTATTTGTGTGGCCCTCTCCAATTTATCTGGGATTGGGACTGGCAACACTACAAAATTACATAGGCCATACTAATGCAGTGCAGGCAGGGTTACAACACCGAAACAAGAATCCCAATATATATATATACAACAATGTTGAAGAATTTTTGAGACCATTGCCGAAACAAACAAACCAGTTTATGTACCACAGCAACGAAAAATATTGTGATAAGCACAGTAAAATTAATATGCAAGAGAGATTTATGTAATAATGAGTTACATTAAAAGCAAAAAATATATACAAATAAAGGGAATTATAAGAGCCCTACATCACAACAGAATATATACACAAATATAATATATAATATATAGTAAATGGCTAATGGAAAATGTAAGTACAAAAGTGTTGGTATAAAAAATATTTTGTACAAAAATATATGTAGTCCGATCACAGTGTAAATGTACATTGCTACCGAGTGTAGCCATAGGGCAAGGTACTAATCCCATTATCCATTATTTTATGCTTATCATCCTGCCATATTAAACCCAATTAATCGCTCGTTTCTGTATATACATCGCGGTGTTGAGATCTGATGTTATTTATTGGTACGAGCATTCTGATTTGCTTTAGTAATACTCTTTTACAGTCCTCAAATGTTATGTTGTTCTTGGTTGAGGATTTCTGAATAACTTCTGCTCTTTTGATAGTCATTACGTTACATCTATATGAATATACTTTTGCTCTCAGACCCACAAACTCTCCAACACACTCTTCCATAAATTTGCCCATCACTTTCTTGTTGGTTGTCGAATAACACTGGCGAGTTGGCAGATAGGCACTTGTGTCAAACTCCATCATGAATTCTGGGTCTGAGGTTAACTCTTAACCAAAGGCTTCTGTCATGATTTCATATATGAAACTATCTGTATCCATATACACCAGCTGTATATATTATATTTTTCTTCATGATGCTATAGTGAAACCTATACGTTAAATTCTTGGACATGTCAAGCACTGTTAAGCCTGCATAAATTGGCTGGTCTAACAAGAGGTTCTCCTGTTCTCCTTCTCAATTTCTATTAATGACAGAGATTTATTGCATTTTATTCGATCATTGAATGTTGGCCATGGTACGAGCTTTTTCAGTCTCATCTCCTTGCATACAAATTTCATGTTCTAATGCTTCGTTTTATTTTCTATGAGCTTACCAGGTACCGATTTTTTGGCCAGTTTAATAAATCTTTTGCAAATTGTTGGCAGCAACACATTGTTTGGAGGTATTCAAGTCAATATATGATTTAAGCCAAGTTGCTTGATTAAACCTCATCATGCTATGAATTTTCTTTATCTTGCGGCCATGTTCAACCACCTGTTTTACGTTTGTGTAATGAACATATAATTTCTTTTGTCTGTAAGAGTGGTCATCAACCTTGTCTGCTTGGTTCTTGGGTGACAATTACCGACTGGCCAGAATTGTAAATCTTTGTGGGCATCATGAATTCCATCTGGATACTCCACATCAATTTCCAATATAATTGTTGTCTGGCACACTCATCAAATCCATAATCTGTGTGTATCCATTCAAATCCCGAGTAAGGGAGAGGCAGAGACATTGTCAATCCATACAGGTCATTAGCATCAATATATTGTGGGAATGTTGGTTGCATCTCTGGATCATGTTCTTCAGCTATGTACTGGTTATTGTAACACATTGGTGTTTTATGCAATGAGCCACTCCACCCCGGATACCAACCTCTACAAGCAGATGCATGTCTTAATCGACCAGCAATTGAAGCTCTAACTTTATCTAGTGCAGCATCCTATCAAAATAGAATGTGTGAGTGTTCACATAATGACAACAGTCCAGGACATATGCGTCCATGCAAAGCTCTCAGAAATTCTCAAATGCATTATTTAAGAGTAGACATCTGCCGCCAGGTGTAACTAGGAATATTCTTCCATTGACTTGCATCCAAATCTCTTCCACACATTCTTCGCATGAGAGTGGTCATCATCAGTGATGTGAGAGCCAGTGAGTCTGTTGTAGAAGTTTTACTTTGATGGCAGTTGTATCTCCTTCAACTTCGCCCACGAATCGATGTAGTCTTATGGAAAAGACCCTTCCTCATGACCAGCTCCATCTCTTCTTTCTGCATAGTAGAAAACTTAGAGGAAGTCAGGGTCTTTGACAGGCTTTCGAGACTTGCAAGCATAAAACTAAATGTATCTATAAACTGTATACTGAAAGGTAAGTTTTTTGATGATAAAGTACTTGTCATAGCCAAGATTACGAAAGAGTACTCGCAGCTTCTTTTGCAGTTGCAGTTTATTGCATTCATGGCTTGAACATCCCTTAAAATTGCCAGTTATATGGTTGTGGTCGTGCACTTTTCTGTTCTTTGCCATAAATGCATTGGAGCAGTAACAGTTGCTATGTACTTGCGTGGATGTTGTCAGTCTCTACTTGTGATGTCAGCTATCTCATTGGCTCACTCACACTGTAAATGCCATGAACCTATTTGGCAATGTTAATTATGTTCAAGATAAAGTGCTTGGATACATATCTTCTGTTGTATTTCACTTGCTCTTTTGGCACGTTGATGGTCTTTCCAGCTGGCACATCATTATCGATCTTCACATGAAAGCCGTAGCTGTATGGCTAATGTTTTTGATAGGCTTCAGTATATGATGTGGTAGGTTCAGGCTGACAAGTATGAACAGGTAGAAGCAAGGCTTCAAAAGCAGCATAAATAAGAATAGGAAATTTAGTCGCGTTTTGATAATTCTTCTCTGGAACTGGCATTTCAATTCTTCAGTTGTATATAGAGAGCAGTAATTCTTGGTTCTTTTAGCATCTCTTCAGCAGATTTACCAGTTACTCAGTCTATTGTCATAATCGAAGAAGCATATTTTGTGCGCAGGGATATTTCTACGATGTTCAGTCATCTTTGGTCTCACTAGGTGAGAAATGTTCTTGACGTATATATATAATTTGAGTTCTCTTTGTTGGCAATTATGAGGAGGTCGCAATCATCATTCTTTTCCTCTCCTACCACTCGCACAAGTATCGCTTTCTTTTCTTCATTTAAACTGTAAACATAGATACTCTTTCCAGGATTCTTCTCCTCAAATAACTTCATGTACTTGAGAGGCATTGGTAACTTGATTCAGCCAAAGATGAACTTCTTCTCTATCTTGTGATATCGTCTGTTGACTTGATGAAGATTATCCCCTCTGATAAATCTGGCCAGTATCGCCCACATGAAGCATTTATGTTTGTGCTGATTATGTGTATTTTTTACAGCTTCTATTCTCTTGATGGTATCTGGTAAATCAATATATGGAGAAGCTTGCAGAGGATAACGCTTCTTTATTCGTAGTTGGAGTCTCTTGATGGCAGTAGGCATCCAACCAGATCCTTTGCCCATATATTCCTCTTCCTTTTGACAGAAGTTATGAATGCATGCATCCACAGATTATTCTACTGGCCTCCTTTCTTCTTGCTGATCCCTTGTTTACGTTAACAATCCCAACACCTCATGCCACACACAGTCTGCTCGCTCTGGCACACGAGCATGTCCTCAGTTCCCTGACCAGGTTGCATCCGCAAAATGCCCCCCCCCTCCCTCTTTGGTAATGTAATCGTCCTCGATCGCCATGGAAGGGTGGTGCGGTTTGGATGTTACTGTAGGGGTTGGCGTCTTGTGGTAGGAAGTGGCAATGGGTGTAAGGGTGGGCTGCCCACAGTGGGTACATGAGGTGGACCGCTTCATTGACGGGCTTGCGGTAGCCACTTGTTATGTTGCAGTGGCAATCAAGAGTCTATAGTAGTGTCCTCGTGCACTTATTCACTTTCTGAACTATAAGCGCGAGATATGCCTGTCTATTTTTTAGGCCGTTCATTATTTGTTTCACCAATTGCATTTCTCTTGATTTTATTATAATGGTGTTTCTAAGATTTGAGCTACTTTGATAATTTGACACTTATTTTTATATCATTATCTATGGTTCTCCTATTTGTGTATTTAAATGTAACATTATACTCATTAAAACTTTAATGCACTTGAATATATGCTTTAAATGAAATATTAAAAGGGTACTTAAATTTTTTACTAAATTTTTAAGTATTAATCTTCCTTTACGTGTGTACAATTTTTCTAATTTACACAGGTATATGAATGTATTGGTCTATTAGTTGATTGTAAACTATAAACTCTGAGCAATATTAATATTATTTATAGATATTGTACTGGTATGTTCATTTGTACAATGTTTGTACCTATATAACTTCTTTCCTTATTTATATTATATTAGCTGCGATGTACATTCAGATGGTTTTGTTTGTTTTGGTTTGAATACTATCTATCGTTGTGCTTTGTGTTGACACATGGATGGAGGAATAAGTTCAGCACCATTTGACCCCCAAAAAGTTTCTGGGTGTCGATTACCAGGAATATGGCTTTCTGTTGGTTTATTTGTGCACATTATTTTGCAACATGCCACACAGTAATCTAACTATTTATATTTTTGTGTTATATTATTACTAGCTTATAATCTATACATTATATCTTAATCTATCTTATTAACATGATTTACATTGCTTTTGTAATACATTGCAGTTTCTTTGGATCTTTAAACACATTTTTCTTTTTAACTTTACATTCTATTAATTACATAATTATTATATCTAGTGTATGGACATGATATTCTTTAAAAAAAATTTGTTTCCCTGGGGCAATGTTAGTTTTCACTGAATAAGTGGTACCTTCTGCTGCACTAGTCATAGCTGCACTCTGTTGGAGGGTTTGCTACCTCGTGACAGAAAAGGACTTAGCACGCATTTTTATCGCGTGTCACTATAGCTTCGACGCCTTGTAAGCTGTCGCCAAGTCTTATCGATGTGTAAGTTATTTAAACTTTTTTGGTGGGTTTGTAATTGAAGAGCATATTTCCAAAGTCCCTTAAGTCCACGAAACACCAAACTTCAGAAAACACGTTTTTTATATGTCTGATATATAATTTGAAATCCAGTTATCGTTGTAGGTTATAATGATATATTTTTCTATTGCCAATGTTGGCAGTGATATACTCAAATCCACCACCATTAAAAGGGGTAGTAACGGTATCACATGATGATGAGTTAAAATATTTGGAATCACAAAATCATTTTGAAATATTTTAGGCAGGGAAAATGGCGTCTAATATCCAATAAAGTATGAAATTTGTTATTTTTTCAGTATTGGTCATTATAACAAGCTAATGCATTCTCATTCGATCACAATTATCATCAGAGGAGTCGTTTACACATACATTGCTTACATTAGGTGATAACACCTTCTGCGAAAATGTCATTGTAGGATGCTGCTCTGTAATTCCTATCATATCTCAAAGTGATTTAACATCTTTTAACTTCTCCTGCTTTACTGGGTGCTTAGGACACCCAGTAAAGCAGGAGTGCACTGCAACCAAAAAAGTTGCAGTACACTGCAACCAAAACAAGTAAAACTGTTACTTGTTTTGGTTGCAGAGTTGACCAACATTTTCTCATCTTTAAACATTGTGTGAGAGCACATGTTTAGTGAATAATAAGTGGTTCGACAAACTAGTTTGTTAGCTGTTATCTCAATGCATTTCACATCCGTTATATGGCAATTCTTTTTATATTTGATATGCTTCCTAGCAGAAAGTTTACACTTATAGGAAAAATTGTCTTCACCTAGAATGCGTACATACCCAACGTTTTCAAATATTTTGTGATATTCTGTTGCTTATATGACTTACTCCGTTTTGCGCAACATTTTTTCTACCCTTCCAAAAATGCAATCTACAGGCAAATAACTATGACCACGAGCAGGGAATGTTATGTTTATAGTGAGGTAAAACACATCAGCTAGTTTACTAAGAATTGCTAGCATAATATAATGTTTATTTTGTGTGCTACATCCATCACAAAACAGATTTATTTTCTTTATTTGTGGATTTGCAGTAAAGAACTCAGATAAATAGTGATTTAGCACACTGGAAACCTGTGAACTGCCCCGTCTAGCATCATATTCCCCCAAGCGGAAAATGAAACATCAGTTTTATTTTGTTGTGACTTGGGGCTATAGTGACGAACAATACCCACATAGTACTGCGAAATATGACGACAATGAAACGCCTCACCCAAGACAGTGAGAAATAAAGGCTGATTCTGCATCATATCAAATACAAAACCATCTTTATCACCACCTGTTATTGGTTCATTAATTAATTAATAAAAGATTTTGGCACATCTTTAAATATGTGAGAAGCTCGCACACTATTGTCTTGCGTTTCTCTTCATCCTCTTCAATCTTTATACGTTGCTGGCGTTCCTCACATTAACTACATGTATCTGTGCGTCGTGTACCAAATCCAAGATTAAACTCGTGAGTAAAAACCTTGTAGTAGAAGAGATGCTTGCAGGACTGAGCTTCTACATTATCCTTGTTCGCCTAAAGGAATAACTTCCACGTTACACTTATTGACAAGTGGGAAGAAAAATAGATTCTTTTTGGAGTCTGAAATAAAACAAAAACACCAGATTAAATATTTTGTTATAGGAGTCTGCCTGTGCATAAATACTGCGTGGTTTACACAGGTATCCTGTAGTATATTTAGTTGTGACCTTTGTGATAGAAAATATGACGTGATTAACCTTTCCCAACCTAAACGTCTTCAATATAACATAACCTATAATATACTAGAGCATTAAGTATATTACATTACAACCGTATGTTTTAATACAATATTATTTTATAAACTATTTACATGTTTACATATTATGCTAAAGAATAGTGTTAAGTAAAATGTGTGCTTACTTTCTCTCGTCCATAGTGTGCAGAACTACATTTGAAGGTTAGGATGTGTTGACAAATCAGTCCCTGATGCCATCCGTTAGAGTATTAATGCGTTTCTCAACTGTATTTTCCCCTCTAGAAGCACCATGTTTGAAATAATATGAAGCATGGCGTTGAAATCGTTTAGCATTCACTCGTAAAATGCTGCAGAAAATTGAAGAACACTTTTTTTCTGATTTTCATTTTCTCATTGAATGAAGTGGGATACAGAAAATTCTCGATTTCGTTGAACTTGTTTCCTCCTAACTCGTTTGATTCCCTCCGGTTTTAATGCATTTGTTATAAATTAATCTTGTTCCACTTTAGTAGGGTTTTGATCAAATTATCCGTGGAAATGCTTACAGTCATTGGAAGAAAGTTTAGAAGCCTTACAGTGTCCATCACTATGTTTACATGCCACTTTTGGTAGGCGACTATCACTAACATATTTACGCTGCTTTACTCTGTTTTTAGCCCACTCTGGTGGTGCTAGCGATCTTTTCCTCGCTGTCCGTCCTTAATAAGGCACTACTTCTTCGAAACTAGCAATTTGCTTCTTACAAGCAAATACACAGAAACAAACCTCACACAAGCTTATTATCAATTGTTTATATCCACCACTGAAACAGGGTGTAGCCATGATGAGTCACGTAATTTGTAGGCGTCATCGGGTTGGCCAAATCTATATAGGACATTCTGGAAATATAAACCGCTAGGATATAGAACACTTAGTAAATAAACACGATTTTGACAACCATTTTAATATGGTCTATAAGATGCATTGGGACATGATAACTCGTACCATGATAGAGGAATGCATAAAATACATTGTAATGTAAAAATAACGAAAATCACGGATTTCGGATTTAAGACACTTTGGAAAAAAGCTCTTCAATTACCTGTATAATTGCGGCTAACTGATTCGTACGTAATATTGTGTCTGTTTTAAATAATTACGTATGCACGTTCCCTTTTTGTTGTTTGTGTGTGCGCGTAGCATGTAAATTCTTACGATGTGTTTTGTGTATATGCCGGCCAGCTTGAAATGCGTGTTTTTTGTTTGCGGCTGCGAAGTAATACTTCTTATTCTTATCAAACTGATCATGGTTCCTTTCTGTTTTCGCACACAATTTTTATGTGAATTAATGTTCGTGTAATGTGTTGCTGTGAAAAGCATGCATAATGTCTGTAGCGCACCACACTTCTTGCATGACGTCAATGTTCGTGTAATGTGTTGCTGTGCAATGCATAATGTCTGTAGCGCACCACACTTCTTGCATGATGTCAATGTTCATGTAATGTGTTGCTGTGCAATGCATAATGTCTGTAGCGCACCACACTTCTTGCATGATGTCAATGTTTGTGTAATGTGTTGCTGTGCAATGCATAATGTCTGTAGCGCACCACACTTCTTGCATGATGTCAATGTTCGTGTAATGTGTTGCTGTGCAATGCATAATGTCTGTAGCGCACCACACTTCTTGCATGATGTCAATGACGATGGTGCACTCCTGTGTTTTGTTACTTACGCTGCTTCTTCGTGGAGTCTACACTCGTTGTGAAACAGCTAATGGACTAATGGGATTCTTTATCACAGCCACTGGTAAAAGGTAGGACATCATTGTTTATTTGTTACACATTCTGTGGTATTTTATTTAAAAGTGTTGATCTATATATGACCTTTAAATATACTGTTATTTGCACGATTATCAACAATATAATAGTGATTTCGCTAACGTAATTGTAATGCGCTTGTTCCAATACAATGAATACTTTATTACCTCCAAATTGGGGGTACATTATTAACTTATTCATAATTTGGTAGGACTGGTAGTTTGGCATGCTCTACTTTACGTTTAGTGTTGACGGATGTAATCATGTTGCAGATGTGTATTCCTTCATATAATCTGAGCTGTTGGATCTCAAATTGGCTTTCAGTAAGCCAGTGTGTTGGCACAACTGTGTGCATGCTCAGCACTATTAGGGTGCGTGTGTCACAAATATGTGTAGTTGCTATAATAACTGATGTGTTTGAGACGAGTTCACAAACGCACGGTATATTTGAATTTCGGTACTACCAACGTTATGCATCTGAATGTCCCTATTCAGAGTATGATTAATGCTGTAGCACTCCTGTGTTAAACAGATACAATGTATGAGAATTTTATAACCCTGGCGTTGGTCTGGAAATTATATTCTGTAACATGTAATAGAATATGTAGATATGTTGTGTAATGATAAAATATATTTATATATGTATGGACATTTAATATGTTAGTTTAAAGATATTACTAGGTTAACTTATATGCTGCCACGAAAATCAGTACATTTATCTAGACTTGTATTATCTCCGAAATTTATAGCAAACAAAACTATGATTAAATTAATAAATAGACAACTAAATCTACGAATAATCAAAGAGTTCTTCAATATACCAAACCAAAAGAAACGAATAAATTATATTTGCTTTAATGCGATTAAATGCATTTAACAGGAATCATGTTCACTTTGACATCTAAAATAAATTTTAAAATATCATATTTATATTGTACGTTTGATAAAACATTAATGTTGTAATTTTATGCTATTTTAGTTCTCAATTACAGTTAACACCAGCCTGCACATTGTCTACCATATGACTGTCAATAATTGAATTTATATGCACTGGTGTCTGAAATGGATTTAATTGCCTGGGAAAGAGTGCAACTTAGCTGTGTGGATAGCGGGAAAATAACTGCCAATCCACCGAAGTCGTGAAGTCATCCTTCACGTGTGCAGAACGCAGGAACAGTTCTCCCGCTCCTCCTGGGTGACACAATCCCTGGTGGTCCTCAATAAGCTCGTGCTCTGTGGGCCGGAACAACCGAAGCGGACGTCGAACCGGAACTCACCTGGATTCGCAGGTACTAGACCTCTCCTCACTGATATGGCTCTCCAATTGCCAGATACCACCGTGTCCCTGGTTCGAAGTCGGTCCTCCGAAGTCCTCCTATACCAGATCGTCCTTCCGTAGTAGTTCATTATATATGTTGAAATACTTCTTTTTGATCTGCTAAGGCTTAGCATTACACTAAGTGCATTTGGTTATCTTGATTTCCATCGAAAATATCAATCTTCAATCAATCAAAACAAAAATTAACTTTAATACTCGGGACTGTCATTCTTTCCATGCTAGTCCCTAGCTGATTCCAGTTTAGAATGAATAAGTTTTGTATTAAAATGCTATTGTTCGAAAATCAGTAAGTTATGATAGGCCGGCTAGTGTGGCCTGATTATTTTGAGAAACAAAAGTAATGCTATTTACATATAGACAAATTTGCATGCAAAGAAACCACAAATAATCATTAAACTTTCATAGTACAAACAACACAACTGTCAAGCTAGATAATTATACACATCTCACATCTCACATACGTAAAAAAACTTATACATTACATTACAGTTTTGAATTTAAATCAAATTAGAGACATGGGATAATCATTATAAAGTTATAAATATTGAAGTGTTACAACGCATATTATACTTAAGTTGGGAGGTTAATTCGTAAGAACATAATGATGTGGAATCACTATTTTGATAGTAAATGGTTTTTCCCTGTGTGCATGTAAATTAATATTTGATTGCCAACTTTTGAAAACTGTCTAGCTCAATGGTCGTTCTTAGACAGTCTATGTACAATCAAATGTACAATACACATTCTTGATTTTAAGTTGCGATGTCCAAGAATGTCGCAGAGAAGCATATAAAACCTGCCCTAAAATCATACAAATAAACCGACAAGTGAAAAGCTCTTAAAAGCAGGCTAAAGCATGCAAAACTACCAACTAACAAAATATAACACATGACTTGCTATATTTTCTTTTACTATCACCAATATTTCCAACTACAAAAATAGATTTAATAAAGATAGCATAAATATAATTCATTTTTGAACTTATTTCAAAATAAATATTCATTCAAAATGGTGTCAAGCGAAACCATTAAGGCGCATTCAAATATTGACAAACATCTATATCTATCTCTTAAAAATGGTGACAGACATTCTCTGGTAAAGGATACATTTGTTCCTCATAGGTAAGTTTTTTATCCATTAACATTTCTTTAAACTCTGCAATCCAAAATGGTGACAACCATTATGTAAAACCAATGTATAAAAATTACTCATTTATATTTAATTTCACATACCTGCATTTAATTTAAAAATACAGCATATTCTGAGAATTATTTTTCTGTGTAGTCCACGTGACTTAATATCTTTTCCTGTATAAGAACAATTAATTTGATCACTTTGACTTGTTAAAACTCTTTTACATTCACCCCACATAGTTAAATGTCACCAAAAAAATTTTATTTAAATTTACAAAATTTACCATGCCAAACATGGCACCAACATCCTCTGAAAACTTAAAAAAAATGGTTTACAACAGACTAAAACATGTATGACATAAAATGTCATCTTCTTGGCAATAACTCATAATATATTATCTTCATCATTATTCTCATATCTGTATTTTCAAATGTTTGCAAAACTTTTACTTAGATTTTACATGAAAACTCTGCTAATTTTAACATACATTTTAAAATGTTTTTCCAAAGTACTGACAAACAAATTAAAAAATATCGATTTAACCTTTAGTTGCACTTCATTTTGAAAATTCGACAAGTTCATGATCTTAAGCGTGCTTATAGTGCCTACGAGAATATGTCACCGGACATAAAGTTTGTTCCTTCTATCAGCCGGATGGGCCATAATTATACCATTAGAGTCTGAAAATTTGTTTTCTACTTATCTTTCACTGAAGTCTCAGGAGATACGATTTTGTCCTGAATGAGCCAGCGCCCCAAATTTATAAACCAGAAAACTTAATTGTCCCTATCGGGGTGGCTACAAATGAACAGCCAATCCCTACACAAGGAATGTTCTGTATTCTTTTACGACATTTTCAAATAATCTCCGCTGCAAGCTTCTTCTGCCGGAAGAGACGTCACGCCAGTGCCACGTGGCCCAGCACGGCACTCCGACACACCACCCACTAGCAGAACTCCTGACGAATCAGTGGTGACGGAACTTGCAGCCTGAACTTTCACATGTACATGAACTTCCGTGCTGGCCGCCGTTTTACTTGCCCACACGCAAAAACTTTGTCACAGAACCATCGAGGGGCGTCTTTTAAAGATCAATATTTAATTTTTATAAGTTTTTGCCATCATTTAGCAGTTTTAAGGAACAATGTTGAGAAATAAAAATTTCCACTGCGTCAGATTTTGTGGTGCGTAGAGGCGAGTGCCAGTTGTACCCACGTGCCAAGTGTGGTTAACAGCGGCAGTATAACATTGTGCCTGTTTTCGGTGAGGAGTTGAGGAGATAATTTTCGAGACACCCTCTCAAAGTGACTCTGTATATGTATATGTATATATACACACACACACACACACTTAATCAAGTTAATGTGGCAATATTATTTAAAATTCAAAACTCGCTGGTCTTGCTGAGTTTCAAAGTCGTTTGCAAAAGGCATTAAATTAGACAGTCAGACACAACAGTGGGGTATTCAACTATTCTCACACCTTTACTTCAATTTAATTTACATGGCAAAATATTGCCGTAATCTGAAAACAGGTAGCTTTCCTTTGGGAAGTGTATCACCACTTCGAAAATTAGTTACCAATATACATTGCCCGAGTGTTACTGCACTTTTAACTGTTACACAAAAATGTCTCCAACATCTTTAAGATATTAATTGGTGTTTACATGCTTACTAGAAAATCCAACCAAGAAAATATTCAACAAGTAACCTTACTGCACAATTAAGGAACATCAATTAAAAATATTATGTTACAATGGCACAGCCAAACTTGATCCATAAAATGGCAGTGCTATAAAATATCAAATAAAAAAAATACTGAACTAAACTTAATATTAAATTAAGTTAAACTACAAGATGGCTCCCAAAAATTGCCATGAGCTGTACATAGCACATATCAGTAAAACAAGACAAGTCTACTAAATATTGTACCAAAGTAGTGTGACCAGGTATGGACAGGCAGTCAGTCATATGCAAAATCTTGATGGCTGGGCCAGCCACATGGGCAAGAAAAGTGACAACAAACTATGCATTTTAACTAGCAAATACATACGGCAGTGCTCAAACATTTACTTTTCAAATAAAATTTTCAACACACGCAAGCAAGGACATAGCACAATGAGCTCTACAGATGTTATGCATCCACTATATTAATACTGAAAACCAACTACTTCATAGCACAACAAACGAAAGCCTGATTAATAATTGAAATGTCCATGACTCACAGTGTCTTCGTATCTTCCTCTACCGAATTACACTGATATTACACTACCAAAATCTTGAATATGAAAAATATTTGTATGCTGTGCTGATATTAATATTTATCCAATCACATCGATTTCCATGATGATGATTCCGAAGTGGAGAGACAGATGTGGTAGCTTCCAGTCACTAAATCAGAATGATGGGGAGGTCATAGCTTAACATTCCAGCTGACCAAATGACCCCCACTACGAAAGAGTGATGCACTGGGATGGTAGGTAGGGGTGGGGAAATTAAGGAGAAAGGAATCGGAATCTGAGTGGTGCAAAGAGAATGTTTATAGCGCAGCAAACAGGGTGGTAAATTGTGGAACTAAACACAATGGTGCCGCAGCACTGTCACAATAACTAGAAATGTTCTAAGTTCTTTGACATTACCTTGGGGTGCCATATGTTGTTTTATGTTTACTTTTCGGGATCTATGACTATCCCTTCAGGTGTGATATAATGTCCTAAAATATTTGTTTCCTGTGGTGCGAATAAGCACTTTCTCACATTTACTTTGACATTAAATTTTCTTAATATTTTAAACACTTATCTTATATTTGCTACATGCTCCTTAATGTATTACCATAAATCAAATTATAATCTATATAGACTATACCTATGTTCAATCTTAATGGCCCCTGCAATATGTGAGTGAACTTGAAAATAGTACAGTGAGGTATTTAGGCCCATAGGAATTTTCCTGTATTGATATTATCCTGTGCTAATTGCTATATTTCCTGAGTGGCATGGCGTAGAACCTTGAGAATAAATATTGTTATGTAATAAATTTAGTATTTTGTAACATATTCAAAATATCTTCTGTCCTGGGGAGGGAATACTGCACCCTTTTTAAATAATGGTTAAGTTGCCTCAACTAGGGATGGCATTTGATGTGTCTGAAGATACCTACCTTTTCTATATATTTAATTTTTTGATGTTATTCTTCATGTATTTTAGGGCTAATATGATCAAGTATGTAGCAGTTTATCCTTTGTCATTTCAAGTTTGATTTCATAATTATATGCTTCTATGAGCTCCAGTATGCTATTTGCGAATCTATCTTGATATTCATTAATAACTTTAGTGATTTCCTCATTATGATAAGCATCTTAATTGTTGTTATTTTTTTCTGAGTAATTCCTTAGGCCTATCCACATTCCTTTCAATAGTCTCAATTCTGTTGATGCAATATTGTATTGTGTTTGTCCATTCATTTTCTATCACTGAAATGTGGATATGAATTTGTGTAACTTTATCATTATTATTACAATTGATAAACATGATATATTTAGTACATGGAATAACATCATAATTTTATTAAATTCTACTCCTGGTAAGACATATATTATTTAACCATATATTACCAAGAAATCTTGTGGGAATTTATAAACTACACTACTACCCTTAATATTTGTTATTCATAGCTTCGAGTATAAATTTCTTGTGTTGTTCCTACCTGCTAAAATGTTTCCTTGACAGGCGTTAATTGTTGATTGGTTATGAGTGTACTGGTTACGTAGCTGTGTTCAGGAGAGTGTAGTATTGTTTACCTCTTATTTTAACTTGCATGTGGTGTTTATGTTTTGACCACCACCTGTTTGGAATCTTGTTTTGGCGCACATGTTGTTTGTTTTGCTGAATGACATGAGTGGAACTCATTTTGATTCAGCACCTTGGTTTGGCTTATGTCATCATTTTGCCACACACTTCCTTTTTTGTGTTACTGTCGTGGACACGACATTGTTTTCCATGTTTATGGGGAGTTTAATGCGCCACATACCAAACTTGTTTTTAAACTTGCCCGCAATGTCTGTATGGAATTCAAATTCCTGGTTGGAAAAGAAGTTGCATTGTCTGGCATGGTGGCTGTTGTAAATGCATACGGCACATATATGTTGGGCCTCACTACATGGTCATATGAAGTTACTGTATGTATGATGCGGAGTGTCATGATGTGAATTTTTGTCATCTTGCATTATATTGCCTGCACACCTCAAGGTTGTTTACAGCCGCCTTCTACGTTGCAATTTCTGCCTTGCGATGTGACATATTTTCCTGGCTTTCAACTTCCTTATTTTCCTGTTTTTAGTTAGCGGATTGCACCGTAGCAATTACTTTGTTTTGTTACTCTTGTTTTAAAGTGTATTTGAGATTTTATATTGTTTTCCTAATATGTTACTTTACTATATATATTTTCTGGCTCTTGTGTTGTAACTGCCCTTGTTTGGTTGTAATTGATTGCATTTAGACGTTATATTTCTGTATACATCCAACCTGATGTACGGTTACTTAGAATATTCCTATATGCGTGTTTGGTTTCTACTTCAGTGGAGTTAGCATTTTGCCTCCTTGTTACCTAGCTTTTTGAATAGCTTATGCCTTGGGACTGCTTTGTGTTTGTCTTTGTTCTATCTCCTTGATTAACTTGTGTCTTTCAATCTTTACATTTTCTATCATTACCTGTGTGTTCATATTTTCCTTGTTCTCTCTGCTCACTATGTAGTTGATGCCTGTTATTCTTTCTGTACTCCTGAACTGGTTTGTATTATTCTCGTCTCGCGACTGGTGCTCGTTCTCTTTGAATTATGTCAGTGGGTTGTGATCTTATTTGTGCTGAGTTTTCCCTGTAATCTGCACTCTGCCTGTAGTCTCATCTATAGAAAAGTCCTATATTATTGCTTCTATAGTTCTGTGCCCCCCAATTACTTGGTGTGTTCTTTCGATCTAGTTTATTTGATTTCTGTTTGTAAAATTAAGTTCGCTATTTTCTCCTTGAACTTTGAAATTTCTCTGCGAAAATTTACTGTTGTGGGGTTGAGCGATGTATCAGTATATCTAGTTATCCCCAGTTCTACTCTTTTTAAATTCTTTGTCAGTTGTTCTTCCATGTCATTTTGTAACCCAATTAATTTGTCTGCTAACAGTGATTTCCACACAATGGTTATGAATACTGAGTCTGAAATATTTGGATTGTTTTTTGTCTGTAATAATTAAGGTTATTAAAAGATGTTTGGCAGCTTTCCCAAATACGCTGGCTTTTTGTGTTCAATAGTTTCAATTTTTCTAACCCATCTGTAGGTGTGAACATGTTTCTCAATTTTGTTACAATGTCTTCCCATGATTTTTATCCTGTTCTGTTTTGTACTACATTTTCATATGCCCTCATGGCTGTGCACTTAATGTAGAATTTAATGCACCTTATTTTTCTGCGTTATTCCCACCATAAATGTCACAAGCTGCTGTATATTGGTCTAGAAACTAGTGTACATTATCATGATTTTCCCTGGAAAATAGAGGTATTTTCTCTGCGTGTTGCATAATCACCTGCACAATTTTCCATTTCATGTTGTGAGTGCTGTGGTTGTGTATTTAAATATGTTACTAAGGGTGACTGAATGTTTGTAAGTGTGCTCAATGTGAATAATATCTGATGTTTATATGTCATAGATTTCTTGTGTTTGCAATTTTGGCTACTAGACTCCTTGTTACTCTTGTTGATGGTGTGTCTATTTGTGAGAGTAGTTCTGGATTCTGTTGGATAAGCTTTTCTGCTTTGTATTTTAACAATTGAAATTATGCTGCTGTGCTGCTCCCTATTTATTCTACAAATTTTCTTCTGTTGGCCAAATCTATTGCCACAGTTTTGAAAAAAAAATTTTGCTGATATAAAAATCGATGTTTCTTTGTGGGCACTCTTGTAAAGTGTGTTTACCACGTTGTGTTTTATGGTGTGATTTGTGCACTATTTAAATTCTTATATATTTGGTTTACTACACACTACAAGGATAAATCTCTTCACAATGCTACACACACTTTTAGAAATTAAGTGGAGACTAACTTTTGCAATGAAATTCAATTTGGAGCCGAAGAGCGGTTCCAATACAGGGGCATGCACAGGGCCGGATTTCCCATTAGACCGACTAGGCCCGGGCTTAGAGCGGCACTTTTCCAAGGGGCAGCATGGAGAAAGACAATTCTGCCTTAAATTGTCATCATTGATGCTGAATACAGTTGCGTTACTTCGCTATCACTGTGAAATGTGACACACAGGAGCAAACGTGCTATGTTGATAATCTTCTCTTACAAAATACTCTCTAGATAATAAGCTGCACACATCGCATATTTGACACATATTGGTACCATTTTCTACATTTATGTTCACTCGGGGATTTGATTGATAAATTGTCGTTTTTATTAAATTCCACAAAACTTCCGTCCCGCCAATTTCTGCCACAGTTGTATCACATAGATTGTTCCAGGGCGGAATTTGAACCTTCACCACCCTCGTGGTGAGAGGTTTGACCATGGCGATAAGGACAGTATGATTGAATACCATTGTTCCCTGTTTTTTCAAATGTTATAGTTACCAGTTGGCATTAGTTGTCGTGCCGATGTGATGCGGGCGGCGCAGCGTGGGCCACATCATGGCATATCATACTTGTGTTTCGTACAAATTTTGTTTATTTATGTTTGGCAAAACTGTGAAAATGTGCGAGCTTCTAAGAGTAAAATAAGTACGTGTGCATCCATTTGTTTAAGTGTTGCGAATTTGGCTGCCTGTGAATTGTGAACAAAATGAGTACCCAAAGAGCAAGTCTCAGTGGTTCTCAACACAAAAAATTAAAAAATAATAGTTAAAGAAGAAAGGAGTGGCACTCTTTTGAAGCAGATCCCTAATATTTCTTCTTTTTTTTAAATTAAACTGTGATAGCCGAAAGGACGAGCATGTCGCCTACCCATGGCTGCAAGTGATAATGCTACCAACAGCGGCAGTGCTTCTATAAATCGTCCTTCCTTTGATAGTGATAATTTAGAGGCTACCGATGCATTTGTCATTCCCAGAAAAATCATTTTCTGCTCAAGAACAGTGAATTCCAACATCAAGTACCAATAATTCACCAAACAGTGGCAGTATCCATCAACATATCCATGCTGAACCGACCACTGATGCAACTAGCAATCCTAAGAAGCATCTCAGCACATTTGAACCAGCACAGATTTCTTCAGCTGCACATAAGTTAGCCGCTTACTACAATAGTGATCTTGAAGCATCCATTATAGAAGATTAATTACACCTTAGAGTGCATGTGAAGCTACAAACACCTGACAATGAGGGAAATGTCAACCTAACCAAATTAAGTAAATTTTTTAACCAAGAAGGGTTTGTTGAAGTCTATCCCAATGTAAACATATCACTCAGAATGATTCTCAGTGCTCCAGTAACACACTGTTCAGGCGAACGCTCTTTCTCTACTCTACAACGTGTGGAAAACTACCTGAGGTCGACCATGGGAGAATACAGGTTATCGGCCATGGCATTGCTGAATAACGAGGGACAGATACTGCGGGATCTGGACTTCAAGGATATTAGCAATTCCTTTGCCCAAAGGAAGGCTAGAAAGAAGAGCTTCGGATTAGACATGAGTTATCTTACTAGGCTTAAGATAAAGTTTTTTTTTTCCTCATGGAAAGCAAATTAAATTTCTAAATGTTGTCCTTACTATTGAATGATTCCATGTCAGTGTTTTCATTGCAATCATTTTCATAATATTTGCAGTTCTGGTTGTCAGTATTTTTTTTAATGTTGTATTTTATTAACAGTACATTTACATGTTGGTTCAAATTAAAATGACGCACCTCATATGCTCTCCATGGATCTTAAAATAACAAATAAATATTAGGTAGGAAAAATAAAACAATTTTACTGGAGGGGCGGCAAATTTTTATGGGCCTACATGCGGCTACAAAGGAAATCCTGCCCAGGGCATGCATTAACTGTTACAAGCGAAATAGCTCTAAACTGTGTTTATTTTATTTGTATGTTGAGCACGCATGCGGGGCTTCGAGACAAATGTAATTCAGTAGTTGCTTTTCCTGTTTCGTACACAAGTTTATACTGTTCTTAGAGTGTGTCAGCTTGTTGTCGTGTCCAATGCTGCTTGCTTTCAAACACAGCAAATTACTTTTATTCTGCTCTGCACTACTGCATATTTTTTCTGTAACCTTGTGCTCTATAAATGCTTTAATCTGTAATCTGATATGTCCTACTGCATTTTACATTTAGTGCTGGCTGACCTATATTGCCATCATGAATACGAGCACTTTTTAACTTAAAAGTTGTGAATTTAGTGCTTTAAATGTTAATATACTACACATGACAACAACATAGTAAACTAGTATTTAATGCAAGGTTTACTTAATTGTGGGTTCAGTTTGGCGCATCCACCGGTATTGCTCTGTTAAACACTGGAATAGTACTTCTGATGGGTAGCTAATAACTTCGCTTGCCATGAGAGTATGGGAAAGGCCATGCATTCACCAGTTGACACAGTTCACTTATGGGGGACTGAACAGTCAAGTCACAGCTTACTTCCTACTATAAGTACGGGTTGATAAAAACCAATAACAAGCCCTGAATTACACTACAATTAACTCAAAACTTTATTGGCACCTAAAAACACAATAATCTACTGATGTTAGTACAACCTTCTGGCATGCAGCTAAATGTCTGAAAAAGTAAATCCTGATTGAAGTTAAAGATTAAGGCAATATATTTAATTATAGTTAAATTAGCAATACTTTTCGTCGGGGCCTACTGATATAGAAGACAGGCCGCCTAGCTCTTAGAAATGGTTCCAAGTGCCACTGTGTATGCTCTGGTGATTCGTTCAGTGGACGTCTGGGCGCCCCCGAACTGTGACGACATTGGGCCGCGCCTTGTCGCCGCGGTGTCTTGGGAACCTCTGGGGTTAGGGGGCATGTCCTCGCAACAGCCTCTATTTATACTCGCACACTTGCTGCCCTCCTTTCTTCTTGCTGACCCCAGTTTACGTTAGCAGTCCAAATATTGCATACCACACCTGGTCTGCTCGCTCTGGCACACAAGCTTGTCCTCCCTGGCTTCACTGCCCACGGTGCATCCGAAACAATGTGTATGTACACAAATTTTCTTTGTAACGGGCTGGCTTACTTTTTCTCTGCAATTTTTTAGATGCATTGTCTGGTTGTCGCAGCAAGCAAACTGGGTACAGCAGTTATAGCACTTTAGTAAAATATTTTCAGGATAAACTGACACCCTGCTTTATGCCTTCGTGCATGACACAGTTGAGTGAACGTATAACAGGACTTACAGCTTGCACTAGAGGCTTTCTTTATAGTTCCAGTACAGGTATGTACGTATATGTCTCATCATTTCATCTTTTCTGTTAATGGATTTACCACATTTCAATTCTCACATATTAGGCACTCTTCACCATGTGGATTTGACTTTCAATTTGTTCATGTCTAACAATAGTATTAAGAAATTCGAAGGTCCTACTTCTAAACTTGCACTGTGACTCTATTGCAACACTTATCTCAGAAGGTGCACTGGTGTTGTTCATGATGAAACTAAAATCTGAAACCGTGATGAAACTACAATCTGACAACCTAACTACCAAGAGAGAATATGATACCCTAGCCTCAAAACAATGATAAAACTACAATCTGACAACCTTACATAGTGAACATGATGATCCAACCTCAGAAACTCGATGCAGCTAACTTGCAAGTCACTTGAAGTCAGAGAGAAGATCTTACTCAGTTGACAGGAAAACTGCAAATGAACGAACATAATTCGTGCAGTGCCTTATATTAACCTAAAAACCTAACCTCAAAAACTAACAACCTAACCTCTAATGCCAAGATGAAACTAGCTTACTAGTAAACCGAAGTCGGAAAGAGAGACAGAGAGAGAGAGAGAGAGAGAGAGAGAGAGAGATCTTACTAGGACGACAGATAATCTGTAAATGAACGAGCAGATATCGTGCACCTACTTATATTAACCTAATAACCTAACCTCAATACAACCTTAAAAATCATGATGTGCTAACTACCTGAAGAAACTGCTAACCTAACTTCAAAATCTTGATGAAGCTAACTCGCAAGTCACTCGAAGTCAGAGAGAGAGAGAGAAAGAGAGCTCTTACTTGGACGACAGATGAACTACAAGTGAATGGTCAGACCTTATGTGCCTGCTTATATAACCTCACATTGCCCCCAACTTAAATTCCTTAGCTGATGTTGAAACCCCCTTATGGCAAATTGGGTGAGTCATCCTCGAAGGTAGCACAAAACTGCAATGGCCAAGATGACTCATCCAGTGAGACATTGTTGCTGGCGCCACAATTTTGCGACTGCCAAGATGACTTACCCAGTGTGTCATCTTTGCTGACTTCACAATATCATGTCTTCCAGGCTGACTCCCACAGTAAGTCATCCCTCCAGACAGTAATATTTTGTCTCTCCTGATGATTTAGACCTCAGACCAGTTGTGACATGTAACTGCAACTGTGTAACATTTTACCAAGTGCAGAAATATTTACCACTTTAAATTGCCAACTTAAAATTATTTTCAGTTAATTTTATATACCATTTTCTCATTTCTCATTCACACATATACATACACACATTATATATATATATATATATATATATATCAACATACTAAAATTTATTTTATTTATTTACCATTTAAAAAATTTGAATTCCATTTTTCATTTACATTATAAATTTATGGTTTGTTTGGTAGTTAAAATATTTTGCATGACACTCATTGTATGCATTCCAGATTTGAATATACTATTATTATTATCTTAAAAATATAACAACATGGGGAATTTAAAAAAATATAATAATTCAATTTTCACAAAAACATTTTACTCACATTATTACATGGATTATTTATTACACACTTTATTTATTTTTTCAGCACATTTCTTATGTTTGCTTCAAGTATCGAAAAGTTTATTAAAGCTCCATTGCCGTTTTCTGGTATAATATTACTGCTGTCTTCCCTGAGGTCAGGCACGGAAGGGCCGTAGGCTGGAACTGCTGCTTTTGGAAATGCCGCACTCTCCGTCATAGGCGGGCAGGCAATGTTGTTGCTGTCTGGCGAATGCAAGGTCAACTTGCCGAGAAGTATTGTATATGCCTCGACGTCCCCAAGCGAACAAGGCACTTTGCATCTTCTCTCATTTATTACACGCAGCAGCATGTAATGGTATTTATTCAGTCGATGATTTGCTGGCATGACTCGTATGAAAAAGGATTACTAGCACCTCGCCAAAGCAGATTAGCATCACAGAATTCTTCATAGTTATTTAGCATACCTCCGGGCCAGTAAGAATACTCGACTCTTCGTAGGCTGAGCTTCACATGCACATAATGTTTCGCTGTGTGGAAGCTCTCCATTTTGATGTGACGGTGGTGGACAGCAAAAAGGCTTCTGGCAGAGCTTCGACTGTTGTATTTAAATTCCATCATCTTTTTTTTATCAGTGAGAGGATCAGGCCGGTGAAGTTGGAGCGTGCTACCATGCATTTTCTCTGGTAAATAGTTTCATTTTCCACACTGACATCACTAATGCAGGTAGATTATGATGTGCTGCTGGAAGATTCTTGCGAGCTCTCCCATTCAGCCATAGTGTTGGTATATTCTGATGTACTCCGTGGTTCTCAGAGTACTACTTTTTTATTTATATAGCCTACAAAGTACAAAGTATAGGCGAACATAGTAAAATCCAAACACTTCTGCCTTCATGTAAAATGGCTGTATGCTCAGATGCAGTACCTATAGTGTTCTGCGAACAATTTCGTTGCTATTTATACGTTCCATTTCACATTCAATAATTTTGCTATGTGTCTCTTTCACAAATAAATTGCATGTTAATGTATAAATGACTTGAATTTGTACCGCGATTCGTACTTCTGATAATGGCAAGTAAAGTCCAGGCATATACTGTGAATACGAATGCATCTATGGTTTGGTAATTGTAACTTCGTAACTAATGGCTTCCACCACATTCAGTATTTTATTTCCAGATCCATTCTTGCAGGCTTTGTAGCGAAGTCTTTTGAGGTAGTCAATGTAAGCACGTGTTAAAGCTCTGACAGCTCGCGACGTACTGACTGCCTGTTTAGTGGTGAGCAGTGCTTTATATTTTTTTCGGTCTTAAATTCAGACCTATCTGTTTTTATGTGTAAGTGCAGTGTTATTTCCCCACGTCTGAAGTTAATCAGACGCCCATATTGGTCGACTATGCGAACAACAATTTCCTGGATACTTTTTCTAGCACAGAAGTATAAATGAGGGATTTTGGTATTTCCACTACTTTGAACCCAGGATGAACTAGTATACTAAACTCATGTAGAGTATTGCTCGGCTGACCATTGAGAAATGAGCAACTGACGAAATTAGAGTCTACTCTTATAACATTCACATGCACTATATTTACAGGCAGTGTCGATTCGTGTAGTTAACCGTCCTCAATGCCTGCTTGCTACATGTAGAAATATGTTCGATCTTGTATGAGATAATAGGCACAGGTACTTCTTTGAGACTACCATCACTGATGTAGCGAAATTTACTGTTGGAGTTATCAATGTTCAGCACTGAGAAATAAGTCTGAAAATTAATTAGGGCAATGCTTCACAGCCCATATAGGACTAAAGGTGGGGAATGTATGGCCCGAATATCCAAGCTTTTGCACCATAAACCTAGCGAGGTGGCGCAGTGATAACTCACTGGACTCGCATTCGGGAGGAGATGGGTTCAATTCCTGGTCGTACCATACTAATTTGGGTTTTTCCATGGTTTTCCGAAATCACTCCAGGTGAATGCTGGACTGCTGGGATGGGTCCCAAATAACGGCCATGGCCGATTCCTTCCCCAATCCCTTTTCCCTGTGCAACTTGCACCATCTCCAATGACCTCACTGTCGACGAGTCGTTAAGCCCACTAACTACCTACCTTTTGCCCGTAAGGATCAAAGTTATATACATCTCTGGTGCTACTACTTTGCAAGAAAGGGCAGACACAAGTGACCACTGTTCTATGTGTTTGGAAATTGATCAGTATTGTAATTGTACACTAGTATTATACTCTTTGTGTATTTACGTTATTCCAATGGTGGTCGCAAATTACCGAAACTGTCATAATACTCACCTTTATTTCCAAGTTTATTGTAGACTACCTAGTGTGTTCCATGCACTCGACTATTGTCTAAATTCATAATTGCTGATTTATAAATTTTAGGTTTTTGAGGCAAAGCATAGCGCATATTTACGCCTCGGAATTATGGAATACGCAGTTTTTGTGCAAACTTTTCTAAATCAGTGTTTTTAATTGGTCGATTAGGTAATGAATTTATGGTCCTTACTTTTGTTTCTTCTTCCATTGCCCTCGTGGTATGGTCTTAAGTACAGATATTTCCATTTTTTTAACCACTGGCAACTGCTTCCAAAATGTTGTTGTGACCAATAGCTTCTTGCAGCTGGTTATTTTTTTTTTTGTGTTCACAGTTCTGGAAAAACTGCTTGCTCCGCCAATCAGGCCAAAAAGAGTGCTGGCAGGATTAAAGGCAGGGACAAAAATTAAACGTTTTGTTTGAGAATGGAAGATTAGTTAAAGTACTGGAAGACTGGATTAATGACTGAAAGACTGGTTTAAAGATTGAAAGATTGGTTTAAAGATTAGGTTCTTCTGTGTAGTTGATTGGTTTTCTGGTATTTTCTGATTGCAAGGTCTGTATAAATGCATGGTATTATGTGGTTTTATGGTCTATGAGCAGTGGCGATTGAATTGTTTGCCTGGAACATTTGATTTCCACATTTGTAGGTTACTTGCTTGTTTGGTCTATTAGCATGGTTGTAATGTAGGATTTCATTCTTTGGTTGACTTTTTTAGTGGCATTCTTTGCTTGTTTGGTCTATTGATATGGTAGTAGCGATGTTTTTAGAATGTGTGACTGGAATATTTAGTATGTTGGAAGTTGGTGGTAAGGCAAGTTCTCTTTTTGATGGAATAACTTGCTGATATGGTTTATAGATGTGTTATTTTGTATGGCTGGATTGTATTCCTGAGATATAGTTGTTCATACAACAACCAGTGGGATATGGCTGGCTGTTAAGAAGGACTGAAAAAAAGGGGGAGTTATGGTGACAGGTATGTAGTTGAAATGATGACTGAAATATTACATTAGTCAGTTTGACAATGTGAGTTATACTGTATTGGCTCTCTGCACTATTGTAGTTTAAATGATAATATTGAAATTATATAATAATAATTGAATTGCTTTTATGGCTGTTTGAGTATCAAAAGACTAAAATTGGTGTAATTATTATGTGTTATTTTCTGATGGTATGGCTTGCTTCTATTGTTGGGTTGCTTTTATGGCTGGTACATATCGATGAAATGAACTATTGGAATGACTCGTCTGTACAGTTGATTTTGCTTGTATAGCTGTTTGGACGTGTTGGAGTGTCCTATCAGTGTTAAATTATAGTATGGTTTATTCGATGGCCGGTTTATTTACAACGACTTTTAGTTCTTCCCTGTTGTATGGCTAATATATAGTGTTAATTTGACTGCATTGTAGGTATAGGTGTATGTTAATGTAATACGACATGATCACATATTTCAGTTGGTTTGGTGGTATGACAAGAGTGTAGCATTGAGGAAGGTTTTTTTTTGTGGGCTGATATGTATTGCATTTGTAATTTACAATGCATGTTATACATATTAGTACGATTATTTTTTTCCTTTGAATATATCGTCTGGAATGAGCTCATCGAAATCACATGGGAGGAACAAATCCCTGCTATGACATTAAAAGTCCCGATAAACGGGAAGCACGATATTAAGTAGCATTTCTTTCACGATAGTTACAAGGAAAATGTGGCTCGCTGGATAGGAATATGGTGGATTAACAGTAAACCGAGCATTTCCAACAGCACAGCCACTTTAAACTTTCTGCTTACGATTTTTTTGCCATATTTGACATGTAGTTACTGATATGGCTATTTAGTTTACTTCTTTGAGCAAATATAGTCTAGACTTTTTCGTGAGGTAGTCGAAGATGTCTAAGCAGTAGAAATTTTCAGCCAAATCTGAATAATATTGGTTCAAGCATTTCCTGAAATTTGATGAAAGACTAACAATGTTATTTTAATGGCAATACCGTCCATCATAAAGGAGAATGGTACCTATTATTTAGCGAATTTTGTGCACCCATAAAGTATATTAGTACAGCCAGACTGTTTTAAATCTGTCAAATGTGACCACGAATATGGTGAAACACACAACATGATAAGAGTTGCTTTGAATATTAGAGGTGTATTTTAGCTGGCCTTCCAAAATACATTTGACATACAAAACACGGTAGTGCTCTATTTCATTAAATTGTTTCTAAAATATAAAGTAAGATATAAATATTTCATTTAGCTCTATCTTGCAAAATGGCGGACCTATGTGAATATTTAATGTCTGCAGTTTGTAGTACTAACATACAAAGTTCGGTTGAAAATGGAAGAAATATTTCATAGATATTGCATTCTAATGCAAAATATTTGTAAAGTCACAATTTTGAGACTAAAGGTCTGGTGCTTTTTAGGATGGCTTACTGTAGAACTACAAGAATGCACAATTTTATTGTAATAGATCAAGTAGTTACGGTTATATGATGATGTTATAATATTTGCGTGGCGTTATATTCCAAAAAGCAGCGATAAGAGATCTCGAGGTACCGCATTTTATATTAAAAATGTGTACTTACACTTATAGTACCAACGAAGAGTAAAATCGGTCAAATGATATAATAGATATTGCACTATTCCCTAAAATATACTTGTATCCACCATTCTGAAAATATGAACATGATATGCTAAAGCATTGTATTTTTATGGTTGTTTTATATAGCACAATTGATATGACTAATTATAGGGAGGTGAAATAGTTTGATCGGCTACCGTAATCATAAGAACTACTTTTAACGTAGCACTGTCTTTCAAAACGGCTGTCAGAAGAGACTGTTAATTGTTCAATACTCGCAATATGTACAATAGGCATACCAAGTTTGCTTTAAACTGTTGCAGTGATTCAGTGGATATGACTTTCAAGCTTAAAAGGTGTATTCTATTCAAATATTGTAATTAAATTATTAATATATTGAATCTTTCTAAGCTATTCTTTCATTGAATTAAATGTTTCCTGACATGAGTTAAAAGCTTAATTTTTTATGTACTTGATTATTAGAAACATTGGAACTGTGAGAACACAAGTTTCCAATATAACCTGAAATTATATTAATCAAGAACTTTTCCCCTGTAATATGATGAATTATTTATCTTTAGCTTAGACCTACAACATTATGGAAGCTAATTCTCTAACTTTATTACAATATGTGAGCTCTATGGAAAATGTCTGTTTGGCCCTTTCCGACACACTTTAACTTATGGCTTCAGGTATAGCAAACAAAAAATGTACGATGCTTGCTTGCTGTTCTTCAGTAGTCAGAACACCTTATTTTGTTGTCACAGCCAAAGAGCTGTAGGCTATATATGTTTGGCTAAAGTGAGACCAGTAAGAGGGTTTGCAATTCATTTACCCACATATAAGCTTATTGGTAATTGAGATTTGCAGTACAGACCCAAAATTACCTACGCGTGCATAATTTACCTATTGTGTACACTAGGTCTGTATGGGTTACACATCTAATTTTTGTTTCTCGTTTTTTTTTGTATGAAAATGTAAATGGTTAAATAAGGGATTAAAAATGAGTATTTTATTTAAATAATTTGTTTCAAAACCTTAATATCGAACCAGTTATGGGCCAACGTGGCGATTAAATTATCGATCATTAAAGTGTTTTCGGTGTTCAGTTTACCACTGTCAAATCATTAATCGATGAGGTAAGCGCCTAGCCATATCAATATTGTGTTTCATGAAATAAAAACAAATATATTGATCGCAGAATCCATAATACCATCAGTTACAATATTGGACGGACTACGAACTATAGCACATGTAAATCTGGCATTAAGAATTGTTTAATTGGCAAATGCTTATGGTAATATGTGATTAGTGAAAACCGATACTACTAATGATGCATGTGCTAACTCAAGGATAAATTTAGTGTTGGAAATACATTTGTATCCAGTATCGAATGATTTAAAAACTGCTAAAGAAAAATGGTTAAAATAAATAAGTACTTATAAAGATAAAGGATTATCTAGGAAATAGTTTTTACTAAGGCAATTTGTAAAGATTACATTAAGCATGTTTAACAACATGGAAACTTATATAAACTAAATTATGTCTTTGTCAAAGAAGCTTAATTCAATAAGCTCTCCTTTAGAAGACGAGATCATTGGCATTATAATGCTGAACGGTTTAAATGACGAATACGTGCCTATGATTATGGAACTGGAAGCGTCGTATTCTAAATATACATCTGATTACGTGAAAATCGTATTAATACAAGAAGATCTATAAGAATAAATAAAATACTTTGCTTTCCATTATAAAACCAAGAAAACGTGTTAAAATCTTATTCATGTGGTAAAATTGGACAAGAATATTTTGAATGTCCAAATATCAGAAACAACAAGGGATCTTCTAACTAAAAACTAAACAAAAAAGGTAATTTTAATTATAAGAATAATTATAAGTTCAAAATGTTATCCGCAGCCTTATCTACCTTTGTGGCGAACCAACAAGAGTGGATTGTAGTTAGTGGAGCTTCATCTCATATGACAACGAATAAGGATTTGATTGATAACTTTAAACATTTAAATTGGACATATCCGTTGCCAACAATGCTTAACTTATGTCTATAGGTTATGGAGACTTTAACTAAGTGAGGATATAAGAATAGGCAATGATTTATATGTTCCTAATATTACACATGAGTTAAGTCTGATGACTGATAAAGGTTTACAGTTATCTTTAGTAAAGTAGGATATAAAATATTAGATAAAGGAATTTAATATTTTTCTGGAATAAATACAGTTGGACTAGTTAAATTGAATACCAGTAGTAAAGCAGTAAGCAATGTTGCTTCGTTTGGATCTGAAGTATCAGCTAGAATCTTGCACAACAGGATAGAAAATGCAAATCGTTACTCGATGGAATTATTTAATAATCGCATGGCAGATGGTATCATGAGTATTGGTGCTAAAAGATAATTAAAATGCTTGCATAATGGCAAAACAGATTGGTAAACCTTTCAAAACACAAAGCACCAGAGCTAAAGGTATTTATATATTGTTCATAGTGTTTTATGTGGACCTATGTTTGAACAAAGTTGGGACGGAGCAAGATATTGATTGATATTTGCGGATGACTTGACAAGAAAAAGCTTCATCCATTCATTAAAAGTAACTTTTAAGTGACGAGAAAATTCAAATAATTTAAGGCTATGGCAGAAAACTAAAACGAATGAAAAATTAGAATATTCAGAACAGATAGCCATGGAGAATATGTAAATTTTAAACTTTCAGCCTTCCTATCTCCGTGTGGTCGTAACTAACCAGAAGACTATAATTTATACTGCTGAACAAAATTGTGTCACAGAACGCCTGAATAGGACTTAATAATTTGAAAACAAGATGTTTGCTTAATGAAGCAGGATTATTAAAAAACATTGGAGAGAACCTGTGAGCACAGGAAACTTCTTGATGAATAGAACACCTACTGAATCTGTTATAAGAATGACACCTGAACAAACTTGGACTGGAAAAAAGATAAATTTAGCACATTTAAAGATTTTTGGATGTAAAGCTTTTGTGAAGATACAAGATAAAAAAAAGAAGGAAGCTGGACTACAAGAGTAAAGAATATGTATTTACTGGATATTAAGAAGACATGAAAGGTTATAGATTAATTGATCCAACAGATGAAACAATTGCTCTAGATGTGATAGTTTTTGAACAAAAGTATCAAGTTATTAATTTAGAAAAAGAATAAATAAGAAGCATAAATTTTCCTGTTTTATTTAGAGAAATCGAGCATGTTTAAGTCTATGCAACTACAGATGAAGAAGCGATAATTGATGAAAAAGATATTTGAGGACAGTAATTCGAAGAATCTGAGGATGTAAGCTTTGAGACTGCAACTTGCAAGATTCAGAGAAAGACACAGAAGAATGAAGGTATTCAACAAAGCTAGATTGTTTGGAGGGGAGTCAGTCGTCTGCTGGACGTGTTGCTGAGGAAAACATTGGAAATGTTAGTTTTGAAAATAAACTGTTTTATAAATTTTTAAACAAAATATATTAAATAAATTTTAGTATATATTTTATAAATATTTAAAAATTTATTTATAAATTTTGGAAAGTGTTTAATTTTTAAATATTTTTGTAATGAAATTGTGATTATTTTGGTTCAATGTTGCGGTCATGGCGTCAAGGCCAGAGGTTCATTTCAAGATCACTTCGGTTCAATATGATGGTCTGACGACATCATAATATGTCGGCTGGTCGATTCCAGTCCCATATCCCCTCCAAGCTAAAATATTAAAAATTTTAATTGTTATAACAATTTAAAATAAATATTTATAAGAATTATTACAATTTCATTAAGTGTACGTGGACATTCTTTGCAAATGAGGGATAAGAGCCTTTTTGAGAAAAAAATGGGACATTTTTTTAAAGGGTAAAAAGGAAACTTTAAGCCAAAAAATGGTATACTTCGAAAGTAAAAGGGAAATGTTGAGAAAAAAAAGGGAAACAGTGAAATTCAAGATGCCGTCGGTCAGAGCCTGGTGCCTACTTCCCTGTTCCCATGTGCCAGACTCGACCAGATCATTCTACTTATATACTTAGTAGTTATAACGCATCCAGATATTTTTCATTCTATAAGTAAATAAAGTCAGTACTGTAAACCGGAGTTGACTTTGCACTTACTGGAGTACCTTTGCACAACTAGAAATATCGGTTTTCCAGCTATGTGGTTTAGTGTAAGCAGAGTATATAACATTAAATATGTAAAATTATTATCTACAGTTCTCTGTTTCTCTGCTAGACGCACCAAAACAAACAATTCGAGTGATTCAAAGCTACCCCAGTAGATGCAAATCAATCCCAGTTTTCGGTATACCAATAAATATAGAGAAGCTCAGTGTTAAGCATCTAGGAGGGTTACTAGATACGTAAAATTGACTAAAGACTACTGTCTTGTGTATAAGCAGAATTCAATAGAACCTACTGGATTCAGCGATGAAGATTGGGCAGAAGCAAACGATCGAAAATCATATACTGGATCTCTATTCACTTTGGCTGGAGGAGCAGTAACTTGAGAAATTTTGAAAGTTGAGGAGTGTGTGAAAGATCTGTAATGATTATTAACGATAACAAAGTAGCACATAAATTATCATTGAATCACCTCTATCATTGCCGAACCAAGCATAGTGACATAGGATATCATCTTTGTCAGAGAAGCTGTTAATGAGAAGAAAATAGTTCTGAAAAACCTAACAAATTAAGAAATGGTTGATGATGTTTTAACAAAAGGGTTGTGTTAAAAATATACATACTATTGTTTAAGAAACTTTGGTATGAGAAAAAAAAACTCATATTTTGATACAATTTAGGCAGAGTGCTGAAAATTAAGAATTTTATTATATGACAAGAAGTTACTGATTACTAATGAGTGTACTTTCATCTACATGGGTGCAAATAAATTTTAGTGAACTTCTTCAATTCTTAGATGCTTAGGTAGGAATTAACGTCTCATTCACCGCAATATAATTAGAGATGGAACAAGAAGCATGTGAAACAATACAAAAGCTATTAAAATACACGAGTGACTTACCCGGGATTCTAATTCAGAAAAACTCGTAAAATTAAGCTAGTTTACAATCAATTGCAATACGGAGGTAGGATTCGGAGCATCAACTTCGGATATAATTAGTCTAATGTTTTTAATGATAGGGTTCACTAACCTGGAATATTTACACTGCCATTATTTGGAAAATAAGTCTCTGATTCACTAAAAAACACTTAAGGTGGCATGTCCTTCCATAATACTTCTAATGGAAATCGGTTGAGTGGTATCAGAGATAACGGATAAAAACTTTATTTTCTTAATCGTGGCTTGCTTACAAATATGACTAAAAATATTTTTGTACAATGCGTCAAATAGATTTTGCCGGCACAAAATGTTTGGTTGAATTTGGTTCAATGTTGAAGATATATATATATATATATATGTGTGTGTGTGTGTATATATACATATATGCCAAACATATAAAAATATAGATGACCGCCATAAAAATAGTATATGAATATATATAATTCATATAAATCTACATGGACTTATGCATGTGTGCAAACTTTTGTGGACATTAGTTTAATTAGTCCGGAAATCTGGCAAAATGATAATTTTACTCACGTGACACTACCCTGCAAAAAAGTCACCAATAGTGTATCTCTGCATGCATAAATCATACTTCTCATTAATACTGTTTGCATAAAAAATTTGTTGGAATTTTTTATGTTTCATAGATATGACAATCATCTAAATGATTTATATAACCCCATTAAAACATTCCTGCATCACATAACATGTTAACTTACATGTTATACTGTTACAATACTTGCGTAAAATGTTGGCATGAATCGGATGATTGATGCTCGAGATATGGAATTATAAACTCCACTGGTCATGTGACGATAGTCATAAAAGGAGGACAAAAAGATTATGTATCTGCATGTTCCATGATTGTCATACATACAATATACAAAGTAAAATTTAAATATGGTACATAGATTCTTTGATATATCACACTAAACTAAAATGTTTGTCTTGCCGCCACACAGAAAATAAGAGACTCGAAAGATATAAATTAATATCGCCTACCACAGTACAATTTATTAACAAAATTTTTAAGAAATCGAATGATTGTTTCCCGAGATACGGCATAAAAACTTTATCATTTCACGTGGGGCTATCTTCTAAAATGGCGAAGGAATAAGGATTTGGGTAAAAACTTTTGATGGATATAACTGATACTGTCAGTATACAAATTTAATTTGAAAGTATTTTTGTAGTTTTGTAGATAAAACATTTTGAGTTAAAATATTTATATAGCAGCCGTTTTAAAAAGAAAACAAGTGTCTGATACTCAAAATGATTATTATTTTACATGGCTTGCTATAACGCTATTTGTTTCACAAATTTGGTATAAATTGGTTTTTTCTTCGAAGATATCACATCATTTTAATTTTCTATGTGATACTATTTTACTAAATGGCGGACAAAGGAGACTTTGTGTGGACAAATTTGATGATTGTAATATATACAGCCAGTATAGAAAGTTTAATTGGAATTTATTACATGGGTTCAACGATTTAACATGTAAAACTTAAATAGCTATATGACGGCCACTTTGAAAATAAGTGTCTGATATACCATAAATATGTAATTCAACATTACCTACAGCAGTACTTCTTGTTTGCTATATTTGTTGGGAATCGGTGCATTGTTTCCCTAGATATATTTGGAATTATCTTACAAAATGAAGAACAAAAGAGGCTCCATGTAGACATATTTGATGTTTGTTATATATACTCGCAACATACAAAGTTAACCTGGCATTGATTAAATGATTTCGAAGATATAGCTTGATATGCCAAAATTGCTAGATGGCTGCAATTTTGAAAATAAATGTCTGACATACATGAAACATATTAGTACATATCAACTGCTGCAGTACTACAATTTTTCCAAATTTGGTACGCATCTCTGAATTGTTTCCCGAGATAATAAACAAAAAACCTTATTAATTCATGTAGCGCTATCTTACAAAATGGCACACAAAGTGGTTGTTTATTGGCTTATATAATATTTGTAATAGATACTGTCAGCATACAAAATTGTGGTTGAAATTGGTCAAATGGTGCTGTAGTTATACCATATATTTTTTAAGTATTTATATGACCTCAATTTTGAAAATAAGTGCTCTATTACATTAAGTTACTTACATCTAACTGGTCTATCAAAACACTACATACGTTCTAAATTTGGCGAAAATTGATAGACTAGTTTTCTAGATATAACATGAAAGCTTTATTTTTCCATGTGGCATTATAATCCAAAATGGCAAACAAACAACAATATTCGCCTTTGAATTCAGTGCGTACACCTTGCGCTGTTAACATACAAAATTAGGTTTAAATATGCGGTTTGGTTTTCGAGATATGATGTATCACCATATATTTAAAAATTGTGGCCATTTTGAAAGTAAGAGCCTAGCGTGGTTGAAAACTTCAAAAGTCAAGTGTCATTACTTAGGTCTATATGCGTACCGAGTTTGGTGAAATTTGGTTCACGCGTTCAAAAATCAAAAGGGGGGGAGGGTGGGACACCCACACACACAGACAAACATTCACATATATACACAGTCTCACACAGATCGGTAATTAATCCCATAAGCCTTTCTTTCCTTCAGAATGTAGGCTAAAATATAAGCTCTATGGAAAATGTCTGGTTAGACACATAAATTTGTTTCTCGTTATTTGGTATGAAAATATATATGATTAAATATGTTTTAATGAGTATTTTATTTAAATGATTTTGTTTAAAATTTCAATATACAATGGAAAATATTACGGTTCAGTAACAACATGCGGGCTTGATTACGCAGTACTCTGTATACTTGAGCCTCGTTACTTGTTTTGTTAGCTGCTTCCCAGATAAGTAACAGGTTTCACCTTTGTCTGGGTAACACTGTATTGGGGTACTATTTTATTGCAGGTGTCGCTGATCTCGAGTATTACCTGACGTCTACACATTTCTCAGTAATAACCGCAGAAGAAGATAAACTGAAGTTATTTAATTTCTCGGAATTATACAAGGTGTTTTGAATATAATGCCGAAATTCAAACTATATAATAGATGGACTAATATAAACAACATATCTTTGTAACTAAATTTTGGGAAATATCATCTAGTATTTTTCAATTTTATTTGAAGTTAGCAAAACGGAGCCGCGAGTGGGCAACCACACGAACCTGCGGGCACAGCAAGTTGCATATAACCAAGGCGAATGGAAGTGACGCGCCATGGGATGACGGTCTGTACGTAGGCCACCATGTGGCCACGTGAAGAGACTAAATCGCCAATACAATTTCTGTGTTTTTGGAAATAAAATGCAATTGCTTAATGCAGCCTTTACTACTCAATCGCTAGTCCTAGCTTCGTGGTGTCCAGCGTGCAGGCGTTCTACTCATGACGCGCCATACTAGTTCGCCTTCGTGGTATGCAACTTGGGTAATACGGAGGTACGTAAAGCGGCGGACTCCTTGCGTTGTTTTTCCTAACATCTACTTAAATTTAATTATATTAGATGACCTTCACAAACATTACGTTACTAGGGTTTATTGGTTCTGTTAGCCCATAAATGTTGCGGTTTTAATTTCTACGTGATGTCCAAACACATTGTGTATATTCGCAAAATTTCACAGCCTTTTGCTGTGCGTGCTTTACTCGTGGCCAATACAGCGACTGCATCCCATTACACGTTTTCAGCCTTCGTGAAGAATTTCGATGGTGCTTAGTTTACGAAGGGGGTGAGGGGGAACGCATAGACGGTCGGCTATCGAAGCCTGTTGTGAAAGGCGTCTAAAGCCTTTTTGGAAAGGGGGACGGGGCGTTGAGGAGGTGAAGGTCAGTCCAGCGTTTGCGATAAGGAGCGCTCCACCATCCTCGTCCCCCTTCACACCCCGGCGCCAGATAACATTCACTCGCGACCGACGCTCGTGGGGGTTGATGCATGGGGGTTGATGCGTGTGACCGAGCGCCCCGGTAATCGGCTCACAGTAGCACAGGAAATTTTGCCTGCACCCCGTGGTGCTATAGAGGTAGAGAGTGGTCACACGTGAACCCGTGTTCACGACCGAGGGCCAGTCACATATGAAGGGTTTACTTATGGCAGTTTCTGCACACAGCAAGGCACCAGCACCCGGTGTTTTGAGTGTCTTCCGTATTAGTGATTCGATTCGGCAGCGTTTCTGCACCTCTCGTTTGTGATTTGTTTATGCTGATAACATCAAACATCCACCACGTTGTTCACTTGTAGTCCAAAGCATGCTTCAGACAAATAGAGCGCCCAACAATATATTACAAGATCGCAACACTTGAGACTTGAGATTGCTTGTAAATGAACTTGCGACTAGTTTCTGAATTGAATTATTGTAATTATGGTGAGCCGGTGGTGAGGCTGTTAACGGTAAACTAACCGCTTATGAAAGCCCTGCTTAAGACCAACCTGTATGCTCATTGTTAATTCTTCCACTAAAAGTGAAATTATCATTAGCATGGGCCTCAGCACTCTATTAATGTGCCAGTCAAATGAAAACAAGAAGTTGCCAACATAATTAATTACCCCAGTGCAAAATTACATTGGCTCAACGTTTGCATTTCTTGCGAAGAACGTACAGACGTTAATACAACGTTGGGCCAACGTAAAATGCCAACAAAGAAATTTGCTACCCAAAAAGTGCCATGAGATTACTCGGCACCCCTTTCCCCAATCAATGAAACGCTTAATCAGAAAATGTCATAACCTATCGCAAGTGTATATCTTTATATTTTAAATGGTTGGTTGATGGTGGGTAACAAATTTGTAAATATTCTGTTGGTAATAGGTATGTGTTTCACTTTTGGGCAAAAGTTGGAAAACTTAAATTTTATGTAAAAGTATGGAACGACTTCTTTGAATGAAAACAAAGGTCATTTGTTTTTCATGGACTGCGACTATTGTCTTTAAAATATATTTATAGGCTGTTCACGGTTAAATGATAACTTTTTAAGGCCGTGCAAAATTTTTCCTCTCAGTCAATTTCTATCTTTCCGCCACTTTTTAATATAAACATTGCCATGTTACTAATAAACGGTGTGTATACATTTTACCTATCTCGAAAGTTAACGCCCGCAGCTGCTACGAATACAGTTATTTGGGGTTAATACCTGTTGGGAGGGCCTTAAAAAAAGCTCACTTTATGGCGAAGAGCCTATATTTGAATTTACGTTGTGTCATTATTGGGAGCACGACGGTTAGAAGTTGGTGCTAATTGTTAAGTTGGGTCAAACTTGTTTACTCAGCATTATGACAGCAATGGTAATATTGCCATATTTCTGATTAAATGAAACATTAATAGATGTATTTTTTAATGTTTATTATTTGCTAAGTATTAACTGATTATTTAAAAACGTACTGCACTGCCAGCACTTGGTATGTTAACATGTGTTGGGTCAACATGTTCAGCCAATATAATTTCACTGACAAAAAATAGTTAACAACTATTATTTCCACCATATACGAAGAATTCCTAAGTGTAATTTTTCTTTAATCTGTATTTTGTCTCGCGTGTATTGAGAAAATATTGTGGACATAACAGTAGTGAAGAGGTGCGTTTAATTACGCTTGACCAATATTGCGTTGCAGACATAATGCCAGCATAGGATATATTATTATTCTCTACAAAATTATACGTAATTCATATTATTTTTGCTATGGGTCAATTTAACGCAGAGATTCTTTAAAGATAACTTTATGTTATTTATTGTGTATTGCATGTAAGTAGGTAAAAAAACTTTTGTAACTTGTATTTATACATGAACTTAGCAAACGCCTCAAACTGTTGGCATTTTGTTGGTAAAGGTTGTAAATATGTTGTAAAGGAATCCAAACAGACACGAAACCCGTTCCCAGATCCTTGCAAAGACTAGTGCACGTAGACCATAAAGATCAAGTTCAGGTTGCAATAGTCCTTTTTTCTGAAGCAGAAATGATATTATAATAATACAGGTTAATATTAGAACTTTTCATATTTTGCAGTTGCTATATTTTCAAAACACATTATTACATCTGAGATTTACTATGGCAAGACTTAACCAAAGTTCCCGCTATGGTGGTTCGGTCATCAAGGTGACTGATACATGGTCGAGAGACCCGAGTTAGAACCAAGCCGCCAGTAGTACGAATTTTCGAATGTCTTGTAGGGTCCGGGGTATTTTCCGAGACCCTTATTCTCTACCACGATCGCAAAGATGCTTCACTAAGCAGTTTACTTTGCTTCCACTTTATAGATAACGTTTCGTATGTCGTGAGCGAGTCTGCGTCCATTGATTTGCTTATGACGATAAAATTTGCTGCTCTTCAAAGCGGTGCTAACCGAAGGTTTTCTTCAACGGTAGATGACGGTTTAATGTTCTTTAGGCTCGAAATAACCATTTTTTAATTGATAGAAACAATATTGATTGTTTAATATATCTGTACCTTGTTTTTTTTTGTGCCAGCAGTTAAGTTACAAACGTACTAAATTTTTAGATTTTTAAAATGTAATTTAGTTCCTTGATTTTCCTCACTCCCAAGTATAGTTTTTAGTGAAAAATATCAATGTTTGTAAATCTCTCAGAGCTAGTTAATGATCAAGTGCCTTAAAAAATAACAAAACTATGTAACCAAGTACCAAAGGATACTTTTGACTAATGTTTTTTTTTTTTATAAATAGATTCAATATAGTAATTAATGGCACATTTAGTTGCCTATAAATACATGTACCCTTCTAAACCAGTGAATTCGAAAAGTGGAATACTACTGACTGAGTATGTAATTACTTTGCTGTGTGTCACTGACCTCTCAATATGCGGAACTCACTTTCGATAAGTGGTTTGAAGCAGTAGAAATAACTTTCGATCAGTGTACATCATCGGTAATCTTGTGGACTCGAAGCACTGATATAGTCATTAGACTTTATGTGATTTCAGTTGATATTTTTGCACTGTTTTACAGTAGCGTTATCCTGGTTTGAAGAAGTAATCACAGATTAAATTTTACAACGTTTTCAGATCTCGAAAAAAAAAAAAACAAAGTGTAACCTGAACATAATAAGTTAATATTTAGAGTGGTTTACAGTTACGGGGATTGGATACGGTAGATACATTTGGTTATGATTAAAATTTATAGCACATTCCAGATAAAGACAATTATTTAAAGTTGCTCTCGCAGTTTATACATAAAAAATTAGTCGTTCTCTAGGTTATGTTGTATTTAACACCGATTTTATATAAGTATGAAGTTTGGGTGCTGGCATAACTATTTGAATGACTACCATATTTCTCTCGCTGTGGGTACTGGGAATTCATTTATCTACGTGGGCGAATTTAAACTAAGTGGGCGATAAACACTAGCAATAATGTATTACTAACTTCAATTTTATTGACTGTTATTATTTATTTTATGAGCTTTTCAACGTAGGCAATTCTTTACATCAACAAAATCTGTTTAGAGAACCTGCAGTTGCTACACAAATAAAAATTTAATTTATTTAATACATCACCACGACACTATTTCTTAACGTTTCTTAAACCATTTAATTAGTATGAACTGATATTGCCAACACTGCATTGGCATTAATTTCGTCCCTATTTCTTAAGGAAAATTTTGTTCTAACTACAGCATGTAAACTGATATCCATGCTAACGTCATTGAATGTTACGTTATGAATTTTGGTATTCTGGTGTAAAGACATTCACGTTTTTTTGTATTTGTTGCTAAACGCATTATATGTAACGTTAACAATAGTTATAGCTGGCTTCTGTAAAACGAGTTTACAAAATAAATATAAAAGTTTGCACATGTCATTAATTCTAGAATAGTTCTTGTAAACATGTAAAGGTGAAATAATTTGACGTACTATTTTTAATTAAAGTCAAACGATTATTGTCGAATTTACGCAGCGCCCAGCGGCTGCAAGAATTTTTTCGTTACTTTGCTTCGCGTTTGCGGCGAACGCGAGAATCGCGAATACAACTTCTCGCAACTTTCGAATCAGTCTCGACGCTAAGTAGTTTTTTCATATGAATTAACTTAGTTTTTTTTTGGATTAGAAAAAGCTTGTTGAGTGTGGATTGCAAATGCGTGGGACTGCTCCCATACACGCCTTCAACCGGTACATCAGCGGATGGCGTAACGAGTGAGGACGCACAACGCTAAAAGTCTTGCTTTTCAACATTTTTATTTTTGTGCACAGGCTGTGGTTCGACGTTCACCACCTGCTGTGCATCTAAACACCATTAAAGTTACTCTCCGAAAGTTTGCCCTCAAGTCTGTGAACTGCAACTTTTCATACACTAAAATGCAACCTGCCTAAACTAGAGGATATGGTGGACTTACCGGGCAGCCGCGTTAAGGGGGCTCTGTAGTTGCGCGTCCAAGGTCAAGAAGCGTGGGAGCCACACGGGCGACAGTTACACGCACGCCTAGCGCCTCGTCGCTCCTACGCGCAACGCGTGCAGTGTTTTCGTCCTGACACTGTACTGTGCAAATTAGATCTGTAACAGTGGGGTTTTATTACACGCGATGAAAGGCCACAGATGAAACTACGTCCGTATATTTGTACTTTTCTCTCGCCGCTTAAGGAAACTGCATAGGTAAGATTTAAAAATGCGATATTTGACCATTTTCACGATTTTTTTCTCCGAGAATACACTTAACATCACAAAAGTAAAAACATAGGGGCATAGATTATTTTTTGAAAATTCTTTTATGACAGATAGTCATATTTACAGATTTTTCATCTACTGAGATACGCATTTACGCACAAACAACGATTTCACAGAAAATGTTTCAGTACATAGGACTCTTAAGGAACTCGCCAGAGAATGCCCCAGAAATGTGACATTTTTAATTTTTTCCACAATTTTTATTCTTTGAACATATTTAACAGAATGAAAGTAATACGTGGTGGCAATACAGAGGTTATTTATTTTTCCTCCTTTTCTGATAAAAACGTCGTATTCCCAGGACATTTATTTCCTTAGGTACTGTGAATTTATACATGTAACCACAGGTATTTTCAGACAATATTTTACTAGCACACTCGGTTCATTACCTTTCGAGGCACTTAACAGAATAAAAAAATAAGTAAAAGAAGAAAATCAAAGGTTAAGCACTTTAAATGCTCTGGCATTTGCGGGACAACATGACGATTCAGCAGTACCCGAGTCAGGGCTCAGTTGATAGTGTAGTTAGGGAGCAAAGGCAAAGGTACATGAAGGGAGAAAAACGAGAGAGATAAACAGCTCCATCAGCAGCGGCAAGGGCTTCTTGTTGCTCGAAGCCTGGAAACAAAAGCGAGTGGGGTAATAGAACCATGATGGTAATCTCCATGGAGGATTGGTTGCCGGGAACTATTGTTCCTGTAATCCAGCGAAAATATTACCTTTCGATCCGGCGAGATAAACGGACAATGAAACGAAAATTTTAATCTTCCGTTTCAAAAGTTGGGTTTCAAATTCATTCCCCACGAGTAATCTTTGCCGAAAGGGAAATGTGAATTAAAAACTGTATGTAAATTAGCTCAATATTGCGGACGGGAAAGGTAAGTATTTAATATCGTTTTTGAGTGAAGGTAGGTAAATATCCTGAGTGAGAATTTATAAAACATATAAACATTTCTACAGAAATACGTAAGGTTTCAACACAACGAATTTCAAGCGTTGAAAGCTGAATAGAAAGTGATTACTTCCAGTTGGAATTTCAAAAACACACGCAGGTGCGGTTTCATAAAAATCGTATTACGCTTAAAATTGTTTGTCAGCTAACGCGTATTTTTATAACATAATTATGAGACTTCGCATCTGGTTTCTTAACTGGAAGGTTGGTTTATATCTGAATCCTTGTTTTATACGCAAACTTGATCACATACAAACTATAAAGAGCAATGCTGTTTGACATGAATTCTATAGAAAGTCGCGTGAAAAGGGATTTTTTTTCAGTACTTCAATCCTCACATGCGTGGTAATTAATTTTTATGGAATGTGCTAAACTATCGTGAAAATGTGTTTTCATTTATGTAATAAAAGCAGCAAAATAAAATCTTGCAGTACCTCGGAATTTTTCAAACTAAATATTTTAAATCTAAGTGACATTTTTATGGTCCAAAATGCCTTAGCGTAACCTTTGAAAACATATTACTTTTAATTTAGGTTAACATTCTTTCTTTATCAATGTGTCCTAAACTTGTTTTCGTTACAAGAAAATAATGTCAGCCGGGGGGGGGGGGGGGGGGGTTTCGAATTTCTAAGGTTAGGCTGAAGGTCACCTTGCTGAATTCTCGAAGCCAAAGGCAACCATATCTGATTTCTCCAGCTTCGTCATCATATCGAAACGGTAGCCCCAAGCTCATGTTTAACCATTTTGGTCTAGCGAGCGTTTCTTCATACTAGTTGACACGTCCGCCAGGAATTTTAAACTATGTCATACAAAACAAATATATATATATATATAAACGGACTGTCTAATTAAATCTGAAGCCAGCAGAGATTTAAGACAAGCCAGATGCGAGGCACCTAGATGCATTCACCATAGCATGCGTGCTGGTATCGGCATTCCCACTTACCACGGGACTATTTGGCCCACCCTACAACGGACGTGTTTACTGTAACGTTAGTTACTTGCTAGCTGTCAGGCAATGGAATACTATGACGACTGAATCCCAATTTCGTCTTGTCTCATATATGGAAAAAAATATTAAGCCTATCACCTTCCTTCAAGAAATTATACAAATGAAGGTTTTTCGCGGAAGGTATTGTTGACGTCGTAGAAATTTCTCGCATGAATGGGAATAAGAATTGTCATTCGTTTTAATCTCAAGTGTAGAATCAATATGGCACTTTTGCAGAATTCTTCCTAATGCACAAGTGAAATAGCCGCTTACGACCGCGAACCCCACATCACACGCTAGCGAAATGGCGGCGCTGGCCCGCAACATGTGGTGACACCGTTGTCCAATCAGCTCTCAGCAACATACTCGTCAGCCAACAGCCTAGCCAGTAGCTAATGTTTCGTAACCCGCTATGGACATCTGCACGAAAGGGTTGTCCCAGGGCCTCGCACAACCAATCAGTTGCTGGTTATGCCCCCAGCAAAAGAACCGCAACGCAATTTAACTTCTGTATATTTTGCAATACTCTGGTTTACTTTCGCTGCTTGGGCTATACCCGGGCAAAGTCATTAGAGTACAAATAAAAAAAAAAATTTATGAAAATTATAATAACATAATAATTATACAGGTTGTTCGGAAACATAGAGTCCAAGCTCACACGTAGTGTCTTTGACCCAGTAGTAACATAAAATCCCTTTATCCTACTGTTCGGAAATGTATTTCTATATTAATGTATTGTGTGCAATGCCTGTAAATCAAGGCAGGGTGATCTTCCGTGTAGGACAAGTTGCATAGACCATAGACGCGTGACAATAAATTATTACATTCGCAGTGTCACGCCCCTACTTGCTATGCAAATTAACCTACACGCCTTGATCTCCATGCGTTGTACGCCTCAACTTTGCACACAAATAAATTATTTATGAATATGTTTCCGGATATATGTGTTATTATTCGTCCAAAGAAACTATTTATGGAGTTTGGGCACTCAGTTTCCGAACAACCTGTAAACATGAACGTAGTTTCTGAACGCGTATGTACGTTGTACTTCTGAGAGAAGCGTCTGTCAAGCGTTGATGTCGATATGCTAAAGTTGACTTCTACATGCCAAGATACAGCGCAGCTACGTAACAGACTGTGACCCGTATAAGGCAACACTCCTCTGTCCCTATCCCTCCCCTAACCACTCGCGGGCGCCATTTTCATCGACGTGCTCGGCATCGCATTTCCGCCGGGGAAGTTTTTTTCCCCCGGGCCATCGCATGTTGACACGAGAAATATGATCACCTCGCGTTCTTACGCGGGCGCCTAACCAGCCGGCTGAGCGAATGCTTGGGCAGCCGTCTCCCGGAACTGCGTTTCGGTAAATAAAATACAAAAACGCTTCCCTGGGTCGGGATAAATATTTCCTGCTGCTCTTCGCCTCCGAAGCACCGCACACTTCCCCTCCCCTTAACTTCGTAGGAAATGCCACCGCGGTGCTAGGAAGAGGCGAAACAAATGACGGCAGACGAAGCGGGGCTGTTTTGCACGCTCATATCCCGCGCGCTTCAAGGCTCGTGGGACCCCATCAGTTTTTTTCCGGGTGAAATATTAGTCGCCAGCGATACTTCCACGAATCATCGGACTTTGGGAGGACCATGGACATTTTCCGTGATTGATCCAATCCCGCTCCTTGGTCCCGCGACCATAGAATGAAGATGCGGTATACCGATTATTCGTCTTCTGCGCATGTACTCAACATTGACGTACCCCAAAGAAACACAGCTGTCAAAGTCACGTGGTCAACAGTGATGCACACTTGTCTTTATATCTTAATTTTCAAAGGACAATCATTTTTATACGAATAAAATACTTTTACCAATTCGAATTTAATCAATATGCATTTAAAATTGGTTAGAAGAAGTATACGTACATCTCAAAGAACTTGTTTACAAATCAGTGTTTTAAAGTAAAATCCAGACCATGCCTTTTTCGCCAGACGTTTTGGCAGAAAAGCAGTTCAGTGTTGGGACACGGATATTTGTTGTGCGCACCCGGAGAGATCTATCTACCTCATGTTCAGTTCAGTGTTGGGACACGGATATTTGTTGTGCGCACCCGGAGAGATCTATCTACCTCATGTTCAGTTCAGTGTTGGGACACGGATATTTGTTGTGCGCACCCGGAGAGATCTATCTACCTCATGTTCAGTTCAGTGTTGGGACACGGATATTTGTTGTGCGCACCCGGAGAGATCTATCTACCTCATGTTCAGTTCAGTGTTGGGACACGGATATTTGTTGTGCGCACCCGGAGAGATCATGTTCAGTTCAATGCCCACGATACGGTGTTTTCAGCTGAACGGTTGTGGCGTAACTCTTTCAGGGACGTAAGAATAGGACTATATAATAATACTTTGGTTTGGATCTGTATAACAGTCAGTGCAACGTTGTGTCACGGGTACTTACAGATGGAGAGACGGACCAGCCGTTTACACAGAGAATTTCAGCCGGACACGCCAGTAAAATGGAGCCACTGTCTGGCAAAGTGTTGAAAGCACTTCGCAAATCAGCGCCTGGTAACCTACTCGCCAACCGCCAGATCAGCCAATAGGGAACCTCTCGCAACATGCAAAATAAAAAAATCGGCTACTCATTAAATTTCCGAGTTAGTGTTTCGCAATCACGTAATTTTTTGTATGTGCGTTGTACTTGTGTTCGGGATTGATTTTTTGCAATCAACGAACAACGTGCTGCGTGGTCGACGATTTTGGCATTGGCCATTCACATCAAATAGGTGCAGAAAATCTCATTGATCAGATAAGCCAGAAGGAAAACTCTAGAAGTACTAGGCACTGGTGAATTACTGTGCATTAAAGATCCGTGATTACTTCCAACTTTTCTGAAGCCCTGCTAAAGTTCTACTTCCAGGATATTCCTCCGCCTCGCGCGAACAACCCTTAACTAAGGCTAGGAAATAACACCAGGGGGACAACGCACCGCAGTCGTGCGCACTCAGTTTAATAATATTTTACTTAACAGTAATTTCTTATCGGGCATTGTCAATACACCAGTTTTAATCATTAACTAGCAGCCCGCCATTACTTCGCTCAGGATTTTGGAGTAATTAAAATACATACCTATATATGGTTTGTAAAATTTTTACTTTGTTATTAGAAATAGTTTTATTGTCGTGTTAGTGTTGATTTTTTAGAAAGATATACTTTTACCATCCGTGACTATTCGCGACTACCCGTGACTACCCGCGACTACCTGCGACTACTTGCGACTACCTTGCGACTATCCACGACTACCCACAACTTGCGACTACCTGCGAAAACTTGCGACTGCTTGCGACTACCAGCGACTACCCATTAGTACCTGAGACTACGCGTGACTACTTGTGACTACCCGCGACTGCCCGAGACAACCCGCGACTACCCGCGACCACCTGTGACTACCTGCGATTACCCGCGACTACTTGTGAGTAACCTGCGACTACTTTCGACTACTTACAAATACCTGCGACTACCCGTGACTACCCGTGACTACCTGCGACTACCCGCATCTACGTGCGATTTCACATGATTACCCGTGACTACCTGAGACTACTCGTGACTACCTGTAACTACCCACGCCTATCCGTGACTACCCGCGACTACCCGTGACTACCTACGACTACTCGTAACTACCTGCTACTACCTGCGACTACCCGTGACAACCTACGACTACATGTCACTACCTGTGACTACCTGCGACTACAAGTGACTACCTGAGACTACCTGCGACTACTTGCGAATACTTGCAAATTTTTTAGTATTAACATACTCAATTTCCTCTAACAATCTTTCAATTTATGTTTAATGATGCTGAGAAAGCAGCCAATTAACTCATTTTTCTCCGACTTAGTTTACAAATTTTGAAATTTCTCGTAGTACTTTTATGTTAATTAAACTTAGCCTAGCTCCATCTAGAAGAATGTAGCTTCCTTACAGCGAAAGAGTTATAAATATCGGCTATGTAGTTTCTGAGATTAGCAGTTATATAAACAAACAAACTCACATTTACCCTTTATTATATTAGTATAGATTAAAAGATAAAAATAAAATTTTGAAGGTGGAATATAAGTGAAAATTCAGTTTCACAAAAAATAAAGTACTGTTACGTCAGCACAAGTGTAAAACTAGTTTTAACGTGATATACTTAGGAAAGAGCGAAACACGTCATACGTGGAGTGATTTCTCAATGGTTTGTTTCACAAAGAGCGGAGAAACAGCGAATATAACGAAATATGTAAGTTTAACGAACATGCGATGCGGAAGTGAGTGGGCGCGGTCAGGCGGGAGGTATTAATCAAGTGTCGGTGTGACGACGCCAGGTGGCTGTGCTGCCGGTGGCGGGATGTAATTAATGCGAAGTCGGGGATCGGCGCACCTGGACAGCCGCGGGCTGGGATCACCGCAGCCACAGAGAGGATCTACCTGCCTGGCAGGAGCAAGATGCTCTGGAGCTAATTGGAAAATTGACAAGGTTTGACACTTGGAATGTCTGGGGAATTACTTGTGCTGGACTGCTGTTTTAAGGTTGTGTTTTAAGGTTGAAGTAAAGCAACTGCATATGGAGCACTGCACCATACTATACAATGTGAATAACTCATACAAATGTAGGACATACACCATATAAAAGGTAAAAAAGTGCTATTTATGCTATAATAATATATTTTATTAAAATACGCTTTTTTTAATTAATAAATTATATATTAAAATTGTCTATATTTTTTATCAAAATTCAAGCGCATTTCCATCCTGGGTGCTTCAGGAAGCAGAATATGGAGAAAAAAATCTTCGTAATGAAATACCGTCATAATGTTTACTATGATTGTGTGTAAGAAAATTGTAGTAATAATGAAGGAAAATTTTTATAATAATTTTTATATGAGTCAATTTGTCACAAACCTTTATGGCTGAAACTGACGCAAATGAAGATAATTATAAAATTATTATGATTTATTATTACCATGATTTCATTACACATGATCACAGTAAATATTATGACGATCTTTCTTGAAGAAGCTGTTCTTGGAAATTTTGCTTTCCGAAGCATCCAGACTGGAAATGCGCTTAAATTTTGTTAAAAGTACATACTATTTTCATCGATTATTATTTTTCATTTATTATGTATAATTTAGTAAAATATTCTGTAATGTTGCAAAATACATACATTCTTCTTTTATATACATCATAAATCGCACTTTTGTGACAGTTTTTATGGCGCCTGTACTATTTTATTCTGAGTCATTCATGTTTCATAGTCACGTGCAGTGCTCCATAGGCCTGGGCTTACTTCAAACTTAAGCTCTAAGTTGTCTCCTGTAGTAGACTTCGGGCGGGAGAATGTGAAGCTGAACCAACACGCTGATCTAAGTACAGAAAACATGCCTCGCAGGAGATCGCGGAATGTCACCACCTCCACTCATCAGAGACCGCGTCGTGGAAAACTGAGATTCCTACTGAGGTGTTACAGAGCCCATGTTTACAGCCTGGATAGCATCCACAAGTGACTTTCACAAAGTGATAATTGAACCTACCATACCCAAAGGCTAGATATGATGGTTAATTTCGAAAATGTCGGGCAGCATGTTCTTGTTCAACATCCTCGCACAGATCCGCAACGATTCTTTCCCCTCTGTCTGCATTACATGTGAGGAACTATTTTCTTGTTTGATTAGCCCATTAATACAACTGTTGCTCTAACACTAAACGTACATGATTCACCTGCGAAAATCTGCGAACGTGTCAGCCAGCCATAAATATATTACGAAACCATAAAGAGTTGGAGAATACATTAGCACGAAAATTATTGAAAAAAATCTTGATCCCTACAAACTGTTGCGCTATGTTGCCATATACATCAATTTATCATGCTCACTTGGTCAATAATGGTTTTGGAATTTTACTGCTGAAAGTTTTAAAGCCATTAAATGCGATACGTTGAATTCTTTAAACTTATGCAATTGTGTAATTTGTTGAATTGTGTATATTAATTATAATGAAATCCGACATCCTTTCTTGAACTATATATTTTGTATTAGCAGTTATCATATTACTTTACATAATCATATTGTATAACAAGCAGAAAACATTTCGGATTAGGCGTAGACAGCAATTCCATCAAGTATCCTCGGAAAGGATGAAACTCACGGCGATAAACAGTGGCGTGATGCGGTCGTCTGAATACTGAAGTTGTGTGAAAGAACAAACGTTCTGCCATTGTCCACGCGTCTGCTGGGCTAGTGATTAGACAAACACTATACATTTACAAAATGTAAGCTTGTGAATGTGCGCAAGAGTATAATTCAACAATATTACTTAAGATGAAGGCACTAACTGTTGCTGCTATGTGTTAAGCAGGACGTGTCGAAGATTATTCAGGATCATCCTTTTGTAACACAAAATTTTCGGAACCGACCTTAATCGTAAACGTAGAAATCTGATATACACTGCGTAAAAAATGTTTTGCAACATCTTGTATCTATAGTATTTATTAACACCGATAGACGTTTTATATCCTGAACATACCTAGTTCACCAGGTATGCAGTGCCCGACATTGATATTGTGTACTGCCAATCACGACAGCAACATTGCACTGTGACATATGCTTGCAGCCTTGTCGAACTGCCCATACCTTTCAATGCTACCAGAGCACCTGCAGCATTTAGATATAGGTAACATACTGTTAACGACGTCTCAACGAACATAAATCGTGACCCTGGTGGAGGTAGGACAATCACGAAGGGCGGTAACTGTCCTGCTCGTAGTCAACCAGAGTGATGTCAGTCGCGTGTGGTAGAAGTATCGAGAAACCTATTCTCTGGCAGATGCATCTCATAGTGATCACCCTCGTCCCACTTCAACGGCGCAGGACAGATTTGTAGTGGTCACTGGAAAGAGACGACCATTTTCCACAACAACTGACCTGCGGCGAGATCCGCGTTGAGCTGCTGGAGCGCAGGTATCGGCGCAGATTATCCGGAACAGGCTTCACCAGGACCACATATGTGCCTACAAGCCCATGAGGTGTACATCTCTTATCACATCGTCACCTATCTAAGCGGTTAGCCTGGGTGCGTGCACATCTGAACTGGGAGCTTATCTCACGGAGACATGTCATGTTCTCAGACGAGACCCATGTGTCTGCATACTGATTCACAGTTTGCGAGCGTGTGACGTAATTGCGGAGATGCAGCGAGGCAGCAGTACGTCCTCGAAGTCCATCCATAAGGTAGTAGCAGTGTGATATTCTGTGCAGGAATTATGCTTGGTGTATGTACTCCACTCGTTAACATCAGCAACACATGAACAGGCCAGCGATATGTGGAAGTTTCTTGAGGCCGTTGTGCATGGTTTTCGTGCCGAAATAGGCGACCAGTTCACCCTTATGGACAATAATGCTTGTCCATAGAGAGCACATTTGGTGCACAACTAGTTGAAGGTAGTTTCATCACAAGAATACCATGGCCAACCAGGTCTCTTGATATGAATCGGCTGGATCATGCATGGGGGATGTTGAAATTCATGACTGATAATGTTTGACCCCACCTGAAACACTCAGAGGGTTAGTTCAGGCTGCTGTTGAGGAGTGGGACCTCATCTCTCAAGAAAAGATGGACAGCCTCATTTGTAGCCAGTAACGACATGCCCGCGACTTTATCACTGTACTGGGAAGCGATATCCAATACTAACAGTATTAAAGGACTGTTTTATGAATATACCATTCGGATTCCGAAGTGATTTCGGGTGTTTGTGAGCTTTATGTGGCCACCGGTTTAACGTAAGAGTATAAAATTTATGCACTGAGAATTCGTATAAAAATGTTGTGCAATGTTTGTTACCAACGGGAATGAGTAACGTGAAACACTGCAATGGCAGCATTATATTGAATTGTGTAGTAGTAATGCCGTGTAAATAGTTTAACGTTGTAGAGTGTGTCGACTGGATTAGAATAAAATTACACGAAGTAGATTTTCGCTTGTGAGAAATTGTGTACTGATGCATATTTTACTTCTTGTTTTATGTAAATGAATACTTGAAAATATTAAGTAAATTGTAGATATTAATATATCGACAAGCATCTGGAATATTAATGTAGTTCCGACAGACACGATTTTACGTACGTCAGTTGACTCGCTTATGGATACTAATAACTCGAACAATTTGAACTGCAACACTCATGAAATAGTAGAGACAATAGATGAGTAATAAAAGATATTTTTTTTAAATTGGCCTTGTCAGTGCACCGTAGTGTTTCCCTTCAGCACAGTCGAATAAGTACACGATTTCATATCCTCTCGTCTGAAACTTCCCTTTCGGAAAAAAAAAAAAAAAAAAAAAAAAAAAATTGTCAGGAGAAGAGGAAAAGAAGGCATTTAATCATTTCTTTTCCCGTGGGGAAATCTTAAATGTATCAATAAAGGGCACGGCCTAGCTTGAGGAAGTGGAAGAGGGTGGAATCTCTCGGCGAACACTTCCTGGACTTGAATATAACATTTGTTATTTACATAAGACTGTCGAGTTTCAACCTCCCTTGTTCCCTCCTCCCAACGTGTCCAGGCTAACAGATGATTCTGGCGGCTCGTAATTGCAGCCAGAAATATTAGTGCCTGCTGCAAACATCCATCCCCCCCCCCCTCGCTCCCACCCCTTGGTCCATTAGGAGCAGTAACACCATTCACGGGGTTGGGAGTGGTTAAGAGAGAGGGTGGCTAATGTGTTTCTAGGTGGCTACATCCCGAAGAGGCGAAGTCTCTCTGCTCCAAGGGAAAGGAACGATCAGGCCGCGCTAGAAGCATTGCAGTCATAACACGAATACCTACAGTCGCACGGCACATACAGTGACTGCCATCGCCACGCTCATTTCTTTACTATTTTATCTAATCCATGATGTAGTGGCATCATATGGAAACAATGAAAAATAAATTAAACCTAGGCTAAAAAAAAAAAAAAATTCCAAGAATTCTTAGGGAACGGATTACTCTACTGATCTACGTTTGCCTTTATCGATGCACCCATCGCTGGATTATCTAGGATTCGAACCGGAATGAAACAGTTTGGTCCGAAAACGCCTTTGTAAATAAGTTCACGAAGGTGGCTTAAATTATATGGCCAGTGCCACCAGAGTTTTAAAAAAGCCCAATCATGTAGTTTAAGGAAAAAAAAATGTTTCACGAGTTGATAACTGTTTATATTATCTCCAACGTGAAGGTACTTATTCACGCTTTAATTAATAAAATCAAGATTTTGGTATTCACTGGCAAAATATTTTAATAAAATTTCAAAAACTGCTATGACATTTTTGAGCGTTGAATTTTTGTACCAAAAGAATATTCGATTTGAAAAGTAGTGGAGTGGAGATGTATAGGCTGTTCTTAATATCGTGATAGTGACAGCCTGTGCGTTTAAAGCGAGGTCAGTATTGAAGAGTGTCGGAGTGCAAGGGCGAGAGAAACGGGAGATCCCAGATAAAATCCGCCGGCCATGCAGCGGAATCGTCCGGCACGATTTCCGCAGGTGATAAAATCTGATAGCGACCCCGCTGTTGTGCTGTTTAGGAAGTCACTTGAACTGGCTGCCGAAAGTGCGAAAATAAACTCCCGGTTTCACTAAACAAAACAGCCTTTTTATTTACTGAAATGTAGATACAGTATAAGTGTAGACAATTTAAATTTTTTTCGAAAGTATAATAATAAAGAATGTGATTAAAATATAACAATTTCAAAATATATCTGCGGCTACTAAATATTTCATAAATAATGCCCCTGCCTTTGATGAGTGTCTAAGTTCCATATAATGGGTCATATGAGGATCAAATTATGATGTACTAATATCGGTGTGTACCCCGAAACGTATGATTCAATATCGAAACTGCTTTACTTTTCCCACTGGATAATCATTAAAATGGGATGGCGAGAGCAAATTCTGAACTCCAGTCTGCGGTGTAAGCGCTGTGAGCCAGGGCGTGGGACATGTGCCTGATGATGGCCATTCCGAAAGCAATTTTCCTTCGTCTCTAGCAACAGTCCGAGCCTGATTTACGATTGGTCATCTCCGACCCCCTCCCCCCTTTTTTCTTCGTGTTCCGCCCCCTCACTACGCGGGACGATACAACTGCAATACTTAAGCTGGCTTCGCAAATTCAACGCAATAAAAGTCACCACTGACACTGAACATAGGTCGCGTGCACGAGAATTGACCGCCATGTTTTCGAACCTATTGATTAATAACTGCGCATATCAGGTCGTGTACATGACAGTTCGTCACATTGCACACAAAAGAAATTGTTATATTTCATTCCTTGCGCAGGCGCATAGAGCAATATCTTATCAGAGTAGAGCATAGATTTTAAATGAAGCTGTTTGCTTTAAATTTAGGAATAGTTAAGCCGGAGAAAAGACGAAATTTCGCAATATTTAAATTTAAGGGAAATAATGGGCAAATGTTTACAAGTGGGGAAATTTTAAGTTATTCACGCATTTACAATCGCCAAAGAAAAAAAATTAAAAAAAATACTAAATAATTTATAGTACTCTCAATTTTCAAACAAATATCACAATCTGTTATGAAAATCTTACCAATTGACGTTAGACTCGTAGCCAAATTTCATTGGGTAAAAATAATACGTACCTAAGTATCAAATTGTTAAGCAACTTCGCACAAGAATTCTGGGCGTATGAATGCCAAATTATTTTCTTTGCTCTGTGCTTATGATTTTTATTGTGACTCCAACCCCAGACATCGCAATGGGGAGACGCATTAACAGCGAAGTCTCGTGCCAGACTTCTACATGAAAAATGTAATTTGACAGTGCAAATCATACTGTTAAAATTTCCACTGCGGAATATTTTTTGGTGACCAAACCCTCAGTAGCTGCCTTACTTAGGCGTTGTAGACTCTTTTCGTAAAGAAACTATATTAAAAAATTCATGGTAATTTTATGTTGTTAACAGATGTTAATATATGCATTTTAAAGATTGTTGCTTTTTGTTTGTGTACATTGACCTGGATAAATATTCACATTTATAAAGTAATATAAAGCCCATGTCCTAAGAGTAATCTAGAATTGTATATTCAGTATATCACCTCAGAACTAAATTAATTAATTTTATTTACAATATCTCACTTTTGACAGTTTGATTATATTTCTTTATTTCTACGTTTTGGCTGGATATTTTATTCTTTAAGTGTAAATTTTTTTTTCTCCTTGCATAGTGCACTAAGCTTTGCCATTGAGAAATTAACATATTAAGATGACTGTTTAACTAAGTGAGATGCCTCAGGAAATCACTTTGTCTTGGACGTTATTGATAGCATTCCTCTGTGAACCCAGAAGACTCTCTCTTTTGCAGCCATGTGGAGCAGTCCAGCATAACGTATTCTCCAGCTAAATTTGATTATATTTGTAATGGCTAGCCATCCTAAAGCTAAGGAAGTGTTAGAGAGGCGCCTCAGTCGCAAATATGTGCCGGTATGTTAAAAGAAAAGAACACAATACGCTAGATATTAGAAATGTAATGCTTTTATATTAAGTGCGCGGTCTTCTCCAATTCACGACTAGTTAATGAGCGTGACTTATCAATGTGTATATAATCTCACAACAATGTCAGTGAAACGATCTACATGCGTTCAGAACTTGTTTTATATGTAAAACTGTTTAATTAAATTCAATTTAGAATGTTCAACGTAAATATTTATGATTTTTTTTTTCCTTCGGACATTACCAGAAGCCTGTAAATTATTTCTCTCATACATCTAGCCAAGCATAAACTATCATTAAGCTTGATTTATTTAAATTTTACAAATGCGATTTATAAGGAGAATGTCACTTTCACGTAATTTATTAATTTTATCTTGTATGTTTTAGAGATGTGATCTACTCACTTTTGCAAAAACAGCTAATTTTACTATAATACTTATGAAGGTAGCATTTATTTGGTATTGAAATTTCATATTTTTTAGTTGAAAAAAACTATAAATTTCTTGATTAATTTTCATTTACACTATCGCTACGTTCTTCGTGTTTATAATAATTTACTAATACGTAAATGAGAGACAAGTGTATTTTTTGTTGTTTAAGAGTAGTTAATGATTTTTCAAGTGTATTCTGTTCATACAATCCTTATGAAAAGGGGTTTGTCTTTGTCTGATTTCAAATGTGCTTTTGCAGTGTTTTTTGTTTTATTTGAAATGTATTGAAATCTTACTAATAAACATAATTAAAGTGGGTTTGCTCGTACACTAAAAGACAACTACCTTGATTGAGTTCAGAAATTCTTACAGAACGTGAATATTTTTCTGGTGGTGATAGAAATATTATCACGTAGATTTTGCATTAGAAAGCGTTCCCGCCTTGTCGGCGAGATTAAATAAGCCACTAGCCAGTCGAGCAAAGAGGAATTGCTTAGAGCTTCACAAATCTGCTTTGCATCACACATACGCCCGAACTTTCGTATATCTTCTTACAGTGTTACCCACACAAATTAAAAACTTCACACACATAGAGCGGCGAAATCAAGCAATTCATATATGCAATACCATTAAGTCGATAAATATTTTCAAATCAGTGATAGTTATGCAATTTTAGAAAATTTTCATTATGATTTCATGGGTTAGAAATAAGAAAAATATTGAAGCATGCTGTGTTTAATCTTACACATTAGTCGTTTCCTTGTCAGAACTGATGAGTCTGTAGGTTTCGTGTTCGCTACACTGCTATATACTATTTATAGAGTAGATCAACAACGTGGGTCCATTCAATTTTACTATCAACTTTTTTGAAGCTCTGCTTAAGTTCTACTTCCAGGGTATTCCTCCGCCCTAATGCAAACAAAGCTGAACTAAGCCTAAAAAATTACACCAACGGGACAGTGTACGACATTCGTTCACACTCAGTGAAATAATATTTTGTATAAGATCTATTTCTTACTAGGCACTGCCAACACACCTATTTTCTCCCTTTTTAAATTCATATTATCTATAAATTCCATATAATATGCAAGAGTTGACATAAATGTAAAAGTTCAATTTAAACAAAAATTTACTTATTTTTAGGTTAACAAAGTCTGAAATGCATGCCATCGATTACGTAAGTTGGAAACTAATAGGTTCGTCATAGACGAGATGATCTGTCAAACGTATGATTATAAAAGTGTGAAGAAACCACAGATAGACTTCACTTATCGATTACCCCCAGGGATTGTTCATCGAGTCTCTTAATGTAAACTACACTACCAGCAAATATAACATCCATGTTGTAAAGAATCGTGAAAGCGGGTATTTTTTGGAGTGGAGATTTATTTGAGGTATTTAATTCGTAATTTACGTATGGGGCGTATAGAGCCAACAATCCAAAATTGCCAACCTATGTATGAGAACGTAGGTGGAAATTTGTATAAACACTGTGTGCTCAGCAGAGTCGATTGACTGAAATTAGTATGTGTGGAGAACTCAATTAACATGGCTTATGCAAAGATATACACCAACACTCAATGTGACACATTTGGTATGTATATATATATATATAACTTACCTTAAGATATTGGCAGAAGAGACAGCATTGCTTATATCTCATAAGGGAAAACATCCCTTTCTCCGAACTCCAAAATGCGTACGGAATACTGACAACTCATTGACACTGAGGGAACAGAGAATGAACAAAACTACCCTCAACCCTGCTAATAAGAGCCGCCGTAAGTGAAGTGGTGCTTTTAATAGGAACTATTTAACTGGTCTCAAAGAAAAGACCTTCAACTTTTTCTGTAGCAAAATATTCACAGCTTAGGAAAAGTTACGATCACCCTTATATACGTGGAAAAATAACAATTATACCAAACTATCAGGTATCTGAACAAATAATGTGTTTATAGGCCTTGAACCCCACACAAAATTAATAAAGTTATTTGTTAATGTGACTTCAAATTAGTTTTGCCTGGCTAGATTAAAATTGTTTCTGTCGTTAGACCAGAGTTCTAAAATCTCAAGTTATCTGTAGTAAATCTGGGAAGGTGTTAAATCGACTGTTCAAGGTTTTACTAGCACTTCAAAACTTCACCGCAGGATGATCAGTAACTTTCTTGCAGACGATGAAGAATACCTTCCGTATTTCAGTGTTTAATATGCCTTTCTTCCTCACTAGCCCTCTTCTTCGAGCTTTCGCTCACTCCGTCAGCTATATATGACATTTTGAGCAATATTTCACCTGTCGATGCAATAACAAAACACTTAGAATCTCCGATACTAAACGGAGGATCAGCAGCCCTGACTGATCTGCATTGCAATCCTTGAAAAACAAGATGGGTATGAGGCGTATTCATTACCATAACATTAGCATTGTTTGTTCCAATTTTAAATTACCCTGGGAAGTTTAGGGATTAATTATCAGGCACATCTTAAAAGCTACTTCAGGTGTGACGTCATGAGTCACTACCAACTTCGCTGAACGTAAAATTGCTATCACAACTTTACAACTTAAATAAATAAAATAGCTGCGGCATAAATAATAAATAATATCAAACAGATAAAAATAAACTTACTGAACAAATAACATAAATGTCTCTTATCATAAATATTACGGTGAAATAATCAGTTAAATGAGCAAATGTGTGAAATACATATGAATTATTACACGTTAATAGGTATGCAAATCATATGCGCAAAAGTGATACGTTACAGACATATGCTTAACTCAACAGGAACGTTTCAACACTACATGAGGGGTTAAGTTTTCAAAATATAGTGACATTAACAATGGAACTCTTGTTCTCTACAATTTTTAGTTTGTACCTGCTGTAGTAAGCAGATAAAACTTTAAATATATTATGACATCATACACATGTGAGTATACAAAGCAAGAATAAATAATAATCTCCCGTGAACATGAAAGAGAGTGCTAGCGCTTTCACAGGAAATATTGTTTGTACTGCTTTAGACTGGTATAGTAAAGAATAGTGCAGTCTTTTAATTTCTTTTTTAAGAAACACAATTTAAAGGAAATATCAATGTCACCATTTTACTTCCTTTTTTACCAGAACTTCGTCGGGTACGTTACGTGACTGATCGCTGGTATCCGATGCCTCGTCGCTTCCATCGTCGCAGTTTTTTTTTTTTGCGGGAACGCTTAGCAGTATTCACTTTAGCGTGAACGGCCTATACTCGAGGTGACCCATGTCTCTCGCTGTGCCGTGTCGGTTGTGATAGCTATAGGGGATGTCTGCAAGTTGCATCAAGACATAGCAGACATCACTGCTGGTACAACTCTGATATGTACTGGCACTACTTAAAGTGACCAGACTTAGCTCTGATTGGTAAAACGTTTCTCGTTCCATTCAAATGAATGTACGTGCATTTGTATGAGAAAACTAACGTGTGCTTAACAAAAACACTTTAACAAACACTCCTCTTCGTTACCCAGAATCAGTCCGTCGGGTAACGAGCACCTGAAACTTATCGATGGCGTCTCTAAGCACACGTCACTCTACGCCATTAAAATACACAGTTTACAAATGGAACATCGTAGCACTGTCTTCCATCTCTTGGCGTGCTACCATGATAAACTTACATATAGTGTCATATCCAACAGGACATACTGTATACTGCAGAAAATGCACCGATCACAATAACCGGAAGAAAATATATTCCAAACCAACTCAAGTGGAAACGACTTGGAAAACTTTTAGGACAGCTCGCAAATGACGAAGGAAAACCAACAACATGAAAAATTTTGCGACATCTTGCAAACGATGAAAGAAAACCACACCATAAAACAGATTAACTCAGACTGTTTCTCTCTTAATAACAACGAAAAACTATCTACACACATGGAATAGTCAACACTAAGTTAGTGATAAAACATTGAATAAAAAAAAAAAAAAAAAACATCGGCTATTGTGAATAAGCAGGAAACAACTAGTTATTTGACCAAAAATGTTATTCTCATGGCGACAACGTACTAGATTACACACAATGAGACATGTGGATTAAACTTGAACCACGGTGGGTAAAAATATTTTTTAGAGCATCTGTTTTATATATGGCACGAACACGTTTATTTCTGTAAAAACAGACGGGGTTCCGTCTGCTCTTCGATTTTCAAATTCCAGCCAAATTCAGCTTTCAGAATGAGAGATGAGCATCGGCAAATATTCCAAGTAAGGCACAACTACCTGAGACTGGGTAGTATTAGGATATCCGGTGGCAAAATACTGGGCTTAGTCCGTTTCTCCACTTGTTAGGTACTCTTCTAGCTTATAACGCAACACCGTATGCATTTTTCACACATAATACCAAGAGGTAAACATCTTCACAAGCCTTTGTCCTATTAGCAGACGAATAGCGGTCAAATTTGACCTTGGAAGCGGCGTAAACTTTGATGGCGAAGAACTTTGTGGTTTCCTAACGTGGCATTCTACTTCGTGTTGAAAACTAGGCGGGCTCTCAAGCTCCTGCACGAAATACACATAATTCACCTCTGCCATCATCAATAAAGTGCGATACACACTGCATTCTCTTCGCCCATGCAATAAAGCGCGCTGCTGTCGGCTGACTGGAACATCCAGTTCTCAAAATATATACTGCAACTAGAACTCCATCGAATAATGTTTTGGCCTAAATTTTCACTATTAATGGTGTGTTAAATGGTTTCGATTGCCTTAAGTTAAAACTTCCAACCACTTCTCTGGTTGTAGGACTAGCTAGTTCATAGCAGTTCTCATTTCGTCTACGGATATCATAAACAGTCCAGGATATAATGGTAACAGTTTAGCCGTTATAAAGTCCACATCTTACTAACATTGGCTGCTCGTACAAGAACTAACGTACAAATTTCCAAAGATTTTAACTTTGGCTGCTTAAAATACTTGCTCCCTCTCTCTGCAGCAGATCGTAATCTTTGCCCCACTAGATGTTGCAATTCGTCTCTCAGTACTCTTTCGCTCAACTGTGTATTCCCAATGGTCTCGGGAGGTACTGGCAGTCTTGAGGGGTCGAAGACATTAACCGTTGAGCAGTAAATATCTTCTTAGTCATAATTTTCCCTCACGTACTTTAATACAATTGCTTGGAAAACGTCACACATTTTCCGTCTTTCCTTTCGTTAGTGCCTTTTCAGTCCAGCATCGCTCTCAAGCTTGCAAAAAATGTAGTAATATTTTCTACTTCTTTTTCTCCACGGAGAATGGCGTTCACTGGCTTGATTTTCACTCTCAGCTGTGCGAAAATCTTGGCAAGATTTTCTCTTTCTTTTACGCCACTCGAAGTGTGATTTATTAATGACGTTTTTTTTTACCTTCGCTCCTCGTGTCTCGCCGTTCACTTCTTACAGTTGTCTCATATTCTCTCCACTTTCTTCAACTTCCTTTCCCCAGGCTCTTTCCTACTTCTTTCCAGCCTGTATTTCCTGCTTCCTATTGTTATTTTCCGTTTACTGTGACTTTGACTATGCTCCGCTAAGCGGTTTCTTTTCGTGCTTCTGTTCTCGCTTTCCTCCATTTTTGTGCGGACTGTGAAGTGGGTCTTTCACAGTTGTTGCTGAATGTTAGATGCTGAATTCAGACTTGTTTTCAGTTCCCTCGTAGTATGAACATCACATTGTTTTCATGCAAGTAGTTTTCCTTTGCGGAATCTAAATGGATTGGCGTGTATGGTCTCTTGAGTGCCAGAAATGTCACCAAATTATATGTGACTACCACACACTCAGGTCGCTTTTCTGTTGTAATTTTTCCTTTGCAACATGCGAAGTTTTTGGAAACGGAACATGGTAGTTCTGCGGGGAATTTTCGCAGTGCAACATATTAGCGGACTCTGAAATTGTACTGGGAACTTGCTGTGCCGCGGTGCAAACTCCTCTTGGCGACTTGTTCGTCTGTGTTCTGCACTGGAACAACTGTCAATCCTAGTTCAGAATTTTTTTTACTTTTCCACCGGTTCTTGCTATGTCAGTGCGGATTCAGCTCAGGTAAGGAATTATTTTTTTCCATTCGTGCGACATCTTTATCTTCTTGCCACTTGCTTTGTAATCATTTGAAGATCTTCACTGATTTTTGCAATACATTGTAGGTGTAAGATCGGCGCTTTCCATTGATAGAACAAGAGTAGAGATCATCTAAGAACTTTATTCTACATTTTTATGAGAGACTGCGCTCTCGCTTGCTTGTGTTGCAGCATCCTTGTTAAGAGGTAACAGAATTCAAACTATTCGGCTTCCTTAACTTTTGCATCGTCAATTCACGCTCTTGCCATATACATTTATTTTTCTCCTCAAAATCTCTCGCTACTTCCTGTAAATATTCTTTTTGTCTTTGAATCTGCTTTTCCTCCAGTTTTCTGTTATTCTCCTCGCGTATTCTTGCTTTCTCCTGCATTGTCTTCTCACGCTCCTTTTGTTTTTTAATTCTTTCTTCTTTTCCTTTTTCTTCACTTGCTCTCCTTATCTTTGGACACTTTCCTCTGCACGAACTCTCGCTGCCTCCTCGCATTCTTGTTGTAGCTGAATTCTCTATACTACCCTTTTCTCGCCCTTTCCTGCACTTACGACTTATCCTCTTGTAGTTTCCGAATCCTCTCTTCTTCCATTTTTTCCCCCTCTTCAATTCATACATCATTTTAATATGCATTCTTTCCTCTGTGTACCTTAGATTACTTACTTCAAATTCTTCTGCTATTTTTCGCTCCTCCTCCTCAAAATTTTTTTAGCCTTTGGATCATTTTTTCTTCCTTTTTTCTGTTTTCTCCTTATCCGTCCATACCCTCCAGGTTTTTAGAGTTTTTGTCAAAGGTTCCATTGTAATTTTCTTGATGGTAGAATCCGTGACTGGTGCGGATTCACAGAGGCTATAGGGCGTTCTACTGGTCCTACTCATAGGTTTTAGCTCAACTAAGGAACAACTAAACATCCTTCTACTGCCTTGCTCCACGTTATCGCGCCAATGTAAAGAGTTGTGAAAGCATGGTGTTATTGTAGTGGATATTTATTTTAGATTTTTCATTTGTAATTTACGTGTGTAGTGTATAGAGCAAACCATCCAGAATTGCCACACTTATGTATGAGAAAGTGTGGAGATTTGTATGACTTCTGTGTGCTTAGCAGAGACGATTGACTGAGTTAGCATGTATTGAGCACTCAATTTACACGGCTTATGCAAATATATATACAACAACACTCAATTCGACACATTTGGAAAATATGAACCTATAGAGCGTGTATAGGAAATATGTGTACAAACTTGGGCACGTTATTCGTGACCAAAAAATAGGAATATTGATATACGAAACCTGTGGTCCATCTCAAATAATAAGGGCTGTAGCAACCCCTAACAGCAGTAGGCAACAAGGACATTACGTGGGATACTTGGCAAAGTACTTGCGTTAGAAGAACACAAATTTCTATACAGAGCAAGTAAACCAAGATCTTGAACACACGGTAGGTATAGTCCGTTGTACACACCCCGATCATGAAAATGATAGGGGTTAGCACCGTCTGATTACATACAACACGTACATCGTGAAGTTAAATTGATTGTGGATATCATGGTATGAAGCAGGACGACGTAATTAGCAAATATGCCCCCCTTGTTGCAACTCTTTAGGATCCACCGTTTCCGGTTAAATCGCAAAAGAAGGGTACAGTGGTAGCAATAGCACTGCCTAGTGAGTAGACAACCCTTCCCGCCCCAGAGGAATTCAGTTGGGAGTCGCCGCCGAATGCGTGAAGAGTGTGTGACGGCACGTAACAGCGAGGTGTTGAGAGACGATGAGGGTGATTGAGGTGAGCTTGGAGCTGCGCGGAATGAAAGGGTGGGGCAAACAGTATAACCCCGAGAAAACACGCTGACCAGCGGCATCGTCCAACATGATGCCCACATACGAACATCCGGGAGGTGACCCGCTCACTCCGTCGGCTATATATGACATTTTGAGCAATATTTAATTTGTCGATGCAATAATTAAACACTTAAAATCTCCAATACTTAATAGAGGATCAGCAGCCCTGACTGACCTAAAAGTGAGCTTTGTAACAAGATGTAGACGAGGTGTATTCATTACCATCTAATTTTCATTGACTGTTCCAAATTTAAATTATCCTGTGTAGTGTCGGGATTAAATATCAGGCACATTCATAAAAGCTACATCACGTGTGACGTAATGAGTCACTTCCAACTTCGCTGAACTTAATATTATTATCAGAGCTTAATAACTCAATAAACAAATAAATAGCTGCGGCATTTATAATAATAACAACGAACAACACATAAAAATTAACTTACAGAATAAATCAAATAAATGGCTCACATCATAAAGTTTACGTGTAAATCTTCAGTTAAATATGCAAATATGTTATATATACACGTAGTATTACACGTTAGTAAGTATGCAAATCAAATGTGCAAAAGTGATACTTCACACTATGCATTATACATACACAACTGTGTAAGCTGGTCTGTAAAAAAAAAAAAAAGGGGGGGGAATTATAATCTTGTGGCTGCTTACTAAACTCCAATAAATAGTATGCTGTTGCACGTTTCAACGCTGAAATTACTGAATGCTTAATTTATCCAAAGAATTCTGCTGCATACTACTCCTATTTTTTTAATAATACGCGCAGTGATTACGGTAGCGAGATGACTTCGCGGAATCTGGGACGAGACCCAGGCGGCCGCGGAGAAAATGTCACAGAACAGTTAAAGATATTGAAGTGACATTGTGACGGATACCTCGAAGTAAGGCCGTAAATACCAGCAAAACTTCCTCACTGGCCAGCAAGATGGCGGAACTAAGTCCACCAATGCAGTCTTACAAGCCAGACGGCAGCGTTACCTACAGGGAATATAATCCACAACGTGCAAGAGTCAGACTCGAGACGCATTTCCACAGCTTCGCGTGGTCAACGAATGACAGCAGAGTATGCTCATGCTCATGCGAAAGGAACCACTACGCCATTTCGCTTCTGAATGTTTCACTATTCTATGACAACTTGTCAATGCAACTAGGAAAAACGAATCCATGTTGGTTTGCCATTGCTTTTTGCGGTATGATAAGGTGAGACAGTTGCTATCAACTGCTTAAATGATTCAAATGTATGTTTCTGGACATCAAACTGAAATATTTCGGTTGAGAGCACAGGTAGAATGAAAATTTTCGGAAAGCTCTTGCGATTTGATTTGAATTTACCCAGCCGCGAAAGCTTGTCATAACATGTCTGATTCAAGCTTGATTCAAATTTTCACGACTAGCTCATTCTTCCTAATAACGAGCTTAATGAATTAATATACTTGCCGGTTGCATTAATCAAGCGGATTACGCTATAGAAAGGGACTGGTACTGTAAACAACGACAATGGGTACAATATCATGTGCATTACCAGATCTACAAAATCACTCTAAATATGAATCAATTATTTTTTACTGATTGTCAGTTGAAACTGCTCCATCCGGAATCTGTAGAAAAAATTGCACTAATTCATCAACTAAATGAAATATACTAATTCAAGCAATAGAAAACTACATATTTACAGTTGTTATTAATAAATAACCACAGACCTATGTGATGTAAGTTAGGTACGGTTTATTTCGTCACAGAACACAAATATTGTCTACACAAAAACGTTTTTGGACCTGGTTGGGATAGAACATCCACCCATTAAGCAAAAAATACTGAAGCTTTCATGACCAGCCATATCCACTGCTCTACTTTACCACTGTCAAATGTGTGCTCGTATTATGGGTACTGAACCATAAAATGTAATGTCAAATATTGCTGTAAGTTTGGTGATGTGAAAGTATTTCTTGTTGTCGAAATATACAGATTTTCTGCGCAAGTACATGTATTTGCAAAGTTCAATAGTCAATCTATCTTTAGTTTAGTTCTGATTCTGTGCTTTAAATTATAAATATAGTGGTTTCAATGTACGAGGTTATCGATGTCATCTAGTATACGCAATTTTACAATGCGACGAGACACTAAAGATTTAATCTGTTATTTTTAGTGACAGATAGACGAGTGATAATTTTACTGACTCGATAGTGCGGTGATTCATTAAGAAAGGTGGATTTACACCACAAAAGTTTTGTGGTCTGTACAATTTAACAGATGAAATAATGAGCAAACGACACATTTGATAGGATATTGCATTGTTTCTAACATTCACTGACTAATTAGTACAGTTATTACTAGTCCATCTGTCTTCAAAATAGCAATTTCATTCTGTAAAATGTAGCATTGTAAAATAGCAGATACGCATATAAAACACCGACAACAATTAAAACCACTATATTTCTCTTTTAAAGCACACAATCTGAACAAAACTTAACTTAGAATGACTTTCGAGCCTTACAAAGACATGTTCCTAAGTACGCATATTATGTGTAGGTCTATATTTCGACCACATGATGTACTCTCACATTACGAAACTTACAGCCGTTCGTCATTGTAAGTTTATGTTACTACGCAAATGCGAGACTGGTTTTCTCAGTGGCGAAGTTGGTAGAACGTCAGCCAAAAGAAACCAGAGAATGTGTTGCGTTCTGGGGTGGAGGTTCGATACCAACCACTTACAAAAATTCCGAGTATATGTAATAATTTTTTTTTTGCTACAAAATAGTTGTATACCTAATTTATTTCAAACCGTAATGCACGATCTTTAATCCTTGTGCAATTTATTAATCGACTATATATAACTGATTTTCTCCTGTTTGTATTAGTGGATTTCATTTAACTAAAGATATTAGTAGTTTTCTTTTTCTACTGATTCCGTATGAAGCAGTTTCAACTGGCAATCAGTAAAAAAAAAAAAAAAAAACTGATTCCGATTTAAAGTGTACTCTAAATTTGTTTGTTTTTCCTCGCCATACTTACGTTCAGACCTCGTGTACACAGTGCACGGGAAGGTACTGTGCACTACGGGACTCAGTGACTAAAGATTAGATACATTAATTCGCGAATATTTTTAAGTCAGTATATTTTCTAAAAAGAAACCTCTAGTTGCTTGATAGTTTTATGATTGGATAGTATAGTACTTAACTCAGCTCAGTTCTTCTTTCAACAGCAGTCACGAACATCTTACAGTGTCAGATTATTCACTGGAGCAGTGAAATGGGGTAGAAGTTTCATATATGTAAGGGATGCCAACAACGTGTTATCATTCGGTAAATGCGGTTAAGCCGAGAGAACTGCAGCAACGCATCGGTAACTAGGCCAGGCGAATAATCCAAAACACGTTATACATTAGATTTTTCATCATCACTCTAATAAATGATTAGTAAAATTACCATATCATTGTATACGAATAGTGAGAAAGTGCTATTGGTAAACTATTTTCTGTGCCTACATTCGCTCACGATACAATCAAATGCGCAGGGAAGTTCCCAAGTTCCTAAGGTCTATTACAAACACGGACCTTGTCGTTTTACAAACGAGTAGTTTTACAAGAAAGATCTTTGTACTGTTACAAGCATTTGTAGGATTACAAAAAATTTCTCAGTAAAAATTACATTTTTTAGAGTGTATAATTAGGTTAAAAATTTCAATTGCAGTTTAGGAAGTTTAGCAGAAATATTTTTACAGTGCTAGCACAGAATCGCCAGCGGATCTTCCATTCCAACAGCACGGTATTGGGACAATTACGACACCAGGATTTGTATAATACTTGGCAAAACTTTTAAAGGAGCCTGTCTGTCTCTCTGTGGACACACGCAGAGACCAAGCCATCAAGATGCAACCTGGCGTGCCGCTCGTCGCTTCCCGACACAACATTCAGCCCACAACGATGGTTATCATTCGGACTAGTCATAAACTGTAATTGATTAGGAGCTCCCACGCAAATAGCTTTTATTTCCTGCTGTTCAGTTAACACAAACATTCCCTATTTTACGTATAAAAGCATAAACCTTCTATAGTCCCTAGTAAAAAATATAGAGACGCAACAACTTATGGAGGCATCTAAATATTTCCACCTTTCGCAGCCAAGTGAAATGTTACCACCTCCCCCCCCAACTAAGTGCCCCGTCAGCCTTCACTTTCTTTAACAGCTATTATCTTAAATCAGAAACAAATTCCGCTTCACTTTCAATATTAATTCCATAATGAGAGGTTACAGCCGTGTCATTTCCTAATTACCTTTTCTAAACATGATGATTATCATGTAAACCATTTTTAGATATTCCTATTTCAATAAAATTCTTAAGAATGTTTATCTATCTGGTAGTGACACCAACGTGGTAACATAATTACTCTTTTTTCATCATCTGTGTGGATTTGAGAATTCGATGAATTTATTAATGAATGTATTACTAACGAATGCCTACAATACAAATAGTAGCTTCATTGATTTCCATTATTCAAGCATATAACTTAATACATTTCTTATATTATCCCAATTAATCTCTAGAAATTTTCTTTTTAAAATAATATATCTTCCTGTCATTTACCCGATAAGGAATATCTGCTTCCTACAGTACCAAGTCCCTCCGATAAGCAACCGTGGGATACACTGCGTTCCCATTATTTCAAGATATTTCTGCATAAATGTTAGTTAACCAAGTAGTCATAAACTCACAGCCGTATGAGTACTCATGACGTGCAATTTCACACGCTTGCACGTTCGGAAACGCTTTGTCGACCGTTCTGCACTAGTACGCATCAGCACTCTTGCACAAAGCGCATTTTGAGAGGCGCTCAGCTTATGAAAGCACATGTTTCCTAGTTCACTACTTTAACGATTTATATATCCTGTATTTCTTATTTTTCTGCAATTTTCCTATTTCCTTCTCCTATCTCTGTCTCATTTTCACTGTTTATTTCTGAAGTTTTGTGGGAATGTAAATACTGCACACAGCCAGAATGTAAATCTTCAAGTCAGGAAGGAACTGTGTTCCGGCGTTTAGCCAAACTTGTGGTTCAACCAACTCCAAGAGTAAGAGGTCCACCAGCCCTTATATATCAGGATGCGCAGACTTCTTAACATTTTACACGCCTCCCCCAGATCCAACAAAAATTTTAATTTTTTCTGCATATTATCGTTACCTAATATACCATTAAGAAAAGTAAATAGATAAATTACAAGAAAACTTTTTTCTATCTTATTTTTTATGTACCAGAAGTGAGACATTGGCAAGTCTGGGGTATTCTAAAACAATATTTTCATCTAAATTTTCTCTTAAATTCTATGTATTGAAGGAAAAAACACATTTAACAAATAATGTATTCTTAACAATAATAATAAAAAATGATCTATAACAAAAAAAGTAAAGAAACAATTTACGATGTCATAGGTATGCACATCACCATGTTTAAGATTTCAGTCCATGAGAGTATGGGAAACACTCAATACGGGTTTTCTTCTTGCATTCATTGCATTGGTACTTCATATTTGAATCACAGGAAGCACGTCTTCCATGTGATACCGAAGTGAAATAATGCCTATCTGTTTTCCGCTTAAAAGGAGGGAAATGGGGCTGTGGTCCGACTCTATTGACCTCTCCTTTCAAGGAGGAACTTGCAGTAGGGCCATTGAGACCTAGTAGATAAAATTCGTCGATAAGAAGATTGTTAAGTATATAAAAAATTTAAAATAAAAATGAAACAAACACTAACCTGTCACCGAAAAGAAGATGGCCTAAATGTAAATCGATGAATTCAGGTGAAGTGCTTTGTGAACAATCCCAGCAGAAACTAAAGCGCTACGTTTTATATGAATGGGATAAGGTTTTTATAGTTTATATTGATGTACAAGTTGGTGTTAGGCGTAACTCAAAGGTAAACACTATTTAACTCTTTATCGTCCCTGTATTGAAATCATATAAATTACATCTCGTTTACAAACCTTTAGTTAGTCATCAACTCGGAGGAGCTCTTATTATGTTTACTTGGTGACATTACATGATTATTACTAAATATTATTTAATTACTTAATTACCTTAAAACCACTCTGTATAGTTTCTAAGGAACATCGTTCCCTTGTTCATAATGTCGTATGCTGATGACTATATGTTTGTCAGCGGACGGCACGCCCCCATCTCTGGACGTCTTCCTGGTGCAGTGTCTTGATGACAAAGACCTCGTTCGCCGTGTTTTCAAGCAGTACTGTCTGGCCCGTGTTTAGTAACAACCGACCCTGCCTAGAGGGGTTTGTTTTTAAGCGCTCGATTTTTTTTCCACTTCCTCATACTATATTTGTGCTCATGCAATCAGGCTAGCAATCCTGTGACTGCCCATAACATTACCCCCTTTATTCTGATAAGCGTGGTGTCCTCACCAGAATGATGGGTGGGGGTAATGTGAATTTATAGGTATATTTAACTGGCCCTGGCAATTTGATTAGTTGCTGGATCTTATTATGGTAGTAGGAAAATGTACGGGGTGAATTTGTCTTCACTACGGATAGTATATTTAAATTATAATGGGATAGCAGTGACATGAAAGGAAAATGTATGCGGAACTGCCCCCGACGTCGTGGTGTGGTCAAGCAGCTCGTCATATGTTCTGAGCACTCAACGGCTAATGGTCTTGACTTCACTTGTTGCAAGGGGCGCGCAAAATATCTTGATCGTGACTCGCGGCTATCGTACACTGTGTGCGGTCCATACCGTCAGCCTCTCTTGAGGTTTTAAATGCCCTACATTTAACGTGGCTTAAGAGGTTTTAATTACTAGTAGAATCGCAAGAAAAGTTAAAGTGTTCATTTACATTTAAACTTTTAGATTGAATTAACAATTACATATTGTGTTGTAAAATGAAAATAAAATAATTCGCTCTCTCTGTTAGAAATTATTATGTTTATACACCTGTAAGCATATATTGAAAAATAAACTATAGTAGGACATTATAGTTGGATGTTGAAGGATTTTGTATAGAGTTGTAGTACATTATGTTATTTAAAAATATAAAAATATGATAAAGTCAAAAATTTAGTAGCAAACTGTTTCAATACGTGAGGATGGCTTCAGAGGAATACTTACATTAACTTACGACTATAGTTATACTATTAAACATTGTTTACTATTAAACATTGTTTGCTAAAAAATCTAAGATTACTACATGTATATATTCATAGAATTACATCATTATTTGAGTATAGATATCCGTTTTCCAATAATGTGCACTAATAACATTAATAATGATAACAATTGTAATAGTAATAATAATGATGCCACGTTATTTGTTTTATAATACAAAATATTATTATAACTGTATTAATTTTTCTGTAAACATTAACATTATATATATAATTTAATATTTATTACCTATTTAATTACGGTACCGAGTCATTTCACAAGATAAAATATTAATGTTGTATCTCTGCTAGCTACTTAAGGTGCCTGTGTACTTTACAGTTTAAAATAAGATTGTATTATTCGTCGATCGCCGGCATGTTTAAACACATATAGGTCTTATAATTCAATTGTAATATGTTCAACATTTATCAAAATAATCACGTATGCATGTGCACATTATGTTGTGCTGGACTGTAAAATCCTCTTGTTTGTATAGCTAGGTTTTGTGTAACTTGTTTGTTTGACTAATTGATAACTGACCCGGCCGGGCGTGTAGTATTATTTGTGATAGTAAATCTTGGGTGTTACCTTACATGTAAAAATACTTAATGCAGCTCTGTTAAGCGTGTGTTGTTGCTGGGGCGCGATGCCGCGTCGACTTGCGTAGTCGTGTTGACAGCTGGATCGCCGTGATCGCTGCCCCCCCCCCCCCACCACCCGGAGGAGCCTGATGACATGTTGACTCATGACTCCTCTCACATGCAAAAATTTATCTTGATTATTAATTTCATGCTCCACATTAAATATTGTTTTATAAGTTTAATCAATATGTAAAATAATTACTATGTCTTATTTGAGTGCTGTGTGCGCATATATTTAATTACATGTTATTAATATTATAATTTATTTTAACACGCACTTTGAAATACAATATGGTAAATAATAATTAATAATATCTATCGTAGATAAACAATACTCAAAGTTTCTATAACATATATCAGCATTTCCCAAAACAGAAAATATTAAAATACGGGTAGCATGAACTCTGCACTCAATGTTTTTACTACAAGGAGGTCAATTTTACGACGTTCCCTCTTGGTACACTCGCTTCTTACTGTGTAATTTGCATGTACCACAGTAAAAAGTCAAACTCATCTCTATAATCTTTCTCATCTCGTCCTTCTGGCTGGTGGCACTTTTACAGCACACAGGAATAATATCGAGCTTTGCAAAACATACTGGACTATGTTGGTCTGTTGGCTAGTTGCCATATGACCCCATTCCCGCGACGCACGCGAGAAAATAGTGACCTCCTGAGTAAAACTGCCTATCGCCTTAGCATGTGTGGATACACTGTGTAGTCGACTTTCACAGCCAAAGTGGTGTGCTCTGGTACTATTTCCCAATCCGTTTATACCCTTATCATTCCAATAAAGTCATCCGTTCTCACATCTCTTCCAACAGTCTACGCATTAATTAATGACTGGTCCAATGTGTTTCTAGTACGTCTGGCACCACGGAAGTTGCCTAAGCTTCCGGATCACCATACTGCTTGGATTAGACGATAATCATTCCATCCCGATCCGTATTAACATTAAAATCAGTGAAGTGCATGAAAATGCTCTCCATAATTAAACCGTGAAATATGATTAGCAATAACACAATGCACGTGCTCACGATAGTAATGCGCACTCAGGCACTTGTTTGTAACACCGTGGCGCTCCTTCATGCAGCCATGCTCAATCGCCAGCGGGAGGAGGGTGTATTGTCAACGCATTGTTTCTCAAGTACGAACTGGGACGCACTTCGCTTCGGCCTTGGTTCTGCAATTTGGCAACTTTCTTAACAGGCCTCTATGGCGCATACAAACCTTTCCGCATGCCATGCACGGAAGCATTTTAATATTACATATTAACTATATGTAATGCACAGTGCAGTAAACTGCACTATTTATCTCTTTGTCGTCCCTGTATTGAAATCATATAAATTACATCTCGTACAATTCTTTATTTAGTCTTGAACTCCGAGGAGCTCTTATTATGTGTACTTGGATATATGGTGTAATTATTATATATTATTTCATTACTTAATTACATATATACATGAATCTAAAATGAGTGTTTTAAATGTCTTATATAATTACTTAACTCACATATATTATTTGACATAATACTGCATGTTTATACATAATAAATCATTTCTATCAATTTATTTTGTCTCCGACACGTACTCAATTTAAAATGACGTATTAGGTACGTCGTATGTACCTCACTATCTTTTATACGAAAATTTTTATTTCAGTTTACTCGTTTCAACTCTTTACAAAAAATAATTTTAGATAGTCGAGAATGAAATTTCAAGAAATGCAAATCATTTTATTTATATTCACTGCATTATCTAGTTAGTTAGCTATCTGACAATTACTTTGCTGTTATATGTAAACATAGAAGACAAGGTTGTAATTTGTTTTTATGTTTAATTGTTTGAAACATTTCTACCCTGCATCGAATGAGAGTTATGATTTATAGTCTTGTTGGGTTTTAAATAATCAATACCGAATGATTTAAAATTTTAAACGTGGCTTAAATATGTATTTCTAATTGTAAATTATTTAGCGTGTCTAAGTGAATTTACCATTGAATAACGTAAGATTCATCATTTTTTGTTAATTATTATTCATTTTATTGCAATTTACGAGAATGTAACTTTCCTAGTTAATTTACTTTATGCTATCGCTTAGCAAGCACGAAAAGCGTGGAACCATAAGGCACCTCCACCAGTGCTATGTTTGATATAAATGGGAATAAGTTTTTAAAGTTTATATCAACATACAAGTTGGGCTTTGGCGTAACTCAAAGGTGAATACTATTTATCTCTTTGTCGTCCCTGTATTTAAATCATATAAATTACATATCGTACAATTCTTTATTTAGTCTTGAACTCCGAGGAGCTCTTATTATGTGTACTTGGGTATATGGTATAATTATTATATACTATTTCATTACTTAATTACATTAAAGCCACTCTGAATAGTTTCTAAGGAACGTCGTCAGCTTGTTCATGATGCCGTAGGCTGATGACTTGACGTATGTAGGCTGACGGAACGTCCATATCTCTGGACATCTTCCTGGTGAAGTGTCTCGACGACATAGATCTCGTTCGACGTATGTTATGTCTGTGGTTAGTAACAATGAGCACTGTCTGGAGGGGTTTCTTTTTAAGAGCTCAAGGCTTCATTCCACTTCCTCGTAGTATGTTTATGCTCATGCAAACAGGCTAGCATATATGTTGCTGCACATAACAACAGCCATGTTAAGAGCGTTGGATAACAAGTTCCACCAACACTTTTTTGAATGCAGATTAGGCTTGTATGAACCCAATATCCTATCCATAACATTAACTCCTCCCATAGCACAGTCATATTTTCCCAGGAGGAAAGGTTGATCGTTGGAATTTTTTGTTTTAGAATATCTACGAAAATAATTATAAGGTAAAAAACAAGGTATACATCCAAGCAACATAAATAAAAAGAAAAGAAAATTATGCATAAACTTACCTTTTAGCATTTTACAAAGGAAAAATGAGTTTTATGATTTGATGCTATTGCCACGACTGAACTGCCGTTCCATCAGCATATGTATACATTCCCATGCACTTAAGTAATCATGTGTGCCTCTCTTTGTTTTTGACATTTCGTTTGTTAGAAGTAGAGGACATGTTGTAATCCTGCTCTTTCTTACTGTCCCTGTGGCTTTTATGTCTATGTTACTAAGTTCTGACAATAAGTCATAAGAAGTAAAGAAGTTGTCAAACTATACTGCTACTTCTGAGGTATTTGAAACAGTAGTCAGCAAATGGTTCACTGCTCGTTTTCCAAGGGGGGTACTTGAGTCACTCTTTCCTGAATGTACCTTCATTTTGTATGGAAAGCCATTAGAGGAGCACAAAATCCGAATTTTATAGCCAAAATAATTGGATTCCCAATAATTAACATTTTGAATGAATGGTGACCATAATAAGGTACCATAGATTAATCAATTCTAAGTGTGTTGTGGAAGATGCAAAATTTTATGAACTGTTCATTTAGTTAAGCGTACAGTAGTTTAATTTTGGCTAACCTGTCATTCAAATTTATCGTCGAATTGTCCATTGCATGAAAATTAGCCTTTATTTCCCTAAATATGTTTCTCGGCATAACAGTAGGAACAATGCGACCCTCAACAATATCTGTAGCACTCCAGTAGGAGACGTTGTACTATTTTAATAAATTGATTATTAAGTTCTTCATCGGAAACATATGCGCATGATTTTATTCGAAAAATTTGAACTATATGTCCTTTTAAATTATATTTTTAGTGGCAGAAAACTTTGTACTAGTTGAAGGAATAAATTCTCAATATTCTTCGTTGGACACAGGTGTACTAGCTTTTATAAATAAACTTACTTGTCCACAAGCATCGGGCGGGTCCACTTCTCACAAATTGTTATCAACAATGCCTTCATCATCCATCACCCATTCATTCTCTTCTTCAGGTAATTGGCACCAATCGTATTCCTCATCAGAATTGTTAAGGTCAGACTCCTTCAAAGAGAACAAGTACTCGAATACCTCATTCACTGTACGAAACACTGTTTCACTCGCCATTAAAGCACGCGCAGTAACAAACTAACAGCAACAAAACATTGAACAACCCGACCCTTAGGCTTCTGAAAGAAAACTTATTGAGTGCGGGCTGCACCCCGAAGCAGGTAGAGGCTTGCACGCACAGGAAGGTGTGGTGTGGTGTCCGTGTTCAGTACTCGCGCACTAACCAGCACCTGCCAGTGTTCCACTTCTGGAACATCAAATTGTCTGTGACACCAGTGACCTATGTAAACATTACAATTACATGTTTATAAAATAATTACATTCATATACTCTCCCTAAGCCCCTAACAGCATTATAAATAAATAAAATTGCTAACTTAGAAAAAGGTTAAACACAATTCGGGGTGTGCAAAACCTCAAATATCGCCATTTTAAAATTTACTTATTTTAATAAAATACATAAGAGGGTAACTGAAAAAACTCAAGCTATCGAAACAGGCTTTCTTAATCAGGAAAAAAATAAGTAAATTAATATAGCTATTATGCTAACAGTAAATAAATTATCAAAATGATGTTTTAGCAGTGGAACGATGGCATATAATAGGTTTTAATCTAAATCTTAAGATGTAATTACTGTGTGTAACTCGAAGGGTTCTAACGAATTGGAAGAGACAAATAGTCCTCTCTGGCGGGTCACCATACCGCTAGAGACCTAAATGTTCACCACCTCTGTGCAAGAAACTAAATTCGATCCATTTATTGGTTAATTGGACGGGGCTCTTGTGAGACTGCCAATTCATTAGATCCAGTCTAGTCATTTTTTTTTGCAGAAGGGAGGCATGATAAACTAAAGTTTGGGAACCCCTTCTCTAGATCAAGAAGTCTGAGCACCTGAAAGTAGAAATTTATGAAGGAATCAAAAAATACTGAAGTAACTGTAAATTAGCTATAAATGGGTGGTTGCACACAGAGTGGCTTTAATGGAAATGGTACGCAGAATAAATTAGGGAAGCCCCTCGCATGTGGCAGGTTACGTTCATTTGCGAGGTAGCCTTCCATTGCCTCATAAACAACTGTTGCAAACATCATGAAACAAACGAATAATTTTATTGGTCCAAGAGCCTTAAGGTGATATTTATACATTTCAATAAAAAAGAAAAACAAAATGTGTTCCTTTCTCAACTTATAAAAATCACACACACACACACACACACACACACACACACACACACACACACACACACACACACATATATATATATATATATATATATATATATATATATATATATATATATATATATATATATATATATATATATATATATATATACATACATATATATATATATATATATATATATATATATATATATATACACACACACAATCTACTAAAAAGTAATTGGGCACCCATGAAGTTAGGTAATTCAGTATGTCAGTTGACTTGTGTTTCACGACCTTCGATGTAGGACTGGTGGTGTTTGTCCATGGTAGCATGAACACAGAGGCCTATTGTAACATTCTGGATCATAAAATGCTCCCAACATTTTGGCGTTTTTTACAGAATGGACCCGTGTTACTTCCAGGATGACAATGTCAGGTGCAATGTTTCAAGTGCTACTATGCAGTGGTCCGCCGACAACAATGTTCGCCGGTTGGACTGGCCCGCCCAGAGCCCCGACTTCAACCCTATAGAACATCTTTGGGACGAGTTGGATCGCAGGGTGAGGACTCGTCAGGTGCGGCCAAGATCCATTGCTAATCTCATGGGATGGTTTCAAGAGGAATGGCGACGTATCCCCGTGGATGTCCTGCAAACACTCGTAGAGAGCATGCCGGACAGGTTGGCTGCTGTTATAGCCGCAAGAGGTGGCTCTACGAGATTCTAACAGGGTGACAACCACCTAGCAAACATTGTGGACAGGTGCCCAATTAATTTTTGGTAGATAGTGTGTGTATATATACACTGATACTACAAAAGTCACGGGATGCCTTTCTAATAATAATATGTACGGCCCTCTCTGACCCAAAGAAGTGCCTTAAGTCAACGTGGCATGGACTCCACAAGTAGACGGAAGACCTCTGGAGAGATGTTAAGCCATGCTATCTGAATAGCTGCCCAAAATTCTCTGGTATTTATAGGTGCAGGATCTTGGGTGTGAATGGCGCTCTCCACCACATTCCATAAATACTAGATTAGGTTCATGTCGGGAGAATGTGCTGGACACTCCATTTGCTGGAACTCTTCAGAATGCTCTTCGAACCAGTCCTGGACATCCGCAACCCGATGAGACTGTGCATTATCCTGTTGGAACATCCCATCGTTGTCAGAAAAACTTTAGTTCTTGAACGGCTGTAAATGGTCACCAAGGAGAGTTTTTTAGCGGTTACCATTGAGTTTTGTGGTTACATGGACAAGCGGACCCAACCGATGCCATGTGAACACATCCCACGCCATTATGAAACCATCACCAGCCTGCAGGGGGCCTTGACTACTGGGATCCATGGCCTCACTGGGTTTGCGCCATACCCAAACCATGCCATCAGCCCAAAACAACCTATATCGTGACTCATCGGACCAGGCCACATGTTTGCAGTCCTCCAGGGCCCAATTAGCAGCCTCATGAGCCCATGTGAGTAATTGTGCTCGGTGTCATGCTGTTAACAGAAGTGCTCTGGTAGGTCTTCTGCTTCCATATCCCATGGAAGCTAATGCATGCTGCACAGATCTGCTATATGCACGTCTGACACATACTCCATTGAATATGTCTGTGATTTGTGCGTGTTCCTGCTCTATTAGCGCGGACAATTCTACCCAACCTCCACTGGTCACGATTATCAAGTAACTTTGGACGGCACTGCGTTATCCACGGTGGATCGTAATGCCTTGATTTTGATATTCCTTGTACACAGGTGACAGCGTGGATCGATGAGATGAGGGTCTCCACAACTTCTGAAATCGAATGTCCTATCTTTCTGACACCCACTATCATGCTACGTTCGAACTCTGATATCTAACGTCGTCTTGCCATGAGCATGTAAACAACAGTCAATCCGAACGACACGACCACTTGTTCACAACTGAGACAGGTTTAGGGCGTGCGACAACGTTCTGCAGCGGTGACGCCACGAGTCATTCTGTTACATAGATCTATCGCATGAATTTGTCATGGCTGTGATGGAAACCAGCTCGGAAAACGGTAGTATTATAGACGTAGGTAATAGTGATTACTTTGGATATTTCTTTCTACTATTAAGCTGCTAATGTTCTCTTCCTTCCCCCTTTTGAAGTCACCTCTGGATCGCTAGCAAACACAGCGTATAAAAACTCATATTCCAAATGGGAACCATTTTAATTGCTCTGCAGTAATCCCAGAACTAATTGTCGTGCAAGCCCTGACACAGATATTGTCCGTAGAGCATTCCCATCTGGTTTTGGAGCTAACGCCGATATCGTTGTAGGAACCAGTAACGATTTTATAGGTGCATGTCGCCCACCCTTAAGGTTGGTTTATGATTAAATACTGGACAATTAAGTCTCTTAATATGACTCTTAAAATGACTCTTATAGTATATGGAATGTAATTTCTTAAGTTTACGATTAATCTAGCAGATTGTTAAGTCTAGACATTCAGAATTTTATTAAACCAAAACAGCCTTTATGACCTGGAAAAATGGACGAGGGTTACGTTTATTTTACATACATCTATTTCAATATTCACGGTTACTACTTGTGTAATCGTTTTGAACAAATTCACGATATCTTATAAATGGGGATGCCAGTGGTAGAATTAGATAGTTCCATAAAACTGAAGGTTTTTTTTATAAAAGCCATTATAATAACCTCTTAAAATGACTAAAATTAACGCGAGGGACAGTTCTCTAAACAAACAATAATATTGTTAACACACTTAGTAATCGTTGGATACAGTTTCACGACACGACGTAACCTACACCAAGATGTAAATATAGTTTCTCGCCAACAACGGCTGTCGCTGTGCTCTGATTGCGTACTTCGTCCTGACTTGTACTTAACATGTAAAATATAACCTTATCTTAAGTTAAGAAAAGAACGCTCACTACCCGTGTACGACCCGCACACTGCAACCATAAACACATTCCCTTGAACACATTGATTCATATTCTAAACACACAGCTTAATGTTTCTGTTATGTCAATCGTAAACCCACCGTGAATCGGTCTTCAATCGTGTCGTGACGGGGTGGTAAAGGTCCGAACCGGACTTAGAAGAAGGGGAGGCAAGGAATTCCGAAGAGGAAGGGGCAAGACTTGACAGGGGAGAGGCGGGGAAGGGAGCAAGTATCTGCAATATCTGGGACGCGAGAGGAGGCTGCTCAGAAACAAGGCAGGAAATTGCGAGTCGTCAGTCAGCGGCAGCTAGCTGCCTCGGCTGAAGAGTCTGGGGCGCGATGGAGGACGATGAGGGAGGGTGAGAGTGGCGTGGGGTAGTGAGAAGGGGAGCGAAATGGCGTCAGGAGCACGTGACCCGCCACAAGGCTGTGGGCGAGGGGCGGAAGGGGGAAGAGGGTGCGAGAGACGTGTGGCGTTATCCTGGAAGCTCCCACGGCAGACCCCGCAAACCGCTCCGGGTGGGGGTGGGGGGCTGAAAACTTGTTACGTCATGACCAGCGCTTCTGCAGCACGATGGGGTGAAACACACCCTAGTGTCCGCCCTTCTTGGAATGCTCGCACCCCTCTTGTGTCTTGTCTAACATGGTACCTTAGTACAGCTATCGGTATTTCTTAAATATATCTTTAAACTGTCCGTTTTATTTGAACAGTAGTTAGGGGCAAAGTAGTTTCATGTATTAACGTCTTATTAAATTAACATTTCATAAATTTAATACATATTTTATATCTATTTTATAAATATCTGGGCAAGAAATGTCGTCATGAGAACATTATATTTTTTTCTGGCTATTTTACACGCAGAAATGATGTTTTCGAATTGCTGTGTTCGGTTTCAAAATGTCTAAAAGTAAATGATAATTCGTTCTTTCCAATTACGATTGAGTATTATTACTTAGGGTAAAAATATAACGGCAGAAGCTAAGACCACTTATTTGCAAAATTTTCATTCAGATCTGGAAATGAGGAATGTGATATCTAGCTCGCCATGTTAACCCACCCACAAACATTAGAAATACAATATTTTGTATAGTATAATTTTCTAACACTCCTAAGCAGACATACAATGTTATTAACGGTATAAATGTAAGTGCAAGTAATTAGAAAATGGTAGCTTGGGGGCACCTGGCGTCCTAGCAGGGTGCCAGTGTGACACGGTCGCCATCTTGCATGACGTCACGCAGCAATTTTTTCCCAGTTCTTTCCAGTACTTACCTCAGAAATGTACCTTTTTACCTTCAAACACGGCCAAAATCGCCAGAATTTCCCTCAAAACTGGCAAAATTTCCCACTTTTGACATCCATTGTGGATTCTCGACTTCATGCTCTTGCATGACACGCCTATTGTTTTTCATTCCTACCTGGGCCTATCAAGCAACGTCACTCTCATGCTCCCTCATACCTCTTGTCCACCATGTCTGAAGAATGTTCAAGTGAATTGCCTTGTCATGCAACTTCTCTAATTCCTTCCAGTCTCTCTCACTCATGACTATTGTTTTTCATTCCGTCACGGGGGGGGGGGGGGATGTTTCATTCCTCCCTGTATGTCCCTAAATTATGCTCTTGCATTCCATGTAGGCAACAGCAGGGGCTGGGGACTGGGGACAAGGAAACCTGCACGGGGAGGGGGGGCTGGGTGTCGGGGATTCACACCCTAGTTTCACACGCTCGCTCATTCCTTCCTACCGAATGTACTGCTCTGTCATTCCTGGCCAATTACGACCATATTGGCTGTTCTTACTTCATGCTCTTGCATTCTGGCAGGGGTTTGTTTCATCTTGTGCTATCCATTCCGATTCCCCATCCAGCAAAAATTAACGTGGCGTGCGGGATAGTTCCGATGACACTTGGATCAAATCCTAATCGAACAACCACCATCGCATGGGAGGCATTAGGAAAATAAATGGTATACATACATACATCGGCCTATGCACCCGACATAAATTGTGTGGTTAGGTGAAGAAATTAAGTAAATACACGTATTGGCCTACCTACTCACCTGCTATATCCGAGGATTGCCGCAATAAAATACACCTGATTTCGTTGGACGCGATATGGCAAGTGTTTTATTCTAAACAACATTACAAACACACAACACGAACTACCAACATTACAAGATAATTGACAATAATAAATAACAAATAAATTAATATTAAACATTCGCAACAACACTTTCCCCTAAATAAATGTTCAGCGATAATAAAATCTCACACACTTTAAAGTAGTCATTTATAACCACTATGAGAAAAGCGATTAGGCGGACGTACAGTGCTCACTGGTCTTAACTTACATTAGCATCTTGTGAAATATTCACATTTACATCTGTATTAAAATTTGACTCCAAAAAACTTTATTTATGATCATTGTTTGAGAATTTAAACCAATGACTCTCATTTGTACAATTTCTAGCATAATGGTATTTATTCTTTATATAACTCTTCTTTAACTATGACACATGTACCTTTTTTATTTCAATTGAATCAAGCTTCACTAGATAAACAACATTCCCAATTTTCCTTACTACTATACCAGGAATCCATTTGAGATGACCTTTCACATAGTATAAATATAATAGCTATGCTCTTCATATATATGTATATATATATATGTGTGTATATATATATATATATATATATATATATATATATATATATATATATATATATATATATATATATATATATAAAATCTTAACTTTTTTAATGATTTTATTCCTATTTTCATCATTTCCACTAATACATATGGGATTAGACATAGACACTAGATTTTTAGGTTGATAATTTAACATTATACTCATCGGTGTCACATACCTGTAACCCATGAAGGAGTTGAACTTAATGAAAACAAACACTGATTTACATTTGTTTGCAATGATATACCAATATTAGACAAGACAATCTTCATCAATGACTTCTTAAACGTTTGTACCTCTCTTTTCAACCCCATTTGATCGTGGATTATAAGATGGAATTTTAATTTACTTTATACTTCGTTCTAGAAAATAGGCAGAAAATCCGTTAGAACTAAATGAGGGTCCATTATCCAACAATATAATACTAGGTACTGAAAATCTTAAAAAACGTTTACTTAAACATGCTATAATATCACCTAAATTGGTGTTATTAAACATAAAAATTTCAACCCATTTCGTATAGTCACCCACTACTATTAAAATCTGTTCACGATAACGTGAACACTTTTGAAATCAATTTTAGAAAAAAGTTACTGCCCTTACCTTCGTATATTTTAACTAGCGCACTGTGTGACATGCATCCAGTAAAGTTGATAACGATGGAGGGAGAAGTATTTCCGTATTTTAACGTCTAATAAAAAATGTTATGTAACCAATTTCTGATAATTTAAATTATTTCTTTCTCTTTTTGTTTTTGTTTTTATTCTTTTTAATCCATCGAAGTATAAAAATGAGCAGATTTGAAAATATATTCTTTTATAATAATTTACATTTTCGCTTGACCGACGCATGAATATAGTGATGAAGCTCATGAAAATGTTATACTTACATAAGGCGGAAGAATACACAACGTGCATACAAGTAGATCTTAAGCAGGGCTTTCACCTTAAATACCCTATTAAAATTTTGCCTTATGAGTATCCAATAAGTCTATGAATTCTATACCAAGGACATTTAGAAATGGACCATGACTTATCACTTTATAACCTCTATTTTGTACTCTTTGAAAAACTTTACTTGTTATACCCTTTATCTTTACATATGATCTTGCAATTAGCTTACATATTGTATTACTCACATGATCAGCATGAATTATTGGCATCTTGTTTTTTAATGGACCAGGAATCACTACTCTATTTCCATACATAAGACAACCTTCTTGAATAGAAAACAATTTACACATTTTAACATAATTTATTAATTCTGGTTCATCACACAATTTTTTTTAGTTTCAATACATTACTGTCTCTAGAACTTTACTTAAAATGAGATCTTTGGTCGTTATATAGTCTACCTCTTTGTACAACAATAATGGAGTCGAGATGTAAATAAAATTACTATCATAATCACCAGGTAATGCTACAAAACAATAAGTTGGTAGACGAGACAAACAATCTGCATTTTGAATATTTTTTACCCTTTTTGTATTGTATCTTATACTGATAAGAAGACAAAATTATCGACCATATTTTTTTTACAGGAAATAAAGATGACAGCTGCTCATGGCCAATGACTATGGTAAACTGATTTCTCATAAGGTATTTATGAAACTTGGTTACTCCATATAATACACGTAATGCTGCTCTATGTAATTAACCATAATTTTTTCTGCATTGTTAACGTTGCAGACTCGAAAGTGACTGGTTTTCCTATTCCATTATCAAGCTGACTCGAAACTTCACACACTCTACTGTAACAAGTAAGAATAATGGGCTTTTTAGGATCAAATAACACTAAAGGTAATTTTTCTGAAATAACCGACTTAGTCATTAAAAAAGCTTTCTCACATTTATCAGTCCATTCCCATGAAACACCGTGTCTTAATAAATTGTGCAATGGCTCTATTACATCAGGAGCCATTTTGATGAATTTGAGATGATAATTGAACAATCCTAAATGAGACTTCGACTGCATAATACTTTGCTGACATTTGTATTAATTAGCTTTTCTATCTTAGATTTACACGGAGAAAGACAATCTGAACTAAGACCGTCGCCTTGTGTAGTTAACGACTTCACAAAAAAAAACTCACTTTTCTGTATATTAATCTTAGCCTTATAATCATTAAGACGATTCAACATTGCATACAATACAGATTTACAGTTACTATAATCTTTACCTCCTATGAGTATATCATCTTGATATGCACCACAGCATTTAATACCTTCTAATATCTAATCAAAAACTGACTAACAAATAGTAGAGGCTGATGACAATCCAAAACATGAACGATTATAGACATGCGACCCACCAATAGTGTTAATCGTTAAAAATTTTCTACTGCTTTCGTCCACTTCCAACTGCAAATAAGCATTTGACAAATCTATTCGACAAAAAACATTACACTCATCAAACATTTGAAATAAATCCTCAGTTTTGGCAAAATATACTGATCTTCTGATATATATTTGTTCAATGTTACTTTTAGATCCACACAATCTGATTTTGCCATTCTCTTAAGGGACACAAAAAATTGGAGATGTCCTTTGACCGTAATTAATTTAAAAAAAAAAGCCTTTATGTTCCAACGATAACAACTATTTTTGACACTATCACGAAATGCATTAGGAACACCATATGCTTTACAAAATATAGGAACACAATTGTCCCTTACATTAATATTTACCTTGGATTGTATGATTGGTTCCTCATTATTTTCTTTATCAAATACAGCATGAAATTCCAATTCCAAATCTTTGACCATTTATGGCTTGACACTACAAACTGACATAACCTCATCAATCATATTGTCATTACAGACATGACCCGTAGATTCTGAAAACACATGCACCCAAGATGGTACTAACATTTCTAATCAATATCTACTAAGTCAGGCTCTGTGACATTCATTTAAGGTTACTATAAGACACAAGTTACCAAATTACATATTAAATCTTACATTCACAATGCATCTGCCTAAGACATGTAATGGTTGATCATTAGCAGCCAGCAATTTTCCGTAAAATTGTTCTCATTTATCATCAGAAAAACAATGTTTGAAATATTTAAAGGAATCAGTGAACAAGCTAATCCAGTATCGACTTCAAACATTATAAATTTATAGTTGACTTCAATATTTAACTGTACTGTATTTTGCTATGACAGATTCATTTGTATTATTACAATAATAAGTTATCAATTTGCTACATGCAATTTTATTTAAACAAAATTTTGAAGTATGTCCTTTATTATTATATTTGTAACAAGTCCATTGCAAAGAAGGACAATTATTAGGCTGATATTTAACAAACCAATATGCACAATATTTCCTCTTATTAGAGCTTGATCTTGGATTTGACCGATGTTGTTCTTGATTATTTCTTATATGTGATTTACCACGATAATTCACAATTTAATTATCTTTATAAATTGAAGAAAATTGTTTAAACCCTGACTATATTACTTTATTTGGTATGTCTACTGCAAAAATTTCACCAGAATGTTGCTGGTTAGTCGAGACAGTTTTATTTGCAGACTAGCTTGAACTTTTCATGTTGAGAACAATTTGAAAAGCTTTATCGAAGGTCAAGTCGTTTCTTCCAGTAACAAACGATTGACCATACATTTGTCACACAATCCTACCACTAGTTGGTCACGTAAGGCTCTGTCAAGAAAAGTGTCAAACTCACACTTGATAAAAAGTTGCTTTAAATCAGAAATAAAATCCGAAATATATTCGTTGTGGTGTTGTTGACTATGAACATTAAATGTTTCAGCAATAATACGCGATGTTGGAGCATAATATAACAGCGAGTGTTTTTTACATTGCTCACACGAACAACATTTTACTTTTCTTGGCACAATTATATTTTTTAAGACGTTCAACTAGCAAAATAATAAGGTGATCCAGTTTACCTTTTGACGACTGAATATCATTGATACTAAAAAATATGATTCCAGAAAATCAAAAACATTTTCGATGGGTTATTCATTTGGGTTAAATAAAGCAAAGTTATTGTGCGGTACTCTCGACATACCAGACATTGACGATGACTTCTGCTTACTTTCGTCTTCGAGAACCATGTTCCATGAAAGAACAACACTAGGCCAACAAATTGTTCTAAAAACTTTACATATGGAAACAATAACATCCTTCACTTTTTTTGATATTTTTGAATTTTCCTCGTCGCCGTATAATGTATCCAAGGATTACTGCTTTCGTTGGACGCAACATGACAAATGATTTATTATAAACAACATTACAAACACATACCACACACTACCAACGTGATAAGATAAAATATCTCTATGACTTGACAATAATAAATAACAAATAAATAAATATAAAACATCCACCACATCACCAAACAATAAACTTTTCATCGCGACCTGGCTAGGTATTTCTCATAATCCTTCTGGACTCACCTAAGCCAGTGACTACCTCGACAGCCATTGTGTGGTTAGGAGAAAAAATAAAGGACATACTCACATGAGCATATGCACTCACAAAACAATATAATCGTCATCGAGAGCCAGCGAGGAATTCTTATACACCTTTACACATACCTTCTGTATTGACCTATGCTAATGCTGCCAAATGTGAAGATGCTAATATCTCACATGTCAATCACTACCACCTAAATGCTGGCTGCGGCCGGGCTAGCATACTCGCAGGTTTTCTCAAATAACATTCACAAGAAATCCTCACAGGGATTCGAAATCTTGAATACTATCATTCCACCACAGTTTTCTCATATTCATTCTGGTCTCCTTTGCCTTGATGTCCTAGCGGGGACATGTCCTACTATCTGTCACTCCAACTCAGCATTCTCTCATATTCCAACTGGTTACCTTTCACCTGTCATTCCACCAACCCGACATGAAGCGAAGCATGCTCATACATTCTGGCCTAGAGTCGCACCTCATGCATGTCCACTATGCCCTAAGCACACTTATAAGCATAGTTGGCTGTAATTTCCGAACTGCATAATATATAGTCACCAAATTTATAACTTCTGCATCTCCCCTGACAACAAAGACGGCAGTTGGGTAAAGTGCATTCAAAGACCACTTATAAGAATAGTTGGTTGTAATATCCGAACTGTTTAAAATATAGTAACCACTTAACATAGGCATCATCCATGACAACAGAAAAGGTATGGAGCTCAAGTATGTCCTAAAATCACATGGCTGTAATTTCCGAACCATTTAAGATATAGTCACCAAATTCATAACATAGGTATTACCCTCGACGACGAAAAAGTAACACTGGTCAATTACATCCTAAGCCCACTTATAAGCATAGTTGGCTGTAATTTCCAAACCGTTTAAGCTATGGGCACCAAATAAATATGACAAACATCGCCTCCGATGTAAAACAAGCTGGTAGTGTCAAGTGAACTGTAAGGCATCTTAAAAGAATAGTCGACCACTGTTTCCCACCCACTAAAGCTACAGCCTTAAATTGATAGCATAGACATCGATGACGACAACGAACAGGATGGTAGTGTCAAGTATGGCCTAAGCTCTAGTATAAGAAGAGTTTGGTACCATTTCCCACCCACCAAGGCTATAGCCACCGAATTCATAACATTTGCATCACTTCCATCGACGAAAAGTACTACAGAGCAAGTACACCATAGCCCTTCATATAAGCAAAATTGTCTATCATTCCCCACTCACAGAATCTACATCCCCACCCACAGAATCAATAGTCATCAAATACCTTACATTGACATTACCTCCGACAATAGACGGCGTGGTAGGAATAGGCACACTTTAAGCTCTCTTATAAGCATTGTTGGCCATCATTTCCCACCCACCGAAGCTACGACCACTACATTCATATCATAGTCATCACTTCCAACTACAATAAAGGACACGTAGGCATACAGCTCTGTTACAAGCATAGTTGGTCAGCATTCTCAAACATTAGAAGTTTGGGAACATGTAATGACCATCCACACATGTAAAGAAAATAAAGGTATATGTACAGGCGTGCCCCAATGTTACAGTTGCTTGTAGGATTGTAGGGTCTGAAATAGCACACATCGACCTGCGCACACTAGATAATCACCAACCGCCGTTCTTGTTTGCTACTGCAGGCATCTACCAACTCGGATGCCCCTCAGCGATTCGTAGTCTCCCTTCATCTACCATCACCCATGTTATACATATATAAATGTGGGACTATATACACAAATATACTCTAGTATTCATAACAAATGACAAAAAACTATGCTCATAATATCAAGATATATAAATAAATGCACTGTGTACATGATGTATGTAGTAGTGGTAACTGTAAAATATATATAGTGATGTAAAAAATCATCATCATTCCAACACAACGGCCGGCGACCCGAGACGACAATAGAGTGGGTAATCCTTAACAACCAGTCATATATATTGAACAATAAAGCTGTCTATAACTGCACCGATAACAAGACATACTTAGCCGCAGGTTACACTAGAATGTGTAGATGATAATATAAAAAAAACCGTCAAGGATCTGGAGGAACGGAGTTTAAATGGTCCTGTACATAAAAAATCAGTAATGCAACGAGTATAGACACAAGTACATCACCAGCACGAGGTTATAACGAATCACAATATATGTAAAATATCCCTTCTGATCGACAGTTCATAAAAGTTGTATCAGTGAAGTTTAGCAAAATTTTGGAATGCTTACTGGCAAGAGAAAGAACGAATTATCTCAGGAGCCAACCACAAAACTGAGTACAATGCATCAAATGCGATACACAGTATGTGACTTGTAAAGAGTGCATCACTTTGCTTGACACAAAACCACATACTTTTAAACCATCATCGCGCAAGAGTCGGCACTGCTACACTCTGATGCAAACAATTATAAGAAACAATAATTATAAAAACAACCAGCATATATTGCATTAGCATTGAGCATTGTACATCATGTTAGGCAGAAAAAGTACTATTGTGAAGTGTGGGAATGGTAAGAGGACAACACCGAGACAGCAGATATAAAATGTAAAGGAAAATAGTTATAAGTTCTTATAACCAGCACAATTGCATATTACACGTGCGTCGGGTGCTGTATGCTATGTTAGACTAGACCAGACCATCCTGGTTAGTACAACAGAATAGCAAATGTTTCCTTTACACACCTATTGAAACCAAAATTCTCGCCAAGTTGAAGGGAGGGTGCATAACACTAGCTGAGAGGGACGCATTAGGCTCCAGGGTGGCAGACCAGCTGAATAACACATGCATTGTTCCATTACGAGAGGAATTCAGTACACAGCACAAGGTAACAATTTGCCCTTTTAAAAAATTATATAGACATATACTTGTTTGAATAAATACCAAGTATAGTGCGAGAACTGTATGCACATACGAAACCATTAGCAGCACATGAAAGACGCACTGAGGCAAACATATATAATAAATGCAAATAGTGCATGCACATGTACTGTCACAATTCGCACACATATTTTACAACCAGTGTCATAACCTGCAAGTAACTACTGTGAAATATCTAGCTATTCCTTTATGACACACACCCAGTTTGACCATGTAAGCAGTTGTACGATGAGTACCTGTATGGTATGGAGATATGTGATAAATATATAAAACAATGTTCATACTATATGAACAGTAGTGTGCTATGTGCTCACAAAGAAAGTTTAGGTTAACTCAGTGTACTCCCATCGCCCCACCCCATTACATTTAATCATATCTTAGTCAGCACTTCACCTCATTACAGCAGGAGGCTTGCCTACAGAAGCCACTGTTCAGAATGACACTGGCGATACGAAGGGATAACCAACTATCTTCCCACATATACATACAGTGCAAGTAACTGCAGTAAAACTCTCTCCTAAGGAGATCACATGGTAAGCATTGAATGGTTTGTTCTATAAGGGGCATTCTCTCGAAGGGAGGCCCCACCAGGTAAAAAGACTGTTTGGGAGGAAGGGTTATTGTATATGGTTAAGCCGGAAGTGCGGTGAGGCCCGTGCCGATGCCGTTTCTTTTTGTGACAGGCCTCTCAGCTCAGCGTATCTGCCCCTTGAGTGTAGTTGGAAGTGATGAATATGATATAAATTGTTGTGGTCGTAGCTTCGGTGGGTCGGGAATGGCGGTCGACTAAGCATATAAGATGTCTTAAGATTTACTTTAACCTACAACCTTGTTCTTCATCGGTGGAGATATTTATGATATGTATTTAGTGCACATGGCTTAAACAGTTCGGAAATCACAGCCAACTATAGTTATATATGCTCTTAGGATGTACTGACCTCGTATTCCTTTTTCATCATTGGGTTGATGTCTATGTTATAAATTTGGTGACTGTATTTTAAAAGGTTCGGAAATCACAGCCAAATATACTTATATATTCTCTTAGGATGTACCAACCCCGTATTCCTTTCCTGTCGTTGGGTTGATATCTATGTTATGAATTTGGTGACTTTATCTTAAAAGTTTTGGGAATTATAGTCAACTAAGCTTATAAGTACGATAAGGGCATCCTTGACATATGAGCAGGACTACGCTAGGCTAGCATGCATTAACAGTCTTCCCTTTTTGTCGCGAAGGTGGAATGACAGTTGAAAGGTAACAAGATGGAATATGAGAGAAATCTGAGGTGGAGTGACAGATCATGGGACTCGTCCCTCCAGGACATCTGGTGAAAGGAGACCGGAAGGAATATGTGAAAACCATGGCGGAATGACGGTGCACGAGACTTAAAATCCCCACTAGGATGTCTGGTGAAATGAATATAAGAAAACCTGCGAGTATGTTAGCCCCTCAGCAGCCAGCAGTCAGGTGGCGGTGAGTGAATGTGATATATTAGCATCTTCACAATTGGCATCATCAGCATAGGTGATTCCAGAAGGAATGTGTGAAGGAGTATGAGAAATCTTCGTCGGCTTGTGGTGGCTAATTTATTGTCTGGTGAGTACGTAGTCCCATTAGAGTATTTCCTTTATTTCTTCTCCAAACTGCACAATATCTCTAGTGGTCGTCAATTGTCTTAGGTGAGTCCTAAAGAAGTATGAGATAACCTCACCAGCTCGCGATGGCAAATTTATTGTCTGGTGAGTGTGTCGGCCAATGCGGATATTTACTTTATTTCTTCTCCTAACCATGCAGTGCCTTTCATGTGCTAATTCTGCTCCTAATGATTCCCATGCGATGGTAAAATTCGGAGAATTGACTTCTGTTGCTTCTGATGCTTCCAATATAATTGTAAGCACACAAAGTCTGACTGAATTTGGTGAAACTGTTTAATGCATATAATAAATTTATATATATATAGTTTATATTTACCCCAATTCTAATAAAAATGTATGACACACATAAATCACTTAACTAACTTTTCTAGTTCCTACTGTACCATTACTTTTGTGAAAAATTAAGTAAGAATTAGTTCTTTGTTCCTGAGATGTGGCATATATGTAACATTTTCTCATATGCCTGCCACTCTTATATTCAAATGGACAAAAGAACCCCTATAAACATTTTTCTGTTTGTAATAGATACTGTCAACATTCAATGCTTAATTTAATGTGGTCAAATTGTTTAATAAGTATGACAAACTTATCTTAATTATTAATATTGCAGTAATGCAAATAATGATAGACACGCTTCAAATATGTAAGTTTGCAGTCTAATGTACAAATACTTTTGTGCAAACTCTGGTAGGAATCGGTTATTGTTTCTTGAGATACGACAAAACTGTATCTATTTACATGGCAATATCATAAAAAATGGCGGATAAAAAGGATCTACGTAGATATATTTTATTGTTGCAATAGATGCTGAGAGTACCAAAGTTTGAGCTGAAATGTTTTCATTGTTTCGTAGATAAAGCATACCGAACTCAAATGTTTATTTGGCCACCGATTTTAAAATAGGAGTATGACTTACTTCAAGCATGAAAATTTACACGGGCTGCCATAGAACAATTGGTCTGCCAAATTTGGTAGTAATCCGTTGATTGTTCCCTACGATACGTTACAACTTTATCAAACCATGTGGCAATATCTTACAAAATGGCGGATGATAGAGTCAAAGTAATGACAATTTTTTTGTAATAGATACTACAAACATACAAAGCTGTGTTTAAATTGCTTAAATTGTATGGTAGACTTGGCATAATAATTTGAGATGTTTATTTTGATGCCACTTTGATTATAGTGTCTGAACTACTTAAAACAAACATGTTTACAGGTCTTACCTTTGTTCTACGTGACTTTCAAATTTCGCTGTAATTTGTTTGTTATTTTGCCGAAATTTGACATGAAAACTTTGCTTTTAATGTGGCGCTATCTTATGAAATGGTGAACGAAAAAATCTTTAGATATATTAGATGCTTTTGTTAGATGCATTCGATTTACTAAGATTCATCGAGACTGGTCAAACGCCATTGTGGTAAAACTATGGGAATAACCCTAACATAGTTACATGAATGTCATTTTGAAAATAAGTACACTTTACATTTAAATCGCATATATTTACATGGCTTAACACATTATGACTTACATGCCAAGAATCGGTTAAAATTTCCTGAAGACATAATGTTACAGATTAATTTTTTTATGTATTGATATCTTCCATAATGGCTTAAAAGTATCATTATCACTTTCTAAATTGAATTCCTACATAATGCATTGTCAAAGTATCAAATTTGCTATAAATCGGGCAAGTGCCACCATTTTAGAAATAAGCTCATTGGATGAAATGAAAATATTAAAACTCAATGCGCTTACTAACCGCTATGTATGTACTGACTTTGGTCAAATTCGGTTCAGGAATAAAAATGTTAAATTTTCCAAACTGATATTCGTGTGAGTTCATAAGCAAATCTCTCCAAATGAAATACGAGGAGTGAAGAGATTTGGGCGGCTCTTAACAACGAGGTCTTGAGAGTCGATGAGGGTGATTGAGGTGAGTATGTAGCAGCGCCGGAATGAAAGGGTGGGGGAAACGGGAGATCCCCGAGAAAACCCTCCGACCAACGCCATCGTCCGGCACCATTCCAATAGTAGGATTTAGGGAAGTCTGGCATAAGGGGATTGGGGATCAGAGCCGGAGCCGGGAGAGCCGCCATCTTGTTACGTCATCCGAACGCCATCTTGGATGTAATTGACCTTGACCATGACCTTTTATCCGTGACCTTGCTTTGATCCCGGTTACCTCGGACCGCAAAAACTGAAAAAAATTGCGAAAAATTCTGAAATACTAAAAAAATGTATATAACAAAAAATCTAATTAAAATAGTGTTTAATAATTTACAAAATCGATTTAAATATTTACAACAAATGTATTATTAAAAATATTTAATAAAAAATCGTTAAAAAAAAAATTTAAAAATCGTTCAAAAAATTTTTTTTACTAAATTGAATGCAAAAAAAAATTGTTTACTAAAAGGTTTTTAACCCACGCGGCCATTTTCCCCTTCCTCCCTCCAAATTTTCCCTTTTTCCTTAAAAATTTCCCTCAAGAAACTTTTATTTAAAAATCGCTTGAAAATATAATTTAAACAATTTTATGTAAGAAAATAAATTTTTGTTAATGTCATTAACCCCGGCAGCCATTTTCCCCTTTTCCCTTTTGAAATTTATTTTTTCCCTTAAAAATTTTTCTCAAGTAATCTTTATATCAAACAATCGTTTAAAAACATTTTTTTTACTAAAAAGTCTTTAACTGTGGCAGCAATTTTTTCCCTTTTCCCTTGTAATTTCCCTTTCCCTCTAAAAATTCTCCTTAAAAATTGTACTAAAAAACTTTTTAAAATATTTATTTTAAAAAAAGTTATGTATGTTTCTGCCTCTTTCACACCCATTCGCCAACTTTCTTTCGACTAACCCCTACCACTCCAGCCTTGCAAATATATATATATATGTGTATATATATATATATATATATATATATATATATATATATATATATATATATATATATATATATATATACATATATATATATATACACACACATACATATAAACATACATACATATATACATATATATTTATATTTATTTATTTATTGATGTGCACAATTACCCCCTCCAATGATTCTCATTGGCTAATTAGTCACATTCGTGCCACCCCTTCCACCAACTCCGTTCCACCAATTACTGTTTTTTCGGCGATCCTCCACTACCTCTGTTCTATCCCCACCAATGATTCTTATTGGCTAATTAGTCGCTTTGCTCCATCCTCTCCACCAATTACTCACCACTGTTTGATCGCTGCCAATGTTCCTTATTGGCTAATTAGTGACCTTTGCTCCATCCCCACCACGTGACAACCCTCCCGATTGGATGATTGTTTCAGGTATCTTCAGAAAAATTCGTGCCGCCAATGATTCTCATTGCCTAATTAAGGTTTAGTCGGCAAACCTCCACCACGCCCGTTCCACCCGACCAATCAAATGTCCCTGATTGAACAATTAGTCACGTCAACCCCCCCCCCCCCCCTCACATCCAATCCATCCGATTGGTTAATTACTCACTCTTCCCTCGATCCAATGTTTCTCGTTGGTAAATTAGACGCTTCGCTCCATCCCCTCCAATCTCTTCGATTGACTTTATAAGGCACATCCCCGAGAGCCTCCGAGAAAAAGTTTCACCTCGCTATTTTGAGAGGAGAGCACGGTGATCATTTCTGAACTTGTACGTGTCAAACGTCTGTTACGGTATCCATGTCATCAAGTACAGAAGAAATCCTCAGCAACACAGAATACACAGGAGACAATATTCTTCAGATCATCCGGACGATATTGGTACGAGGAGCAACGTCATCTACGGCCACGACCCGCTACCACCAGACCAACCGCATTCATCAGTCATCTCGTACCAGCCCCCAGGATATAGTGTATTCCCACCCAGTTTCGCAGTGTGTCCCATCAGCTCCGACTTCGAAGACAGTGACATCGAAGAAGTGACCGTCACCGAATTTTCTCCATTCAGGTCAAAAGTCAGGAGCAAGTACAGTGAACTAAATTGGGGGTACCGACGCGTCAGTTTTCGAGATGCTGGAGACGTTCTGCAAAATTTGCTGTTACATGCTGATCACACTAACGTGCGAATCCAAAAACTGTTACATGTACATTTTATGCCCGACTCTATGCTTCCGTGTTCGCTGGTGGAATTGGTAAAACAAATTTGCTACGTTCACGTAAGCAAGGCAAGAACATACGAAAGTGTGTAGTACGAAATGTTCCGAGAAAATAAAAACATAAATATTTGTAAATGGCTGGAGAAATGCGATGGACGTAACCACGTCGTGAAAAGGCATGGATTTCCGGACTGGACCTCCAACTTCACGCCGTATGCATGCTAGGTGCACCTAGGTTCGAGGCCGAGACCTTTCACCAAGTCTTCTCGCTACGACGGAGCACGTCCAGGCGACAAGTTCAATCCAGAGAAACAATACGCTAGTATATCTCCTCTACTGCACGGCGTAACCTGCACGGACCAGCCATCAGCTACCGTGGCCGTGGAGAGATGTGACGAAAATGTCCATTTCCTTCTAGAAAGAAGAATAATCTATGGTAAGATTTTTGAATTAACAGTGCAAGATTACGACAGTAACGATTGCGCGGTTCATATGTACCGTCCACAAATAAAGTTCTCCACAAACAATGGAAATACGAAAAACAAATTGCGGACGAAAGACGTACAACCAAGTACGTCAGGGAAAATTGCGAAATTATTCACGGAAAAAAAAAAATAAAAACTCTTTAATGTATGTTCGGAACGGTGTGGCGGTGCTTGGCACAGTTTGGACGTTAACACCTTCGAACCCATGGCCAGAGGTGCTTGTGTGTTCTTGCGCATACGAGCTTTACTCAATCTATAGAAGAAGCCAAGTAATGAAAACCTACCAATCCCCCCGTAATTTTTTTGTGTTCAGTTTAATCATAATGTGCAAACAACATAATGCTGTACGTGATTAATAGTATGGAGGGGAAATAAAAGAATCTTAGATATAAGAAAATCATTACTATCTCATCATTTTTTCATTTTTTTTTCCATTAAAATATTTGTTAAATATACCGGTTGTACACACAGAAATTTCACGAAAGTAAATGGCTGTATATCGGAAACCCCTTATAATATTTGTGTTCTGTCTTTTGTTACAGATTCGTAGATGCCAGGAGTTTGTGATTTGCATGGTGAAAATTGTATGTAGAAGCGTGTAGTTCAACAAAATGGCTACCATGCGTGAGAAAGCTCGTTGTGTGGAGTGGTACATGGAGATGAAATCACAGACGCAGGTGCAGCGTAATTTTAGGAGGGTGTATGGAAGGCGTGAAGCACCATCACGACAAGACATTAAACAGTGGTACGAGAGATTCATGCTAACTGGCGTCCCTCCTCCAGGACGAGCCACGGTCGCTGAGGACAAAGTCGAGACGATCCGTGCGACTTTCCTTCGGAGTCCCATAAAATCCACACGCCGTGCCATCAAGGGAGCTGCAGATACCACACACAACAATCCACAACATGCTACGCAAACATGCTTGAAACTGTATGCATACAAAGTGCCAATTTTACAGGCATTGAAGGACACAGACAAACCAAGCCGCATGCGGTTCGCAGTGGATATTCTGGATAGAATAGCAGACGACAACACATTTCTGCAACACATTCTGTTTTCCGATGAGACTGCATTTCATGTGTCTGGGCATGTTAATCGTCACAATGTCAGGATAAGGGGATCTGAACAGCCACATACTATCAGGGAACATGAGCGAGAGAGACAGTTCCAAACAGAATGTGTGGTGTGGGCTTCTTCATGACCGCATAGTCAGCCCATTTTTATTTTCGGAGAACACCGTCACTTCCATTGTGTACCTAGGCATGTTGGAGCAGTCTGTTCTCCCGCAGCTACAGGAACTGCAGCCACTTATCATGTTCCAACAGGATGGAGCTCCTCCCGTCGTTCGATTGGTCGGGATGGCCACATCCCATGGCCTCCAAGGTCGCCCAATCTGACACCACTTGACTTCTTTATGTGGGGGTTACGTGAAGGACACTGTCTATGCGACACCTGTTTTGAATTTTCAAGAGCTTCGGGACAGAATAGCAGATGTCAATGCCACAATAACACCTGATGTGCAACAGTGCACGTGGGTGGAAATTGGTTATCGGTCAGGTTATTGGTATAATCAATATCAGAGACTAGCGAGTATCGTATCGGCACAGGTGAGTCCGTCACTCTGTGAGTCTCTGTTGGTGGTGTTGTTAGCACATGTGAAACAGTCATTTCGGTCGATCTACGTTCTCGCTGTGGTATGTTGACAGCTTCCAGTAGCAGTGAACCCTCAGTGATGGTGTTGTCACATGTAGCCAACTCACCCGTCTGGAAGCCACGAAAGGGTGGTGACTGGGGACCCTGGAAGGACACCGTCGCCTGGAAGGGTGCCATCTGGGTGCTTCGCGATTTTTGAGGATCGTAAAGGATTGTCCAATATATAATGGCAGGTACGGGCATGGGTTCGATCAGTTTATCCTAAGAACGCAACGATGAGTCATGGAAGCATTTCCAAATTTTGCGACATCGATCGCCACGATGACCACGGATGTGGCCAAACTCGCTTCGCTCCTGGACGTAGAGAAGACTTGTCTCTTATCGGTCGAAAATTGGAAAGTGTCAAGAACAAAGTAGTTGAGGGTTTGGTAGCTATCGACCAGCACATAGGGGGTGTGGATGCTCGGATAATATACTTGATCAACGTATCGAAAGCGCAGAGACGAAAATAATTGAAGGAAATAAAAATTCTTTTACTGTAAAACATAACTACGAAAACCGATGTCGGGGCACCACGATAAAGCATTTTCGTGTAAGTTGGCCCGCGGGGGGGGGGGGGGGTATATCCTGAATGATTGACTCCAAACAAATGTAGTATATACAAATATACATATATATACACATGTAAGAAAAGTCTTTTCTACTCAGTGAACGATGGATAACCGAGCCAAACTGGCGAGCGAGCTTCAGCGAGTGATCGCGGCGGTATGGACCAAATACTTACTCGCGAAAACTAACACAATATCTGTCGAGACTCGAAGGGAGGAGGCTCTCAAAACCTATTACCCTCCGGCTAGACGAAATTACAAAAAAAAAAAAAAACTCAGTGACGATGTCCGCGTTGATATCAAACGTGAAATCAAGGTGGAAGAACCGACCTCCACGCATAAACGGAACGAAGTCCGGAGCTGAACGAATCGGAAGGTGCCATCACTAGCGACGAAGATGATTAGCCACTGATCGATTTACTACGTGCACAGGAAAGGAAACGAACCCGGGAGCGTGGACTTGAGTTGGATACTCTTCTGTCTCATTACATCGCTTGGTACTCTGACCGTACTGCAGACAAGGATTACGGTTTGCAGAAAAGTGGTGGAAAATGGTTTCTCGGAAACAAGACAGTTTTGTTTTTACCTCGGAATGTAGCGCAGATCGGCAAGCGCAAGATGAAAATCACACAAGGGTTGAGCGAACTTTTGTTTCTTAGGCAACCCGGGCACTACTCTGAATAGGATTTGCGTAAGTACCGCCGCCTGCTACATTCCAGTCGTATTCATTATGCCGACAATAACCCCTCAACGCGACGGTTTAAGGTTTGCTCGACGTCGCTGTACGAAATGTCATTCTACTTGATGACGTACGAGTCCAGCATGCGATACCCTTGGATGTTGCAAAACTTTTTTTTTCAGACACTATAAATGTTTTACAAAAGTTATTTTACACTGGGTTCACTCGTGTTCTGGGCCAGCTTCCTCGTCGCTGGGCACTGCTAGCCAGTAGAAGACTTGTACGGAGTCTTCCACGGGGAAGTTGATCGCTGCCAGGGTCGCTCTGCGTGCCTTGCACTAGCCCCTGCGGTGTGGCATGTCGGGAACTGAGATGATGGTGCAGACCTTGGAACACTCCTTGCACGGAAGGCTGTCTCGTCCAACTGTAGGTAGGCTGGCAAATACTTGAATACTGTCAAAATTTCGCACGGTGCATGCGTGAGCAGGAATTCTTTCGGCAGATACGGTAACTCGTCCGGTTTGTGCAGGGCACTAAGTGATCGTACCCTTACAAATGTCAAAATATCCGGAAGGATTTTATGACAATCTGGACAACATGCGTACATTTCTAAGAGCGAGGTGCAACTTTTTCCCGGAGGCTCTCGTGGATGTGCTTTATAAAGCCAATCGAGGAGATTGGACGGAATGGAGCGACGCAACTAATTAGGCAATGAGAAATATTGGATCGAGAGAAAAGTGAGTAATTAGCTAATCGGATAGATTTGCTGGGGGGATGAACGTGACTAATTGTTCAATCAGGGGCATTTGATTGGTAGGGTAGAATGGGTGTGGTGGAGGTTTGCCGACTAAACCCTAATTTGCCAATGAGAACTATTTGTGGCACGAAGTTTTCCTAAGATACCCGAGTCAATCATCCAATCGGGATGATTGTCACGTGATGGGGATGGAGCAAAGGTGACTAATTCCCCAATGAGGAACATTTGTGGCGATCGAACAGTGGTGAGTGATTGGTGGAGGTAATTGAGCAAAGCGACTAATTCGCCAATAAGAATCATTGGTGGGGATCGAACAGAGGTAGTGGACGATCGCCGACTAAACAGTAATTGGTGGAACGGAGTTGGTGGAAGGGGTGGTACAAATGTGCCTAATTAGCCAATTAGAATCATTGGTGGGGGTTGAAGAGAGGTGAGTATTGGGTGGAGGGGGTAAATGTGCACTTAAATATATATTGCAAGACTGGAGTGGTGGGGGTTAGTCGAACGGAAGTAGGCGAACGGGCTTGAGAGGGGCAGTAACATACATAAGTTTTTTTTTAAATTAAATTTTTCAAAGATGATTAAAATTAAAATTTTTAATAGATTTATAAATAAAAATGTTTAAAACATGAAAAAAAAAATGTTTTAAAGATTTTTTTATTAAAAAGTTTTTAAGGGGAATTTTTAGTTAAAAAGGGAAATATCGAGGGAAAAAGGGAGAAATGGCCAACGGGGTTAAAAACTTCTTAATAAACAAAAATTTTAAACGATTTTTTAATATAAGTATTTCTTGAGGAAAATTGTTTAGGAAATAAGGGAAATTCCGAAGGAAAAAGGGAAAAGTAGCTACCGGGGTTAACGTCTTTTTAATAAACAAATTTTTTACGTGTAATTTTATAAAAATTAAATTTGTAACGATTTTTAGGGAAAAGGGGAAATTTTGAAGGAAAAATGGGAAAATGGCCGCTGGGGTTAAAGACTTTTTAATAAACAAATTTCTTACATAAAATTTTCTAAAATTATTTTTTTACCATTTTTTTATTTTTTAGAGGATTTTTAATTAAAGTTTTATTATAATAATTTTTCTATAAACTTTTAATAGTTTTTTATTTTTAGTCGATATTGAATTTATTTTTTTTGTTCTAATTTCCTTTTTAATTTTTTTCGCTCCCCGACTCCGGCTCCGATCCCCGATCACCTTATGCCAGACTTCCCTAAAACATCCTACTGATTACCAGATGCGAAAATCCGGTGACCCGGCCGGGGATTTAACTGGGTTCGCCTGGGTGGTAGGCGGGCGGGCTAACCGCTCGGCCACCGTGCCCCCCCCCCCCCCAAGTGAAAGAAGTCTTAAAATTTTTGCTACTTATCTTTTTCCTTCACAGTTTCCTATGAACCGAATGTTGCACAGGAAGTGAGTTTAGTAATATACTGTACTCAGCAGTAAACAGCGTTCACTAAGCTGAGTTACTTCCTTCCATGAGAACTCAATCATGGCTGACAGTATATTATTTAGTGTCATAAACAGCTGCTAAAATCTGTTCGCAGTTTCTTCACACTTTCTGTATCAAACCTCTGATAAATCACCCCATATATGACGTGTTTGGTTGTTTCATAAATACGCCATTCATCACAAGCGTTGTACACTTCCGTAAAAATTAAATAGCCTTAGTTTTTAATAGAACTTTGCCAATAATGTAAATTACAAATATATTAATATTGGTTGCGATATTTGATAAATTTTTACACTGACATTACTTCACTTCCGACCGCAAAATCTGTTCGTTTCAAAGCTTTACGTTATTTATTTATCTGTGACTGTAAAATATATAATTTTTTGTTTCTTATTACCTCACGCTGTCGCTTGAGTGATATAAATAACTCTCACTGGTTGAATAATTATTGTTTTAATGAATTTCTGTGTTATCACAGGCACATTACTATAATTCTGCATCATAATTGAGTAAAAGGGTAGGCATAATAATAATGTAGCTTAATTTTAAATGTTCGTGTTCTCATCTGACACTTCATGTTGGACTATGAGCCAATGGTATACAGTAAGCATTGGAGTGGCTTCATACCGTGTGGCCAAGTCAAACCGGACCTGTGATAGCATGAATTGAAATAATTACTCCTTACCGATTTACCTACAGAGACCTTCAAAATTTGCGTTATTATTAGAAGACAAAATAGACTTGGAAGACATTCGCGTTTCTATCACCTTTGTCATTGGATCACAGTTTTGCTTGGCACACACTGCAATGTCTTGAAGTAAACAACTAACGACAAAACCGCATAATCCCGTGGAACCAGATCAAAATCCGAAACTGGGTTTCCGTTGTTTCATAGGCCAATAAACAAGGGCGCCGCGACGGCTCGAATGAATTTATATATATATATATATATATATATATATATATATATATATATATATATATATATATATATATATATATATATATATATGAGACAGTGAAATTTAGCGTGCTGTCAGATAATAATGCCAATTTTGCAGGTCCATGCTTATCGAGTTGAGACCAGGAAGTACAAAAGTTGAAACGGTGGTGATAGGTTATGCTTGCAGCACTTGTACTTTCTTATTACTTTTATAGAGCTATGAAGTTTAGCCTAACTGTCAAATGAGTTAACAAAATTACCGTGTCTTTTTTTATAGAGCTGTGAAGTTTGGTATGATGCCGTACGACATTGCAGAGTCTTTTATATGACGGAACAAAGAAGGAGTGCACGTATAAAGGTAAAACATGAGCACGTATTTCAGGCAATCGTTTGCCGAAGATTATGGCTAGCCCTTTAAAAATAAAATTTTCAGTAATAATGTATAACAAAAATCTTAGGCGAAATACTGTAGGTGACATAGGGTAAGTGAGTTGGTGAAGAGATTTGGGTGGCTCTTAACAACGAGGTCTTCAGAGCCAATGAGGGTGATTGAAGTGAATATGGAGCGGCTCCGGAATGAAGGGTCGGGGGAAACGGGAGATTCCCGAGAAAACACGCTCTCCAACGGCATCGTCCGGCACGAGTCCCACTTGCGAAAATCCGGTGATCCGGCTGGGGATTGAACCCGGTTCCCCTTGGTGGGAGGCGAGCGTGCTGTGACACGTTGCCCTTCCTCCAGTTTCCTAATTAATTCAGGTTACCAATACTCTCTACTCGAACCAACATCAAACACTGTTTTACTGTAATAGGAGGTGAGAGGGTTCCACAGGAGGTGCTCACGACGATGGGCAAATAAGAAGGATAATTAAAAAAATCTATATAGTTTAATATAACAAACTCTAAGTATAAAGACACGCTATATTTAAGCATGCACAACAATGGGAATACAGTTACGTTACTCAAGCATACAGAAAGAATGATCATAGAATATTCTCAATATTACCGCAGCTAAATCCCTAACCTTCCCGCAACTATTATTACAAAGGGACAAAGGGACGATGGATCGTTACCAGAATGGCTCCCTACCGCAAACGCGTTTATGCTCACCCAAAGGCTAGAGATCTGGTAAGCCTCAGAGCTCCTCTGGGCCTAGGGTCGTCTGCTGCCTTCGTCTTCAGCCTACGATCTCACTCACGAGTATACTGCGTCTATTCACCGATGCATCTCGTGGGGGGGGGGGGGGGGGAGGGGTCTCGCTTTTTTATCTGGGCCAACTGGGGCATGTTTATAACACAGCGGCGCTCGGCCACCAGCTATACCCCGTACGACCTTAGGTGGTGTAGCGATGCCAGCTTATCGCTAGAGTGCTAATCGCTCAGCCACCGTGGCCCCTGTGACATAGGGAAAATGTATTACTATAAGAAAATGTTTTACCACGATTTATATTTTAGATATTTATGCTTCATTGTCCGGATTTCCTTTTTCCAACTTATATTTCGTCTGCTAGAGACCTGCAAGTCTCACTTTGTTATTTTAAAACAGGCCACACTTTTAAGAACGATTACGGTTGCACTATTTTTTCATTGGATAATTATTTATGTGACACGTCCATGGTTGCTGCCCCAATGTATACAAGCTGTTGTTAAGATACATGTTGAAATTCAAACTACAGCACCTACCGGCTAATATAAAGAATAAATACTAGTAGCAAAATGTTCGAAACTTCATGAAGTATTTTAATTTAAGTTCAATTTAGCAAAACAGCACAAGAAGTTCGCAACTTTACATACTTGCGTGCACACCAAGTAGCATTTCATATCATAGATGTCGAGGTTTGAATATCGACATATAGTTTAAAAACAATTTGTATACACTCCATAGTGCTGTGACCGAAATATAAGCATCTCCGCATTAATGAAACCAGTTAAAATTGCTCCAGTAGAAATCGGCACCAGTTCACTTATTATTTAGATCCGTAAACTTCATTCGATGATTTAATGATGGTTATCGATCGCTTAAAGAACATACATCTCACTTCTTCGGTTCACTGGTTCATATTACATAATTTTGATTTGCGCCTGGTAGCAGCTCATTTACTGAGATTCAGTGATATACTGATATATATTCAGCTATAGAGTGCAGTTCACATTATGATCCACAGGCAGTGGTGGCAAATGTACGTATCAAGAGGAAAAAAGTAACTTGAGAACTTCGGCAAACAATACGTGTCCAACATTTTTTGGCTCGCCATGTCTTGGAAGTAGGTGTTCGTACATTGTTTTAATTAAATTAATTATTATTTAAAGTAAAAATTTATTTCCGAAACTTTTGTTTACTAGACTGACTCGTTTCCTATGAAGGACCCACCTGAACACTTTCGGCATATGTCGCAAATAAATTAAATTCGTAAGTGAATGTTTGGTTTAGAATGATGTGTAATTCACTGAATCTAAATTAGCTTAGTAAATAATCCACCCTTTCTCCCCCATACTCATTCTGGAAACATAATTTAATGATGATGGTAAAAATAATTTCAAAAGAAATTAAAATCTGTTGTCAAGGACAGTTTACGATCATGGATTTAATAGCAGCAAGAAACCTAGACTTCTTGTGGCGATCATAGAATTCACAATAATACTAAGCCCAGGAGGTATTTTTGCTTTGCCTTATATTATTTTGTATAAGGAAAAGGGACCGATGTCACGAGTTCATAATCACATTTTACCTTGCAGAACACGTGCTCCTCTCGCACAGCACGATAGGTTCAATTTTCGTACCTTTTCCCGTAGTAACGTTGCAGCTTTTTAATGTTGTTAACCTAATGGCGTTGCTAATTAATCCTGTTATTAAGCTGTACCCCATAATTCCCCTTAACACGTGTAGCTTTAGAAAGCAACCCACGGAAAAACTAAACTTGCTTCATAGTTGTTAATATTTAATTAGCACGCAAGTTTTGTCTAACAAAAATAAGAAAAGATTATCTAATATTATTACTTAATGTAGTTAAAGTTTGATTTTAAGTATATTATTATCAAAACTTCAGTTGAAGCAACGTTGAGTGTATCACGACCTTAACGTACTCTCACTAATTGCAGCCCTTCCTCTACATGTTTATACACGTATATTTACCTCGAGGGTTGTTAGAATGAAATTACAAACGAAACGTGGCTTGTATACCATCATGATTTTAAACACAGCAAAAGAAAACAGAGACGAGAAATTCCAGGATTTGCCTTCACATGAGCGTCCCTTGTACAAATATAATCTCACTTTTATTTCATCAAGGTTACCCATACTTATTCGAGTACACTTTGAGTAGATTGTTGATAGAAGCTGGAATATTCCACAAGATAAATCGGCACTGTATTTACTTATATCTCCATGCTTTAAGGGAATCCTTGATACTATACTGAACTTCCCATCAGTTTGCAGATTAAACAACGATATTATTTGAGTTTATGTAAAGAGTTGGTTTAAAAAGCACTTTCATTTTCTGTATGAAATTATTATACTGAGAGGAAACAAGGTATAGGCCATTCACGATAAAGTGAGCAATTTTGAAGCACTAGTTACTTTTTTCTTTCAACCAATTCACATCCTCCCGCCACTTCTTATAATTTAAACCCTGCCCTGTGAGTAGTAGACACGGTGTATACATTCACCATGCCCAAAACCAAAAGTCCGAGGCTACAATGAAATGCATTTATTGGTTATTTTATCTGATGTAACAGCTTTAAAAAGTGCTCACTTTACCGTGAACGGCCTATAAGCTCCCGTAAGAGAATTGCTGACAATTGCTTTAGTTCACGACCCAGCGAAGTAGCGAAGTGGTTAACCTTTCTGGACTCCCAATCGAGAGGACCTGGAAACGAGTCCAGGTCCGGCCATCCTGATTTCGGTTTTGCATGGTTTCCCGAAATCAATCCTAGGAGCCGGGGTGGTGTGGCGGCTAGAGCACTCGCCTGCCACCGAGGCGAACCAGGCTCCATTCTCGGCGAGGTCACTTCCGGTTTTTAGCACATGGGAAATATCCTGGACTATGCCGTTGGTCGGCGAGTCTTCTCGGCAATGCCCAATTTATCCCGCTGTTGCATTCCGTCGCTGTTCCATACAATCTGAATTTTTTTTTTTTTACTTTAAAAAAATTTCTTGGAAACTCAGTTGCCAAGAAAATCCTTTGTAAATCTACAAAGAGTTTTCTTGTTAAATCTGCAATATAATTATTTGTAATATTACAAATGATAGCCTTGTGTTACAACTGGCATTATTGAAAAGTAAATATAAAATTACTTTTTATTCTCCTAAAAAATTGTGGTACAATAAAAATAGAGAATAACTAAAAAAATATTTCAAAATATAATTTCCGAAAAAAATAAACACTTCCCCAGCACAAGGACTAGAACTTACTTCCCTTGTATCATTAGTAGGCACTCTCAACCACAAGACCAACATGACTCAAGAATTCATAACTGTATTTTACAGTAAATATAGCTGCAATATCCTACTCAATATTAATGAAGTTCTTTGGTTAGAGAGAATAGGTAAATTTACTTCATTTTAATAATCTGTTGTTGAGTTACAAGATTTGGACGGCTCTTAGCAACGAGATATTGAGAGCCGGTTAAAGTGTTCTATGTAGTTAGGAAACATTAACAGTTAATGTATAATATGGTCACGTTTTATTGAAAATGTCATTGTATTATGGATATTAGAGTCATTTTAAGTGTTTTACGTTATTAAATTTTGCAATACATTTAGTTTTACAGACAGCTACGCTGTAAATCGCCCATAGTTTTTGCAAAAACAGTTAAATACGGTTTTACGTTGTAACGTGTCCACCATTTTTCTGAAGCTCGTGGAAACGGGTCACTATAGTATAGTACAAATATTTATTGAGGTCTATAACAAATACGGCTCTTGCAGTTTTACAAACGAGCAGTTTTACAAGAGAAATCTTTGTACTGTTAAAAAGAATTTATAAAATTACAGAGTATTTATCATTAAAAAATACAAACATTTTTTACAGTGTACTCACCTCACTTCGCCCTCATTGTCTCTCAAGACCTCATTGTTAAGAACCGCCCAAATCTCCGCACTCTACTCCGTAATAAAACCAGGCAAATTCTAGGATGGAACCTTTCTACATGCCATGGTCTATTTCTTCCTCTTTCCCCCTCCTAACATCTTACTCCATCTCTAATATCATCGCTATTGACGAAATGTTAAGCAATATCTAACTATAGGTTATTTACAGTAAAATTTGCACTTTTGAAAGCCATGCTTAAGATCTACTTGTGTGTACGTTGTGTATTCTTCCGTCTTCCGTAAAATTAACATTATCGTGGACCTCATCATTTTATTCCTGCGTCGCTCAAGTAAAACCCTGAAATGATCATGAAAGTAAATATTTTACAAATCTGCTCTTTTCTACACTGTGGTCCTAAGGAAAAAAACAGTAAACGAAAGAAATAATTTAAGCAGCCACTAATGGTTACCTAGCAATCTTTATTCGACGTTAAGATATGGAACTATTTTCCACATATCGTTACTAATTTTACTGGGCGCATGTCACTCAGTGCGCCCGTTAAAATTTTCCGTAGGGCTCCTACGCGTAATGATGAAAATGTGGTGTACTAGCATTGTGTGAGGTTACGCCCTATAAATTCTGGGTTGCCAAAAAATTATTAAAGAAGTATTGGTGTGAGACTTGTGCTTTGTCAGAGAAGTGGCAGACTGAAAGCAAGTTACTTTTAAGCATATATCGGTAGTAAAAATATAGCCGTGTGTGTGCAAAATTAAATAAAATAAAGGTTCCTGAATAATGTCACAACAAATCAAAATTATATCAGACCTAATCACCTGAAATATTACACTCAATCTTACCTTAGGATATTTCAGAACACTTTCCAAACACATGGACTTACTGCAGGAATGTACTGAGGATAAAGCAAAACAGGAAACATCTTCGCAATTTTACTAGAGAAATCTGAAATAACAAGAAACTACTGACTAGGAATTATATGGCTAGTATAAACTTCATTGATGCAATTTTATTGCAAATAATTTGTGAAAACGAAAAAAAATATCTATCACATAATCTTATTATTAATAATTATTTGCATACTGTGTGAATTAATGAAACTCTTACTAATTAATAATTTCACATAAGTGGCCGCAACGATTAATATGTCGCCTTGTGATTGCCAAAAATTGTAATGAAAATCTTATGTCAAACCGTTTAATATGTGATTCTAAAAATTCTTCTCAAAATTAGTAACTTATAGCTCACGCCAATCTAATTTGGGAGCCGGGGTCTTATAATCTCGGGTTCCGTAGGTTAAAATATTTAAATCGCAAACACATCAACGGTGACAAGTTGGCGTCAGATGCGATACTAAAGTCAAGTTTAATTTGCAGGCGTCTTTAAACTCACCTTATGCAAATCGTCGTTGACTGCAGAAATCTCGTCGCATCACCTCAGCTGTCTGCAGAATGTAATAGGGTATGCTTGGCAACTGCGACCCCTCTCTCCGCTCAATGGAAGCTGTCTTCCCTAGCTTTAGGTCATCGGACCAGGGTACGCGGTACTACATTCTATGACAAGTACCACGAGCAGTTCGCGAAATAATAATTTAAATACAAACGACCGCACACAGGCCCTCTTCTTTTCTTCTCAAATGATATCAGGTCTTCTCCCGCTGTTCTGTGATGTAAATCGTCACACGCGTTACGACCCTCAATGTACTACATTTAACAGTCCTGCCGGACGAGAGACACACACGTCACGCTCCGCCTGAAGTTACGAAGAAAAAGCAGCGTGGCTAACTGGGTAAGCCCTAACCTTGAAGTGGCGCCTTCACCTGGACAATCACAAGGCGGCTACTTCGTAAAGTAATCAATTAAAGTCTCGTTGCCATTGACGACGGACCATAGCCGACAATAAACGCAAACAAATGCATATCTGGAGTCATGCGTAATTTAATTTAAAGTGAAAAAGAATAGTATTAGTATAAGAATAAAAATAAAGGAAATATCTCGTATGAAATGCAAATTAACAAAGCACATTGCAAAAAAAAAGTAAGTGTCAACCAGATTGCATAAATAAATCATTATTATGCATTATATTTAGCATTAAACGTAGTATTTGCATGCTATGAATGTCACACAGATATAAGTTCATATGGGCGTTTTTACAGCCATTACAATATCCAGGTAGGGCCAGTGACTTTTTTCAAAGGTTGATTTCAAAAGTGCTCTCTTTATCTTGAGCAGCCTTTACCAACATACTTACCTTTAATTAGCGATAAATTTGAAGCAATCACACGTTGAACCTTTATTTTTATAGGCAATTCACCGTTACTTTCCACTTTTATGAAGCCCTGGTAAAGTTCAACATTTAGTTACCGATTACGTATCCTTCCGCTACATGCAAACACAAACACTGCCATAGTGCTTATTCCTTTTTATCTGTAAATTTTTTTTTTGTTTACTATTTTATACTGTTCGAATGTTCTTTCATGTTTCGAACACCATTTCGTACGAATGTTCACAATTTATGCATATCCATATTTAGGTCAGTTTTATGAGTTTTGAAAAATGTGTGTTTTGATGATAGTCCTTGCGGTTACTACTTTACAATGTTAACATATTTGTTTCACACGACATAACACCTTATACGTAATGCTAGTTAATATTTTACTGTAACTGTATTTGACCCTGTTACAACTGTTGAGGAAAAACCTCTTGTTATTGGTATGTGTTGGACTATTTCGTTAAAAGGACGGCCCCAGTTGGAAAAAATACGAAGGAGCAACCATTCTAACAAAAAGGCAGTAAAATCAAGCACATAGCTCATGTCACTTAATTTTTGTACGTAGCAGCAACAAACTTAAAATATGGTGGTGAACATGCACACATTCAGGTCTGCAGTAACTTTTATTCCGCTCATATTTAGTTGTATAGGTACTTAGTCTTCACTACGTTTATTTAATTGTTTATTTAAAATTTTCTGGCTTGAATTGGCATTGTGTTAGGAATGTGGCATACGTTCATATCACAGAAATGTAAGCACATTACACAATCATGTTTGAAGCACCTAGGACAAAGTTACAAAGTTGTGTTAAATAACAGACGTGACTTTCAAAAACAGTTCACTGTTAAAACGTATTAATTTCGCACATCCAGCATTAGCAATCACACGCACGCACTGGCCCAGCGTCACATAAAGCAACAAAACTCTTATATAGTTATTATATATTTTTACCAAGAAGACAAATACACTTCGTTCAGAAACACGCGATGTCATGTCGCCAGTGGCCACTTCTGCCAACTTCGGATTTGCAACTGTTTCGCAATCACATCTACATATATTACAATAAATATTCAAAAATTAAAATATTGTTTCAGTTTTAAATTACAAATTCAAAAGTCATAATTATTGCTGCAATAAGTATCAAGTGTGCTAAAATTGTAAACATTCATCATTTTCCTGCTACTATTAGCGGTGCGAAATTTCCTGAGAGAGAGAGAGAGGGGGAGTGGGGAGAGAGAGAGAGAGAGAGAGAGAGAGAGAGAGAGAGAGAGAGAGAGAGAGAGAGAGAGAGAGAGCGACAAGCTCCGCTTCGCTTATTTATGTTTCTTCCACGGACAAAATATAACACTATGTAACTATGGCCTACGCACCGTAATTTGCACGGTTTTTTTTTAACTGCAGCAATGAGTGCTACCTTAAACCATAAATGACGATGATGTAGTGGTACAAGCAAAGACTCGGACGGACCTGTTGATGATGTTGGTGCTAGAGCTATAGAAACGGATAACACCGGAAATTGCGTTCTAAGAACATAGCAAAAAAGTTCGATGGCTCCACTGAATATTTCGTAGGCGTAAGAGCTGGAGATGTCGATGGTAATGTAGCATCTGTAGATGAACGTGCTGCACTGGCGGCGGTTAATCAAATTTTCAAGAATGTAAGTAGATATTTACAGCCGATTTTGACGCAGGGTTCAGGAACAGGATTCAGGAGAAGTCCGCCATCTTGATAGACGCGGCCGGCGACCATGTTGGTTGGTGCAGTCCGCCATATTGATAGGCGTCACAGCCAGGGCGGCCACGTCAGTCGGCGCAGTCCACCATATTGGTAGGCATCATAGCTAGGCCTCGATACCATGTTCGATGTCCGTACCCCCCCCCCTCCAGATCCCAAATAATAATGTTATAAACATTTTTAATAAAAATTATTTCAATTATGTATATTTTATTAAATATTTTATCTCAATAAAAATTTAAAAAAATTAACACCCATAACAACTCATATCCTCACCTCCACCTCTATCTACTCCTAACACCCTCAACAACCCAATTATAATTGACCATGACACACGATCTTGACCCATGACATATAACCCTTGACATATGACCTTGACCCATGACCTTGAACAATTACCTTGACCCCTGTGATATTTACCTTGACCCTTGTGACATTAAAATAAAAATTCCTGAAAAACAAAAAAAAATATTTAAAAACCGAACATAAGTTATCCCACCCCACAACCATAACCAACACCCTCCCCTCCCTCCCCGATACAAATTAATCATGGCATTACAGAACAGAAACTATCACTCGACCCATACCAATCAGTGGTATAAACCCTTAGGCTCTAAATTGCGTCTTTAACATATATTTTATTAGTATTGGACATCATATAAAGTGCAAGTAATACGTTTTTTTTTTTTTAGCATTTACCACCAGAGAGCTCCCATGTCGTCCATTTCCAAACTTTTTTGTTGACTCCAAGTATAAATTATTTAGTAATAGTTTTGTAAATTTTTGGGTCAATCTTTTGAAAATATTGAACTCAGCCCTTTTTTTTACCTTATTTTGTCCAGTAATGCACAACACCAGTAAACACATGAACACATTGAAAAATTACCTTTACAATTTTTTGTGTACTGCAAAGCAATATTCCCCAGTTAAGTCCTGATTTCCGTGGGTACTCGGTATAATGCTTAAAACTCTGTTTGCAGACATGATTTTTTGTACACATGCGAAGTAATCTGAGATTGCATCAGTCTTGAATACTTGTTTTTATGTAACAATGATGTTTAATTAATCTTACTTTCACCCTTCACCATCAGAAGATCTATTTGTTCAGGTTTATCATTCTTAGTCACACTTTTTAGCACCACTTTCGCCTAGTATTCAGTGAGTAGACATTTACACACACACACACTAGGGTTGTTATTCTCACCGACCTTTATTTCCAGTAGAGGAGTCGGAAATCCAGTCTTCTCAAATCAAACTCGTCTTCCACCTCAGCATATCGCTTGTCCACACGCTGCGGATTCGTTGACTTAAAAATTCTGGCCAACAGAGTACACCTTCGCCAGATTTTGTAAGAATAGGTTGATTGTTTCCCGAGACATGGAATAAAAACTTTTATTTTTATTTATTTTTTTGGTGGGGCTATCATACAAAATCGCAGAGAAATGAGTCTCTTTACAGACATATTTAATGGTTGTTATAGTCACTGCCAGCATACAAAGTTAAGCTGGAATTGATTACATGGTTTCGACGATATAGTATTCTACGTTAGAAATGGCTATATGGCTGGCATTTGTAAGATAAGTGTCTGGGATGCTTAAAACATACCACTTATCATCATCTGCTTCAGTAATACTTCGTAGCCAAATTTCATTGTAACCGGTCAAGTGTTTCCTGAGATATGACATAAAAACTTAATTTATTTGCATGTGCGTTCTTACAATATAGCGGAAAAGAGAAGCTTAGTGTAAATAGAGTTGATAGTAGTAATATCTACTGCCAGACTATAATGATAAGATGGAAATTATTAAATGGGTTCCACGATACAGCATTTATAGCTAAAATAACTTAACGTCTCTAATTTTGGAAATAAGTGTCTCACATGCTTAAAACATCACTTAATATCATCTGCATTAGAACTACTTGTTTGTCAAATTCGGTTGCAATAGGTTCATTTTTTACCAAGTTATGACATAATAACTTAATGTCTGTCATTTTGGAAATAAGTGTCTCACATGCTTAAAACATCACTTAATATTAGTACTACTTGTTTGTCAAATTCGGTTGCAATAGGCTCATTTTTTACCAAGTTATGACATAATAACTTAATGTCTGTCATTTTGGAAATAAGTGTCTCACATGCTTAAAACATCACTTAATATCATCTGCATTAGAACTACTTGTTTGTCAAATTCGGTTGCAATAGGCTCATTTTTACCAAGATATGACATAATAACTTAATGTCTGTCATTTTGGAAATAAGTGTCTCACATGCTTAAAACATCACTTAATATAATCTGCATTAGTACTACTTGTTTGTCAAATTCGGTTGCAATAGGCTCATTTTTTACCAAGTTATGACATAATAACTTCATGTCTGTCATTTTGGAAATAAGTGTCTCACATGCTTAAAACATCACTTAATATTAGTACTACTTGTTTGTCAAATTCTGTTGCAATAGGCTCATTTTTTACCAAGTTATGACATAATAACTTAATGTCTGTCATTTTGGAAATAAGTGTCTCACATGCTTAAAACATCACTTAATATCATCTGCATTAGAACTACTTGTTTGTCAAATTCGGTTGCAATAGGCTCATTTTTTACCAAGTTATGACATAATAACTTCATGTCTGTCATTTTGGAAATTAGTGTCTCACATGCTTAAAACATCACTTAATATCATCTGCATTAGTACTACTTGTTTGTCAAATTCGGTTGCAATAGGCTCATTTTTTACCAAGTTACGACATAATAACTTAATTTATTCGTATGGCGCTATCTTCCAAAAAGGGCGACAAAAGTGGTTATGTATTAGAATATGATGCTATTGACAGATACTATAAGCATACAGTATTTGGTAATTGTTTAAATGGTATGGCAGATATACCAAAAGGGCCTTAAAAATGTGTATGGCCGCCATTTTGAAAGTAAATATCTAATGAAGTTCAATCATTAACTTTTACTTGTCCTTCCGTAGAATTACTTACTTGCCAAATTGGTTGATAAGTGGTTTAATAGTTTTCGGAATATATTGAAAAAAAATCTATTTCTTTATTGGGTGCTATTTACAAAATGGCGGACTAAAATAAATATACATCTGGTCATTGAATGCTTACACAATGATATTCCAGAATACGAAATTTCATTTAAATCGGTTAAACTGTGCCCGAGATATGGCATATTAATCCAAATTTTAAAATGGCAGCAATTTTCAAAGTAAATGCTTAACACGGTCGAAAATTATTAAAGTTGGGTGTCCTTAATAAGCATGTATACCAAGCTTGGACGAATTCGGCCCGTGCGTTCAGAAATTTAATTAATAGGGTTGGCGGTGGAGGGCCTCACACACGCGCAGAAACACACAACACATAAACACAGCCAACAAACAGGAATGCGATCTCATAGGCCTTTCTTTTCTTCAGAAAGTAGGTTAAAAATTGGATTCTAATACAGCGATATTTTACTAATTGTCTGACAATAACTGTCTTTTACTGACATATATGATGTGTGTAAGTCATTCTTAACTCATAAAACCTTTGATAAAAAGTCGCTAAACTGTGTGGTAATTATAGCAAATTAAAAACAAAAATATGTATATGACGGCAATTTGGGAAATAACCGCTGCATCTATTCAAATAACATATGTTTACATATACTCCCGTAGTATTGCTCACATGCTAGTTTATTGGGTATCGATTGTATATTTTCTGAGATATGGTGTGAAAGCTCTATTCGTTCTAGCTGTCATATCTCCCAAAATAGCTGACCAACCACTAATATCCCCTCTCTAATTTCAATGCTTTCATGGTGCACTGTCAACGTGCGAAATTTGGTTTTATTCGTTTGATAGGTTGCTCAAATATTGCATAGCGTCCTAAATATTAGAATGGTTGCTAATTCGAGAGTAAGTACCCAACCTGATTGAAAACTGTATAATTCAGATGTCCATTCTGTGTGCTCTATATGTTCTGAGTTTGGTGAAATTCGGTTTAAGGGTTCTAGAGTATGTAGGGGCCACTCACATCCGTTGGCACACAGCCAGGAAAGTTGTAACATTGCAGAATTTTGGGGTTTTGTTTACAGTTAGTCATATACATTTTCATTATATATGATTATAGAGTAATTGCATATGTTGTCAATTTATTTAATATCATTCCAAATTATGCTATATTATATGAGTTAACAGTGTAAAATTTAGTTATTTTAATAGTATATTAATTTAAGATTGGGATAATATGGAAGTTTTTTTCCATTTGTTTCTAGACACTACTCAGTTTGTTATTTTCGTTTATTTTCTATAGGGTAATCGGCATTAAATATTTACTGAACAAAAGTACTAAAGAAAATTACTCTGGTTGTCTCTCGTCTCGCCATTGCTGATTGGCGGAGAGATGAGTGATGGTGGGACGACAGCCAATCGGAGGACAGGGGACAACATAAGTAAGGCAGATGTTAAATAATTTTTTTTTCTTTAGAACAATTCTCACCACCTCCAATGATGGATGTGAGAACATTAAAATTATATAATAAATATACATAATTTGCGAAATGTTTGAAATGTAACAATGTGATCTTATAAGCTTATATATACTTTGAAAATAAAGATTTCTTCAGTGCCTATTTTTACATGTTTAAGATATAGAGTGTTTGTATCGCTTTCTAAATGAGGGTGGGTTCGTTGATTCGAGTTCACCCAGCTACAGAGACAATGGCTTATCCTAGTGGTTTCCCACTCTACGGGAATCGCGGTACAGGGCTATACTATCGTATTAACTCTCCAACATACACATGTGTGATAAAGCGATAAAAATATTATATGACAAACTTTCCGAAGTTTAACAGCATGAAATAAATGTTTCGCATATGCATTATTACGTCAGGAAGAAGTGTTTCACCATTAAAATTCCAACACTTAAAAAATTTCGCCCCTCCTTTTTTATTTATTGTTTGCTTGCTTTTATGTTTATATTTGTAGATAAGTTTTCCTTGCAATTAAGTTCGGCAACAAATGCTGAACAGATCGGAGGAGGGGTTTAGATCAACAGAGCACATAATTTGGCAGGATTAGAGATCATTATCTTTTTGTGCTTGTGTTATTTCCCATGCGTACATTGTGTTCATTCTAGCAGATTATGTGATTTATTGTCTTGAGTAGATACAATTTGACTCCAGCTCATAAAATGTGACAAATATTACTTCAAATTCTGAGTATTAGCAAGAGTCTTGAAACAGAAAATTTCTTAAATTATGTTAATTTATAAAGTATGGAAAAAAATTAATCAGAATTTATATTACATTAGGGAACATTGTACAAACTGTAAACATTTGTTCTGGAAAAACCTTATATTCATCAGTAAAAAAGTATTTACTGACTACGCCGTTTAGCTGTAGCGAAGTGAGCAAGTCTTCGCAGTTAAAAAAACTGCAGGGGTACAATATATGTATATTTTAAAACAATTATATAGGTACTGTACCAGGTTATGGTAAACGAAGTTATCACATTTTCTTGGTGCTAAAAAGTAAACATTTTAATATGAATACGGAAAATCGCTTCATTCTTCAGGAAAATAGAATTGCAAAACGATTAACAGGTATACTGAAAATTAATTTCCGTAATAACGTAGAAATTTAAGAACTGAAGAATTTTTTTTTTTTTTTACATACGCATGATTCTGTCTTTTCTGCAAACGGTTTTGTTACGGAATAAATTGTTGGATACAGCTGTGAAAATATTAAGCAGCAATGAAGCAAAATTTGATCATCGTAATGTATTAATTTAATCGATAATGCAAATATGAGCCAAAACATGTGCTGGAATTTTAAGACTAGCAGTCCCAGCAAATTCACAGTTCTTATATTTAAAGGCGCACAAGGAAAAATTATTGAAATTCTATGACACGAGTAGACGTAAATAGGGATATTCCTTGCATTTGGTCACAGAAGATCTTGATTTAAACAGCAATGCTCATTCTGAAACAGCAAACCAATACATCAATTAAGAACTTGCAAAACAGGAATTCTCACGAAAATATATTTAAATTCAAGTAAACGCAATACAAATGCCAAGTATTCATACAAACTTCAAACATGACGTCACAATGTGAAATGCAAAAAGAATTTTAATTTTGTGTAAAAGGTTTTTTTTTTAACAACTGGTTCTCTAGAGAGTGACTATTTTGAAGTTAAGTGAAAGAGTGAAATTGTTAGAAAATTAGGTATATAAAGAGACTTTGGCTAAAGTCAATATGTAAGAAAGGACGTTATATGAAACTTAATGCCGTTAGTGGGGTTGTCCCTAGGATGGGGAAATACACACCTGTAGACGGTCTTGCCATGAGAGACTGACAGGTTCTACCAAAGCTCGTCATGCGCCTACATGAAGTATGAAATAGAATGTGGTGCCAAAACGGAATAGCGAAATAATGCCAGTTTGTAGTAAAATAAGAGTATAACAAATTCGGCCTCATTCCCCACGTGCAGAAATCCTTGTGTAATCCTGCCGGAAATCGAACCCGATTGGCACTCGTGGAAGACGAGCGGTCTGACCACAATAATATCCACGGCCCTGCTACTTTGGATCAACTACCAGCTGGATCGCTACTTGTTGCTGGAGCGAAGACAATATCTTAGACACATCTACTACGCGTTTAAGGCTAAACAACTGTTTACGAAGCAGCTGCAGCGTGTAGCTGAAGAAAAAAAAACTAGGGCGTAATGTCTGTTGAATTATGTCTGTAGGAGAAACCAATTGTTCTACTGCCACACCACTGAACATACCTGATATATCAGTGCAAGCGTGCCCGTTGCAGGCGTTGGGACAACATTTCATCGATCCACTGCAATCATTGTCACCCGTACACAAGTCTGCGCATATGCCAACACTATCTTCTGGAGGCTCCGGACATGTACCGTCATTCTGTCCAGACACAGGCGCTGTCACGACGAACGTAATGACGACCACTGCGACGACTGCAAGCCAGAACGAGCGCAACATTTTGCTAAAGCACCACTAACCGTACAGACTAGTAGACTGTTCACGAGACAAAACTGCCTGCTATCGTACTTATATACGTGGCCATGGGCCGACTGCCTTACGACAGCTCTTATGATAAGTTAAGTTTTGAAGGGACGTCACTGCAATAGGGGGAAAAACCTCAAGGCAGTACACTACAGGGAAACGCGAAGGAAGTCAGTGCGATATAGTGTGGAAGGAAATGATTACGTACAGTGGATTGGGACATGCCATTACTAGATAATCTGTGGTGACACAGCTATTTTTTTCCCCCCGCTTCAATAACATCGTGTTCGTGCATTGAAATTCCTATCATTCAGCGCGCTGAAATAGAAACTTTATTGTGGTTTGTAACAACTGAACCATTCCCTTGTCGCTATCTTAGTCGATTGCGGTGGGTTAATTTCATTCCAAATAAAATCTAAAAAATGTATTCACAGTTCCAAGAGTGTAGGAAATTTGAACTATCTTGCAGGATAGGCTGTTAAATTTCCCACGTAGAATATCTACTAATCCAGATCCACCATTTTATTTTTTGGTATCTAGTAACGACAATTATACAACTCTTAATATTCTGTAATTCAATCCGCACTTTTCTATGTAAGTTGTGCCAATAACAACACCGATATAGAGCATATTTAATTAATAATAGTGTTTAAAGATGCTGTCTCCTTTTCAAAGCACTAACTGGCAGATGCTCATCCACAGACTACAAGAACATTTAATAATTTCCGATGTTCCCTATCTAAATTCCTATTTTTGAGAAGATACCATGGAAGGAAACATTTCAAATTAAATCATGCATAATTCAACAAAACGTGTAATTAACCCATTATAAGTCTAAAACGCCGTTTTCTGTTGAGAAGTAAGTTCACTAGTGTATATTGCCAACGGGCTCTAAGTTGTCCAATGATTTCTCTTATTAATTGAAATATATGTCACTTCGACTCGAAAATAACTACATTATGTAACTTTAGTTTGTCGTTACCCTGAAATAAAGAATACATACAGATTTTCGAAGTAATCGGCAATATTTTGGGAGGTGAAAATATCGACTATTTTAAGAAAATATGTTTAAATTAACACGGGTTTAATTTTTAACAGTCATTGAACTACATTCACTATAATATATTATCGGAATAATGCATAACGAAGGAAAGAAAATGAAAATTAATTAAAACTCGATGTAATTTTTAGTCGGAATTTTACTGAAGTAGCATTACCAGTGCAATAGACATTTCATTTTTCACATTGGACTCCATCCAGTCAACCGATTCCTAATGTGTGAGGATATGGATGGTTGATTGCACAGCGGAAGTTATTCGATAAAGGAACTTTATGCAAGCAATCAGGTGATTGTTTCTAGTAATTTATAACGTCCATGAAGAGTCATTGAGAATACAGTATCACAACAGTAAAATGCGTTTTTTGCAACGTTCTCTTGCCTATACCATCTGCAGCATTGCTAGTTACTAGAATTCCCACTCAACACGTGATAGAAAAAGCACTACCGTCTGCCATTCAGTCATGCAACAACAAACTGCAAACTGCACACAGCTATATCTTGATAAGAGTCGCGAAAATGACTGTATTTTATTGCCTTTCTTTTTTAGTTTCACCAATGCTACAATAACATCTCCGAATAATGAAGATTATTCCTGGATCGTCGTGGACTGGAGAGATGATTAAGAAGTAATGTAAAATACTTTTATAACTAATTTTGTTGCATTTCATGGAAATATTTGTGCATTAGACGCAGAAATGGACAGTTAGTGACATGTGATTCGATTTATTTTAATGTTCTTTTACGTCATATTTTCCAAGTCAATAAAAATTGAATGGCATCTCTCCATTCATAATATATGCGCCGCGTAATCTAGCCTATTTGGAGTTTAGGTATTGAAATTAATCAATGGAAAATATTGACGATTGAGTAATGTTACATCACTGAATACCCCATTGACGTTCCTGTCCAGCTATTTATATTACAACTTTTTAGAAGTTTTGAGTTTTGTACATTTTTGCTACGTACTTTGTGTTTTTGTTTTTGCTTATATTTTACAGTATGTAGGAAATCCTGTACAATCACATTTCCTTGCTGCCGTGGCTCATGCTCATGAGGTATATAATGCTACCTCAAGAGTCGTATGTAAGTGGTACTGTCCTAGGCACTGGAGCGAGTGAGCGGGAAGGACGGCATTGACTCGTGGACCTCTCTCCCTGGCGCATCTATGAGCTACATTTCTCAACTGGCGTGCAGTGTTACCCGCTGTTTTAAAGAAAAAAACTTTTGTAACTTCAAATAAAGTTTGTTTGCCAAAAAGAAATCATTGGTTTCTATAGCGGCAATGAAATAACATATTGTTATAGAAAAAAAAACATTAAATTGTTTATTTGTTTGCAAGAAACATTTTGCTTGTTTGGTTGAACCAAATCTATTGTTACCCTTAGCAAATAATTTGCCTCTACCAAATCATTTGTTTGCGAACAATATCTTCCGTTGTCTCGACCAAATATTTTGCTGCCCCTTGTAAATCTTTTGCTGTATTACGTTACAGTCTCTTGAGGATATGTGGGTTCGTTTTTTGTGTCGAGTTATCCACGAGACACGGAATCTTTATTGAAAATGTTTTCTACTATGCCATCACGATACTGCTGTACTCTTAGAGTAAGATATTCCAGTTTTATTAAAAGTAGCCTAATTTTGTAAATTTTCTTTACTGTACTACTTATATGCTCATAAATGTTTAAACACTGGGTGATAAGGGTGCTGCATGTACAGAGCTTTTAACCATACTCCGATACTTACACAGTCACTAATTATTCGGCTGAATGTCTTGCAATTATTATAAAGAATTCAACACTTATCTTTCATACAGACCGAGGTTAGAAATTCGTGTCTAGACCCAACACGTAAACCTAAACAAATACAAAAAAAAATTGATTACAAACCCCGCAATTAAGTATTAATAAGTCAAATTACCTGAAAATACTATTTAATTTCATTGAAATCCCGATCTTCCATAATTTTTATTCATGACCCCATCAGCCATTTTCAAGACAACGTCGTGTATGGACTTGTAACTTAAGAACTGACAATTTATTTAAATGTGCGCGGCCAATAAAGAAGGCAAAAATCAACCAAAGGCATTAGCGTCGCCAACAAAATCTTAGATTGCTGCAAATAACTTTTTTGTTTTAAATGTTCCGGACGAAACTAAACATGTTATTTTGTGTAACAAATTTCGATTCGTGAACAAGCTGCATGCATTTGGAAGAACTTAGTCTTCGTTGTGCCAGCAAAATATCGTCTGTGTGGAATAAACACCATGCGAACGCATATATTTGGTATACTAAAAAAAATTATTTTTCTCAGTGTGAAATCTTAGGACTTTAAATAGACACCCTTATATTTTATAAATGCAAAGTTTTCGATGTTTTCTGATAACGCAGTATGAAAAAGCAGTTTTTCGCTTTACTGGAGAGCTCGGAAATGGTGTTTCTTATGTGCGAGGTGTTACTAAATGCAGTCCACGTACATCGGCTGAAGAGTATTTCCTTTTTATATGTCAGTACATACGACGGGCGTACGCTAGTCTCGTAAAAAAAAAGTGTATTTCAAACATTTTGCAACGCAGCTGAGGCCCCGGCTTCATGGTCGAACGAACCACGTATATCAGATTGTAACAAGGGTATTTTTTCAGTCTCCGTTATAAAAAATCATTCCCAGAAACAATATCCTGAATTTTATTAATAAATACGTGATGTCCAATACCGTACATTAAACTAGGCACCGTCTTAATATGATAAAGAATTATTGCGCCTGTATACGCCAGCCATATTTTCATTCACCTACTTCGTCTCAATGAGAAACAAATAAGGTACTGCATTTTATTAGTTATTTTACAAACTAGTATCTTTTTTCATCACGAGACACATTTATTTCGCCAATTTATAATTGCAAAACATTAAAACACTCGCAGCTATAGCGGATCATGTGCAAGAGCATATTTACATTAAATCTAATTTGTCCATTACAAAGTGACAGCAAATAAGAGTCCTACATTGCCAGCGATAAGGTTCAAATCATTGGCTGGCAAACACTCAATGATTCAGACTAGGGTCAAACATTTTATATTACAACAGTACTGGCCTTCCTCTTCAAATCTGCTAGCTCCAATCATTTTACAAACAATTCTAAGAACACAGGTTGACATTTGTGGTAAAATAAATCAATATTCTATGTGGATTACTTTTTGTACCATTGTTCTGGCTTGGAAATGTTGGTATCACGTTGGAAGCGTTACAGTCATCATATAACAGTTAAACATATCTGCTCTACTGTGGTCCTTGCCACACCTTGTAACAATCCTGTACGCTTTCAATAAATTAGTCACAAAACGAAAATAAAAGTTTGGTCCCTTTATAACTGGCATTACCTTCTATAGCTACCGGTTTGAAATATGACTAGTCACATGAAAACACATAGGCCATCTCGTAAACTCAAACACATGTGATTTTATCTTGTTACCGAGAAAACTTATTTCGGGCCACCATTTGACGAAGGACAACAAATTACTCTGACAGATCAAGGAAAGTCAGGTAGGTATATGTAAGGTGCAGTATAGACTAGGTCGAAAACTTATAATTCCTACAAGAATCCCGCTTTTTAATTGCATTAGAGTAACTCTTTAAAGAGTAACTCTTAACTTGTTTTTAGTCAGTTTCACTTAACATTAATTTATTAATTTGTACTAGATTCACTCAGAAAAAGTTTTTACTGAATCAAGCAAACTTTGTTTGGAGCAAACAAATTAATTAATTGTATAGGAGTAATTAAATATTTCGTTATTGAAACTAGACTATTTGAATCTTCGCATTTGGTTGTCCCAATGTGTAAGATTTGATTGGTGCAATTAAACATTAATTTATGTCAAAGTATGATACTTTAAACAGTTCAGGTTAATAGAAAAATTGTTAAAGTGCGGCCGAGATTTTAACACAGATGGCTTGCGATCGAGCGCTATGCCCTAAGCAAACTCACTTAAAATAACTCATAAAAGTGGGAATCTTATAAATTCATACATTTTAAATGTTGTATAACACGAGTAAAAAATTATGTTAAGCTTTATGAATTCCATTTTTTTTTTCGTGTTGAACTTGTGTAAGGAGTTCCCTTACAGTTGTTCCTCACTTATCATCTCACTCATTATTCATTTATCTTACTTGTTTCATCATCAATTAACGTATCCTTAATATGCCCATCCATGTATGTTTTCAATTTAAAACATGATTTTATTAAGGCTTTGTCAGGAATGGAACTTCGTAGTAAGATGTTTATATGAAACTGCAGAGTTTATCCACACTTTACCATGTGTTTTTAACTAAATGTTTGATTTCTTTGCAACGCACATACAAGCTAATGAATTCCTATTAAATTTCTCATACACTTCGTGCCGACATGGAGAACAATTTTATGACCATATGAAATGCCGATTTCACGAGGGGTTGCTAAGTGGAGCTTTGTCTTTGAGTTGGTTTAGAACATTTTGAGTAGAACGTTTTGGCTAGAGAAGAAAAAAGTTATTACGTTCTGAAGATGATGGCTTCACTACTGGACGAGGCATTTTCCAAGACGGAGAAGGAGAACCAGAAACACATTAAAAGGATGATGTCTTATCGGCCTGGAGTTCCGTTCAACTGCAGAGAACGGCTTCTACTTAGATGGCGACGAGATGGATCGGGGAGTACGCCTGAATCCTATTCAAAACTGCTCTGGTTCACTGCGCTTCGAAGGCATCGAGAACTTCTAGTTTACTAGTCGTCACACATTAATGTAAGATTGCAACATCCAATTTTGCATGCTGTACCAGCTTAAAGCCAAGAATGTGTTTCAAAGTACATTAGCAAGATAATCAGATACCCAGAGGCGAGAGAGAATGAATCGGGTAAGCTTAGTTGAGATGCACTAGTTCTTCAGAATAATACGTATTAATGACTGCTGTTTTTAAATATGGCGCGTAACATGATTTCTTATAATTACCTATTCCGCTTGAAAGCTATACCGATTATGATATTCTTCATCTATTCATCTGAAAAGGCGCCCTTCACATATTACAATTTGTATAATATAATTTAGTTGTACATTCACACTTGTGTTATGTTTTCACACTATCATCATTTTAGATCACAATATTTTATTTTATTTCATAACCCCTTACCCTCCATTACATTTGTTTATTAGTTGCCATTATTAAACACTGGCGTGGACTGTGAAACAGACGTGATTGCTCGGTGATCTAATTGTAATCGAGGTATGAACATCAACAACTTTATCCAATATCTCGGTATCAAATCTACCTATTCTTAGCCCTACCGAATTTTACACGTAAGAAGTTTAATTACAGGCCACGTAAAATCACATTTTTTACACAAACCAAACATTTTTATGGCCGCAGTTTAAATATTTTTATAAATGGTGGATATCTCACCAAAAAAATTTAACAAAATTTATCAAAACTTTGCGCGCTGACATTATCCATTAGAAGCATCAAATAAGACTAAAGAAAGCTTCATTTTTCCGCCTTTTTGTAAGAAATTGCCAGGTGATTAGATGGAAAAATTCATATCGTATGTCGGGAACCATTCAACTAATTCCTACCAAATTTTGTACATAATAAATATTAAAGTAAATCATAAAAAGTTACTTAATTTTAATGGCACATATACCTATTCCAATCAATCGATTCCCACCAAATTCTTGTCACAGGTAGTGAAACGGTGGCTATGTATTCTTAAATAATTTAGTTTGCACTTTTGTTTTCAAAACGACGGCGTTGTAAATATCTCAGGTACGTAAACACTTTCTACTATTACATTTGTTTGATTACAACAGAGGGTTTCCAGGTTCGAGTTCCGTGTACGTCTCGCGTGTATCTGTAATTATCTCACTAGCGTTGCATATGTTTCTGATTCCATCTCTAATGCTGTCGCTGTCTATGAGACGCCAAGGTGTATCTACTATCTAGGTTGTCATTAATTATTTTCATCGTTGTAGAGGAAAGTAGGTTTATTTGTTATATCGATAACGTATTGTTATATCGGTAACTTCTTGTTCATTGTTGTCGGTCTGGATGAAGGGACAGCTTATTTTGAGGCATATTGCTTGTGGCCGGTGGTTCAGGGGCCTATCTGCAGAAATGCCTTATCGTGGAATGGTTATTAACATCACCTAGATATAGATTACGAGTACATGGGTTTTGTGCACACTTTATTGGTGCATGAAAAAAATAAACGATAGTGTTTGAAACCGAAAGGGTTAGGAAAAATCTCTTGCAAAAAAAAATGCTTAATGTGTACCTTTTGTAATCGAAATCCATCTTGTTGCTAATTGAATAATGCAGAAGAGAATTTTATAATGTGGACCAAATAAGGCCATGCTAACATTTGATATTTTGGCATAGCCTTCATTTCGCTAACAAATATGTGAAAAAATTAAAAGCCTTCACCGCTGTATTTATAACATAAATATTACAATTTTATGTACATACGTCTAAACAATAAATATAAAATTTATATTCCTAAACTCAACAGAATCATCCTATCAGAAGCCTATGTTCAAAAAAGGGCAGCCTTTTAACATTGTTATGATCCTATGGGGGCCATACAAGCGATGTGTGGAAGTGTGCTGAGATGAATATAACAGGAAATTATCAACTACGTCATGTATTTAAAATAGATAACCTTACAGTGTTTACGTTATGTTATAAACTACTCTAAACATTAAGTTATATAAATCATTTCGGTTACTTCGGGGGAGCGGAACATATACTTTACTAATTAGTTAGATCCAAATGATTTAGTGCTATAGTTAGTTACTTCTTAAAACCACGCACTTCTGATTAAATGTCTCTGTTGGAACTACTGGAACTACCGGAACACCTTCACCTTAATAATGATGCCGAAGGTGATCATTGTTGCACTACGGCGGACGAGGCCTCTGTCTTCTTCCCATATTGCCCTGTTAGCGGCTGGCTTTGGTAAGACCTGCGTTCGATGCCCTGCTGGCCTTAAGTATGGCGCTGGTTTCCCAATTATACTGGTAGTTATCAAACTCCGGTGGCTCATGTTCTCGCTTCTTTGCACATGGGATTGCACGTTCAGGTAAGCGTATAACCAAGGCTTGCCCATGCCATAACATCACATTCCTGGTTCAAAATAAGAGCTGTCCTCAGCTCTTGTGATGGCCTGTGGTAAGATGGTAATTGACTGCAATGTTCGGTCCTTAATGTGCTTGGCGTTTTGGCCTTTGTTTTAAATGTTACCTTCACTATAATTTATATTACTGGCCAATTATGGGCATATCATATCTCTGATAAATTCCATTATACCGTGTCTGTCTGTTAATATGATGCACGCTTGCGTACAGTTACTATGTGTGCGGGTTTTTGTGTTCGTCCCCTGTTTATGTGTCCCGGCCAGGGGTTATTTACATATAGAAATATCTTAGTGATGTGAGCATTTTGGCGCCGTATTACCTAGTGCTGTTGAACTTTACACATATGCTGCACACGCTAAGTTGCTCGCCTGCGCGTGTGATGACACTGTGCAGCCTGCTGGCCTGCCGTCGCCTCCTGCGGACGCGGTGACTTGACATCAGGACATGACGTCAGGACACGTTGAGTTGTTCCGCTCGCATTCAGTGTGTAGTCGATCGGAAACACTTTCGAAAATATATTAGTATGCAAACATTATAGCTACATTTCAGATATGTGAATTTATATTTTATTTTACATAAAGTCACTTGAATTAAAATTCATAACTCTCCTACTGATTATATTGCATATAAAACATTTATTTACTTCATGGGTCGATGTTCCTGTTCCTTTAATTATTAAATTAATTTCCTTAATACACGTGTACTGACAAAATATTTATATTATGATAAAAAATATTCAATTATAATTTAATGTAGTAATTAATTCTATAGAACACAATCATATACTGCGTGCATGCTGTTTAGATGCTGTATGAGACTTTTTTTTATTTATATTTAAATTTCAGAAACATTTAACATTTTATTGTAATCACAATAAAGTTAAATTTTCCAGTTTTCTTTCACAATTTACTGTGTATACAAAATATGCTCAACACACACAATTACAATTAATAGTGTCTTACCACTCCTTTATCCTATATTCGCACTCTCTATAATGAGAACACTTGTTAACGCCACAATTAAAAACCTGCTCCCTCTACCACAAATAATATACTGCTTCCTTTTGTATATTATTCTTAAATTCTCACAACTGTTAGAGTCACATTAATAATAACGTGCTTCTGGGTCATTTAATTTTTTTCTTGGCCTTTTACAACACTTGTTGCTTCACACTGTAGTATTCGAGTCGAGGATCTATACTCAATGATTTTAGCCTCAGGAGGTCGGGGTTGCGAATTGCCATGGTGGTACACTTGCGGTTTTGCTGTGTAGCATGCAAGGCACACAGCACACGTCCTTAGTAATATATGCTGTGTAGCATGAAATGGATCCACAGTGAAATTTGTAGTGATGTGTCGCATGCTCGGCCCACAGCAGAAGCTTTTCGCCTTTTTACAATCACTTCTGCTGACTGCAGACCCCTCGACAGGGCAACTTAGAATATAGTCTCTCGAGTATGTCTCACATCTCTCACTATTTCCTACTGCCTGCAGACATTTCTACATAACAGTGGAACAATTAGGCTCCTAATCATTTCATATCATGGGTCATCATCCCTATAGAGCTTAGAGTCCTGCACTTATGTACAAAACGACACAGGTGGCGATCATGAACGCTTAGCTAGGCTGTCATATCCCCGCATTCCCGCAACTCTTGCGAGAATTGATTGGTGACCCCCTGGGTAAATTTTTGAACGACATAATTAAAGTGGATAAACTAATGATTCGCTCTACCTAGGCGAAATGGGTGTGTCACAGCACTAGTACCTGAATTAGTGAATAGCCATTGAATTAAATTAATTTCGTCCATCTCTCGCAGTGTCATTACATCTCGTTTCCTCATTTTTAATATATTAGCATGAAGTGTGGAAAATTTTTAATTTCAATATTACTGACAGCAGTGAGAGGCAGTGCAGTGTTTACAGTTGAGCACGCATGCAAGCACGCATTGCATCAACTTGCAGCAGGCATCGCCACATCGAAGTTTCTGACTTGCAATGAGGTGGGAGGGAGGTGAGGTGTGTTGTGAGTGCAAACATCAACATGCAAATAGGTCGTGTCGAATTTCTGCAACCTTGAACATCCAAGCACGTCATACTGCAGCACTTTGCTACAAGAAAACGTACACTTCTTAAAGCTATGGTTCTCTGCACACCTAATGAATAACTAAATGTATAACATGTTTAACATTAATCTTGCACACACATATAGGTATATATATATATATATATATAACACAACAAAACACTTCGGTAGTAATACTGCTCTACAATTAAAATGTGACCATCGTACAGTTCACTATTTAATATTTTGAATTTTATTATACCATTTATTTTGACATGGCATGATACTAACTTATATTTATGTGTTGCGTAATAATTGTGTTTTAATTAACTCGAATATTATTTAGCGCACGCAGACAGCTTCCATTAATTTTATTATTTTACTTTAATGCTGCATAACTCAAAGTAAAGATTATCTATATCTCGTCAGAAATAATTTTAACATAAGCATGAAATTGTAATTTTTTTCACACAGAAGTAATTAATTATGTCTCTGTGCGACGCTTACATTATTTTAAAATCTTTAACTTATAAATATTAATATGAATAATTGCCATACACATTATTTATTTTTAAAGTTAATCTCTCTCTCTCTCTCTCTCTCTCTCTCTCTCTCTCTCTCTCTCTCTCTCTCTCTCTCTCTCTCTCTCTCTCCTTCTCTCTCTCTCTCTCTCTGATTCTAGATTGACACTTTTCTTATTTATTACAGTAGGAAATACTCGCTGTATCTTATTTATTTAATAATAATTTTTAATGGTTGACGACCTGTGATATCTTGGTAGAGAAACGATGAGTGCAGCACAGAAGTTGTAGCCAGACTGATATAGTGTAATGGAAAGGAATAATGTTTAAATGTTTGTTATTTAGTGCATGTCGTAATTTCAACATGGTCTGCATGTAAGTAATGCAAAATATCAAATATTTGTTGGTCAGAAGTTAGCTTTGGTCATGTAAAGACGGGTACTTAGCATGACATTTATCATTCTAGTAATTCAATATGTAAATTCTAGTTATTAATATCTCTTGACTTGAGTACTTGCTAACAGACGCTATGGAAGAAATAGTTTGTGGAAAAATATTGAAAGGAAGGAAAAGATACAAGTTGATAGATGACATCAAGGGAAGCGGAAATTATATAGACCTGAAGAGGTTGGCAGAAGACAGGAGAGCATGGAGAGATACCACGTGAAAACCTGCCTCTCGGCAGAACACAAATGATGATGACGGGATATGAAGCAAGGAGTAAATTCTCATGCCTGCAGTTGTCTTCCATCCTCGTTCACTGTCATTAATTAGTTGATGGGTAATTGGTTTCAGCTCATTGTCCACATAGTACTTGCATTTGGATACTCATTACATGAATACTTTCTATAATTTACTTGATATGCAATTAAATAAAAATGTAATTATCCTATATGTTTCTTGAATCAATATACATATATGCTCCCTAGGCAATCTTCATTTATTATGCAAATACATGTATATTTACTCTCGATGGTTTATGAGTCTATTGCTCAACTTTCCCGACGATAGTTCGATTTAAAGTATTATGTCTTACTCATGTTGTTTAAAATTGACTGAGTTCTATGTGGCTAATGAATGCAATGAGGAAATATTTTGATGGAAGTGTAAATATGAGTCATCTGTGTGGGGCTAAAGGTGCATACAGGTTTGGTATCAACTGACAGGAAAAGTGTGGCAATGACTTTGTGTTTATCAAACTCTAAAGTGTATATTATTATTATTGAAGCTTTCAATATTGTTCGCTAGTTAAAGTTTCATTGCATACCACTTTTGAGTGTATGCCAGTTTTGAATATACTTGTGGCACATGGGTTATTTTAAGATATAGGTGTTTTTTGTACATACACATATTTCACATTTTAAACAAGATTTCAAAAATTAATACGTGAGCCAAAACTAGTTTTTAATGTTTTTTTTCAGGCGCACGACATCGACATTTCACAGTCTATTATTGTCTTGAAGGGAATGACATAATCTTCTGCGTGAATAAACATGGCAGACCTACAGGTTGGAAGTGTTGCTCATGTAGTCAGTGGATGATGAGTCACTGGAGGTGAAGTCACTACTAGATTACCTGCTGTTGGAGTACAAATGCTGTAATTGAATAGTCACCCCGAATATGGATCTAACCCACAAAAATGAGAAAGTTGCAATTATAGAGGAATAATGATCTATCCATAGCACATCACAATACCACTGTTTCACACAGGCCACAGTTCTATACCAAGGAAGATTTTTTTGCTTTGCAAAGTTGGCATTCGGGGGAATACAGATCTAACTGCAGCAAGATGGCTGACGAGGATACGTTGCTGTTTAGTAGTAGTGTGGAAAATAAATAAAATAGTGGACGTAGGTGAAATATACTGATGTCAGAATGGAAGGACAACAATAATAAAGCTTTGAGAATTACTGGCAAGCCATATAGAAACAAGAAAGGGACGTTTGTACCATGGAAATGTGCATCTGAAAAGGTGAGTGGAAATAGTGATCTAACGTAACAAAATAAGTCAACAATTTTATTATACGAAATATGTAGTGTTTTGCACAATCTGCTACAAATTCCATAAAAAGTTCACAGTCTATTTTCATTAATAGCTGTAGCAGTTTCAAGAGATTTGCCTAAAACCTCAATAATAATATTATACTCATAATGAAATATGGTAGTAAAACAATTTGCAAGATTCGCCATGTAAATAAGCAGTGTGTCGTGTATCGAGGGAAAAAATATTAGATATTATAATAATACATTTTTGTCGGTGATCTGGCTTTACTGCTAAAGCTAGCCTCTAATGGTTTGCATTAAACATGATTTGGAAAATTCGACACCATCAACAAAAGGTGAGTTTATTTGTTTCAGGTTACCGTGTGCCGCTGTATGTAGGAATGCGACAAGATTTCCAAAAATATGAAGACAAAGTTATTTCAAGATTTTTGCAAACGAACATATAATGAACAGTCTAAGTTTTTAGTCCAATGTCGTATGGCACTGGAATACGTAAAACGAAGAAATGTAGCTGAAGATATCTCCCGGAGGCAGATAACTTTCAAATAGCACCTTCCTGTAAATGGCAAATCATACAATGTGTGCAAGAAAACAATGCTCGATGTTTTTCAAATATCCTCTTGACGTGTGCTAACACTTCAGAAAAAGTGATATTTAACCTTGACATATCTGACAAAAAACAGACACGTCATAATCGTCCATGTTCTGTGTCTTTTGATGTTAAAGAACTGGTAAGGGATCATATCATCTCTATGCTTGCACAAGAGAGCCACTATTCAATATCCACCTCCAGCAAGCTTTATCTTAGTTCAGAACTGTGTGTGGAAAGAATCTATGATCTTTTCAAGGAAAGTCATCCTAATATTAAATGCTATCGTAGTTTTTAAAGGGACATATTCAGAAGTGAATTCAAGCTTAGGTTTGGTCCTCCACGATTAGACTCTGGTTCATATTGTGATGAACTTTACATTCATCTAGTAGCTGCTGAGACCGAAGATGAGCAGAAGTGGATTAATGTGCAAAGTACACTTCATCACAGAAAGGCTGAGACTGCTTATAAAGTTCTTCACGAGGATGTTGTAATGTCAAAATCGAACCCCACATATGTTGTACTTTGCACAGATATGGAACATGTGTTGTTCTGTCCAACCATTCTTCATTCCGCAATGATTTATCAAAGGCAGCTCTCTACTTATAACCAATGTGTCCACAACATGGGAACTGAAAAACCATTTATGTTTGTGTGGAATGAGTCGGTGGCAAAACGTGGTTCTTCTGAAGTTACTTAATGCATTCTGAAATAAATTGAACTGCATTTTGAACCACTCAAAATAGGTGAGATCAGGAGATTAGTTGTTTGGTCAGGTTGTCGTATGGCACAAAACAATAACTGGCTGTGTATTGCTCTATATCATTATCTAATTGTGAAGAAATATTTCACAATCATTGACCAGAAGTTCTTAGTCAGCGGTCACAGTTTTATTCCTTGCGATAGGGACTTTGCCCTGATTAGAAAAAGAAAGAAGAAATCTTCAGTGTATCATCCAATGCAGTAGCTTGAAGTTATTGTTAATGCAAGTTCAGCATTTAGTGCATACATGGACAAAGAATACTTCGTTGATCTGTCTGTCATTGAAGGAATGTTTTAAAAAGAGCCCGATTTTATTATAACATCTTTTCATTGGATTCAGTTCTCATCAGAAGAACCAAATACTGTTCGAAAGCGAGTCAATCATAACACCCTACAAACTTGGTACAGCTGTGTAATACTGCCATTACCAAGAGGAAGGGAAACATTTACGTCCACTCCCAACTGTACTTCCCCAGGTCTACGAAGAAGCGATAGCTATAAATAAAGCGAAAAAAAAAGACTTGCTAGACATGTGCAGGTTCCTTCCCGTTCAATATCATGACTTCTACGAAATTCTATTTGCAGTTCAATGATTACTGTCAAAATACATTACGTTTGTCAATAATGAATAATAATCTAATGGTTTTCTTGTTTCAGTTAATATTCCTGAAACCATAACAGACATTGGTCCAGTAATTATTAATGATGTAATGTTTTTCTTAGTGTTTCTACATTTGTTTGTAATGATTTGTTGGTTAGATCACTATTCCATTTGTGCTGTCTAGATCCTTTTTCCACTGAAATTAATTTTGTTAAGCTGTAAGTCAATACTTAAAAGTAAATTCAAGTAATATTGAGCATGAGATGTTTTGTATGATGTACAGTTATAAAGCCTTAGATGGTTTTTGCAGAAAGTTATGCTCCTTAGTCTCGAAAGTGTTTTTTTTTTTTTTTTTTTTTTTTTTCTATTGTAAACAATATATGTTTTTGTGGGTTTGATCAATATTCGGGGTAACTATTCAATTGGTGCATGGACAAACATATCTGCATTATTTATATAGTCCAGCTTGAACTGATGTGAATGATTTTAAGGAAAAATCTAACTTCTCGAAGCAGTTTTCGCCTATATACAAAGCACAAAATTGCTGCACACAGTGTAGCCATTGTCGGTAAATGGCCAAATATATAATTCTTGATACGTCGATAATGATGTTTACCGTCGCATAATTCTCTGTACTTGATGTACTTGGGGTCTCTGGGCATGGCATAAGATGGTGCTAGCTTCGGATCACAGAACTGAACATTGCAATTGATATATTCACACACGAAGCTGAATACTACCCTGGAGGTTTCGTATGGTGAAAATTTGTTCCAGTGTAGATAGGAATGTATGATCTTACTACATATTTCAAAGTATAGCGAGCTGTATATATAACCACACTCATTTTTAAAAGTAATGTAATATTGCTCGCAATGTAGGCCTTCGTGCACATAATCGTAGCAAGTGCTGGGGTTGTACATTATGCATGTTGCCGACTCGGTGCTAGTAGTATCCGGCAAAAGGAACAATTTATCACGTTCGTCGCAGTTTTCAGAAAATGGATCGTCATTGTTTCCAAGGTTCATGGTGGCTGGGTTGGTCAGTGGTAGGAGAAAGCGAAGTTTTCACTATCTATAGACAAACTAGAAGCAGGAATTGTGTGTTTATTGATTGCTGTTAGAATAAGCTCTGCGCCACACCTTGCGAAAGCTGGTCGGATGTTTGCTGGTTATTAAACGACTCGCTCTCCGCTACATGGACGCAACTCTGTTATTGACAGCTGTATGAGTCAAGTATCCGGGTTCAAGTCTCGCTCCATATACTGCCAACAGATATACCTCTGTTGTTGATTGATGTGTATACCGAGTAGCTAGGTTCAAGACTCGGCTGCTGTATTTCCACGGATGTAACTCTGTTGCATATGACGAGTGGCTGGGATCAGAACTAGCCTACTGTAATTCCCACGTTATGACGTATGTATCTTGCATCACACTCTCTGTCTGTAACGATGAAGTCGACGTCCATATTTAAAGTGAATAATTTTTCAATTACCCCCGGTTGTTTTATGTACTATGTCAATCCAGATGGTTGTGGTCGGTAAATAAGGTTTGATATTATTTTTTCACCTTCAGTCGAGAACTGGGTGTTATGAAGTGCAAACGTAGTCTCTTTCGTAATATTATGCGTACCTGACAAGTGTGTACTTGCAAATGTGCGTACTTGATAATTTTGTAATGAGTACTTGAACAGTTATTGCTGCGCAAGTGCTTATGTGTGTACGTGCATATTTCGTAAATATTCTTTAACTACATTATGCTTGATTAGGCACATGTGATTGCACTATTAATTAAATATATATTTTCAATTCGTAATAGTCTTGGAGCGCACACGACCAATTGGTCGAACACAGGTGTTGGATGCTTGCCGAATAAACATCCAATAAGAACCCAAGTATCAAAATATAGTTGGCCCACATGTGCAGATCTGATTGTGAACAAGCAGCCCACATGCGGCATCCACAGGCATTCAAGAAGCGGAATGCACCCGCAGATGCATGTGGCACACATAATGAATGATGAATGGGGTACGATGTGTTTACGTGTGGGCCACATGCGGATATTTAACTGACAGCAGAGGTTTGGAAAACCAGAGTTCCCCATAAGTTAACCACAAGCGGGCCACTTCTGGATGTACTGTCGGCTGACGTCTGGCAAACCAAGAGTTGCCTATAAGTCAACCACAAACGAGCCACTTCTTGATTAACTGTTGGCTGATGTCTGGGAAAACAAGAGCTGCCCGTAAGTTAACCACAAGTGGGCCACTTTCGGCTTTCTGCTTCTGGCCTGCCGTAAGTAAAACACATGTAGTTAGCCAACTGTAGGTAAGCCACTTATGGCCCACCTATTGGCCAATTGTGGCCCACATAGATGCAGCTTGCCATACATTTTCGAAACTAAAAAATAACAGTGTCTGGCCCAAATAAAATTTATGTATTTACCATATTCATAAGTATTATATTCAGATTTATTTCACAGTTAGTGAATTTCCTTCGAGAAACCTGGAATCGAACTCACAAACCTTTCATCTACAGTGAAGTATGCTATCAACTAATCTACTTGACCTGTTAATTAAATCTGGATACTTACATCACATACACAATGCATTGTTACCTTTGTTATATAGACAATGTTAGTATCACGAGTCAGTACTGGGATTTGTGTGTTTTGTTTAAAAGACTAGTATTTTAGTTTCGGACTACTTTCAGGCAGAATTTAAAATGCAAAATAATGATTTTTTTTTCTTGTTATGATTTGCAGGTTTATGGTCTAAAAACTATTTTTAACTGTTATTAGCAAAGCCACATGATAATTTAACTTCATATATACATGAAATAAAAAAAATAAATTGAATACGCATATGCTATTTGCTACTGCACAACAACATAGAGTCGGTATGCCATAAATGGAACATAAGCTTGCTGATCATGTTTCATCAGTAATAATGAACAGTTGGCATAACACAAAATGCGGTAGGTATGCTGCTATTATGTCCCCAGTAGTGAACAATAGTTGGCATGCCGTAAATGGCACATCAAGATGCTGCTAATAGTTTTCCAGCAGTGAGGAACTGTTGGCATTTCCATTATCATCTGCTTGTGGGGCGTATGTTGAAATCTAACGATCGTAGTGAGAGCATTTGCCTACATTACGAGTATTTGTAAAATAGGTACTGTCAATTTTGCTTATATGACTTGATTGTCAACCATATAAGAAATGCTAACAGTTATAAATGTGAATGTTGTCACCACTTGCAACAGTTGGCCAACTGTTAAATGCTTGTTGTTTGCTACTTAGGGCCCACATGATGATACTCAACTATTAAAAATGAATCGTTTTACTATGTGAAGGATTTATGTACAAACATGATCTTATATTATGAACTCCTTGGCAAATATCACCCACGCATTCTCTACATACTCTAAGATGCCTGTGAGTGTTTCACAGACATTTGCTTGTGCGCTATATATGACTTTCCATCAGTCATTTTGTGTTAAATGGTCCACAATTTCCCACATGATGATGCCAAACTATAGGCTCTTCACTGTAAAGTGAGCACTTTTTGAAGCTGTTTCGTCAGACATAATAACCAATAAATACATTACATTGTAGGCCTCTGACTTTTAGTTTTGGGTATGGTGAATGTATACACTGTACTTATTACTCGCATGGCAGGGTTTACATTAACAAGTAGCGGAAGTATATAAATTGGTCGAAAGAAAAAAATAACTAGGGCTTCAAAAGTGCTCCCTTTATTGTGAACGGCCTATATCTGAAATTAACCATTCTACCATGCGAGAGCTTTATGCGCAAACGTCATCTTATAATCATACTCTTTGGTATCCATCAGCCACATGTTATTTACATATTCTAATATGCCTGTGGGTGTTTCACTGATGTTTGCTTGTGGAACACATATGAAATTTTGTCAGTCATTTCGGGATAAGTGGCCCGTAATTGGCTACAAGATAATGCCCAACTATCAGAATTTAACCTGTATACCACGTGAGGGTTTTATATGAAAAAAAATGATCTGATTTTCATACTCTTTGGCATTCATCAGCCACATGTTTTCCACATGTTCTAAGATGCCAGCGGGTGATTCACTGATGTTTGCTTGTGGGCCATACATTAAATTCTGTCAATCATTTTGTGTTTAATCATACACATCAAAAATACTTCCCAAGCAAATACAGTCACTATTGTTCACGTGTCGCACTCATGTAACTAGTCGAATAAAGGTAAGAGAGAAACAAATTATGGTAGTAGAACAAAGGTAAGAAAGAAATACCGTTTGGTATATGCCAATAGGTTTAGTCGAGAGATTGTTTTCATAGTATGGTGGTGATGTGAAAATAGCCACATCGCACAAGTGCGAAAAAAAATTGTAAATATTCTGAACGGTAATCGATTTCCTTACAAATCCCCCCACCAGTAGTTTGAGTGCGAGTGTTAGGAAAATAAATATTAAATGCATTTTCCAAGAATAGATCTCGGTAGCGATCCACCCATCGGTCGTCAGAGTCCGAGAGTTAGGAAACAAATAATAAATATTTCAAATATCTCTTATGGTAATCAACCTCAGCACCATTCTGCCCACTGGTCGTTAGAGCCCGCGGGTTAGGAAATAATAAAGATATTAAATATCTTGTTTGGGAATCGAATTCAGTAGCAGTCCATTCACTATTTGCCGGAGCTATCCACTCTGGCAGGTCTCCAAGCCACGATGCCCTCCAACACCACTCCTGAAATCTCCAGTAGGCCCCCAGGGTGTAGAGGGGAATGGGTGAGGTATCATTCGTGTTAAGTGCATTTCCCCCTCCAAGCTTCCTCGGTTGTGATGCAGGTGCCGCTGAAGTGAAAAGTCAGTAGCTCTTCAGCTGTTGGAGCTTCAATGTGTGTGATTATCAACATCTCCTTTCTATCTGAGGAGTCTATATACGTGATTGCGTAAGTAAATGCTATCCCCCCCCCCTCTGCTCCTTCTTAGTTGTGAACCTCTATTTCCCAGAAATTACCAAATTTCTCAAAAATTGCCTAAGTTCAAAAACATAAAAATAACTTAAGTGTATTTGCTGGGGATCGAACTCAAAACAAAATTTCAAAATTTATCATAACTGGTAATCGAAAATCGAATTTTCCAATATTTTCCAAAATTACCCTGTCCGGTAATCGAACTCAAATTCAAAAAATATTACAAATTTTTCAAAATTATATATTCCTGGGGATCGCAGTAGGTACTCCTGGGAAAAAAAGAACTTACTTAAGGCAAATATTATTAAGTGGTTTGTCCGGAATTCTAAATCAAAATTTCCCAAATCCAAAAAAATTAATAAATAAATAAACATTAAATTCTTTGCCTTGCAATCGAACCTGGTAGTCTCAGAAACAAAAATTAAACCAATCTTAGAATTTTTCAAAATTACCCTGGCCGGGAATTGAACCTGGTAGTCCTAAAGTACAACATTGGTCAAGGTATAGGTCAGTATAGGTCAAAGGTCCTGAGTCCTGCTTGCTCTGAGCCAAGGTCACCTGGGTCGGTAATCCTGGTCACTTGTCTGACCCAGGGCCATAAATCCTGGTCTCCTGCTCTGGTGAAAAACAAGACTGTTATTGAAAAGAAAACAGGGAAATTAAAAGAAAAAGGGGAAGTTTCAGAGCCGGAATGCAATGGCGGCGGAAACTGGAGATCCCAGAGAACACCTGCATGCCGACATCATCGTCCGGCAGGATTCCTACTTGCGAAAATCCAGGGTGACCCGGCCGGGGATTGAATCCGGTTTGCATTGGTGTGAGGCGAGCATTCTAACAGCTGAGTCGCTGTGGCTCCATCAGTAACTTATTGTATAGTTATGATGATGGACACTACTGATACATATAAGACAAAACATGCGTAGTAATGTACTTTTAGATGTTAGTTAAATATTCAGAAGAGTACTGCTTTTAAATTAATTTTTGGCAAATTAATTATTTCCTGGATTTAAATTTTGAATGCTTCAAATTTTTCAGGCCCTTTCCAAATTTGCCATTTGTTTTTCTATTTTGTTGATAGTTGTAGCTCGCTTAGTTCTGCAACTAAGCTAGGGAACATACGCTGGTCTAATAGAAGTGGGAGGCTTATATCAGCAGAACATACGATTTGGCACGACCCGAGATCATTACCTCGCGGTGCCTGTGCTGTTTTCCATGCGTACAGTGTGATGAATCTAGAAGATGTTTATTTCCCTGGTGTTGAGTACATCGAAACAGACTCTGGTTTAGAAAATGAGGAAAAACTCTGAGCATTTGGGAGAGTCAAAAAACTGCAAATTTCTCGAATGAAGTCGATAAATTGAGCCAGAACACCTAATAAAGTAGCAGACTTATATTAAATTAAGAAACATTGTTCAAACTGTATCGAATTGTCTCACCTGGGATTAATTGGGATTAATTGATGTATTATCGATTTGATTGAAAGGGATAAACCTTAATCCGATCTTTATCCTATCAAAAATTAAAGGGTTAACTTTTATTGAAAGGGTTAAGTCTAATGAAATGGTTACATGTATTGAAAAGGTTAATTATTCATCGGTTCACTTTATTTGTAATTTTTTCTTGGTTTTGTTGTACTTCTTTCTTTATTTTTGGAAGGGGGTTGCAGGAGCTCTGTTCGATGTTGATGGCATGGTGTCCTGGAGGCGACTCACCAGAGTAGTGGGTTGTAATGTGATATATAGGTGTTTAGTTAAGTGCAAGAGTGTGCTTAGGGTCATTTTTTCTAATTTTAACGTGTATGTAGTGATGTTGGTGGTAGATAGGCGATTTTTACGAATATATTTAACATACGAGAGAAATTCAGAGTCTTTAAATGAGTTCTACGTATGAATACGTTACACGAGAGAGAGAGAGAGAGAGAGAGAGAGAGAGAGAGAGAGAGAGAAGTATAACAACCTGGTCTCATAAAGAAACAAGTGCAATTATGTGACTATCCAGTATGGAATTAAACATAATGTGATTTTACTACCCAGTGCTGTATGCTAGCAATATAATTTACATGAGAGAGAATTTTAGCTATGGGAGTAACATCTGGTGTCGATAAGTGCAAACTCACTAAATTATGACAATCGCGTGAGTGTGGAATTAATGCTCTACAGAAAAATGTCCCTTTAAATTAAACTAACAAGATATATATGACGCCTCTCACACATACCTTACACGCCCATCTGCATGTGAGACTGGCGAGGAGGAATTTTACAAATGTAATCCACTTGTAAAAAGAAAATAATTGATTCACGTGCATAATAAAATTGCACCTCTCCCAAAACATGTCTGTCCAATTGTGAGGTTCCTGAAGGAATGCCGTTAATATATGATTTCTGGAGACTTATAAGCACGATTAGATACATGGAACACAGCCGACGTCTGTCCACCTTGGAGGTCACTCGATGAACGAGTGGATCGTATGATGTGCACCTGCTTATAAACATGTATCGTGGCTAGCAGCTTAAAGGCAACTGAGTAGAAATTTATGACTGATATAACCTGTTTCCATACCAAGCTACTATTAACGACTTCATTCGTCCTACAAGTACATTAATGTATATAAGTGAATTATTTAAAAATAATGTACTTACTACAAATGTTTCCCCGTAAAGTCTGTGAAATTCATGGCACTTGTTAAAACAAACGGGAGTTGAAAATGGTACCAAGTTTCGTCGCCCGAGCTCAGAAATGTACTTGAGACAATTATAAAAATTACAAACGCATTATCACATGAAAATTTATATTTTTCTATAAATTACATAGCATATAATATTTCACACAATAGTTTATGAATACCACGAATGAGATCTAAACCCTGATAAAATAATTTATCTTAACCAAACTCGCAGCTACCATACTCCGAAGCCCGGTGTATATGAAGGAGCTATTGGGGAATACAGCCATCTAGTCCAAGATTCTATGAACAACTGAAGATGGTGTAACCCCTTGAGATACCTCCACATTGCTCTGCCCAAGGCAGTCTCCCCTCGCCATTGCGACATGTCCTGGGGTTACTCATCCCTCTGCCCTCGATTGTCAATTTTCGTCACTGAGGCAAGATGGTGATGAGTGGCTAGATATGGCCACATCGCTCCCAAGCTCCCTGCACTATCATCCCCACCTCCCACCTCCACCCCTCGTCAATGCGATCTGTCCTGAGGTCATTTACCAGTATTCCCCGATCGTCAATTTTTCGCCACTGAGGCATGATGGCGACGACTGGCAAGAGAGCTTCACATCACCCTCGCTCGCCTGTAGGCATCCCCTACCCTACACCCTTCACCAGAGGGATGTACCCTAGGTCAATAACCCAGACCATCCCTCCCACCCATACTCCAGAAGCTGTCTTCGCCTAAAAAGTAAGTTTCTTCTCCAATGCCGATCCAAGGTCACACAAGAGTCTGGCATATTTCCAGAGGATTAAATAATTTTCACAACTCCTGCCGATGGAATTTTATATTCCGTGAAATGAAGATTTTTTTAATCGCTGGCATAATCCCCAGATTTAGCATTCCAACAAGTGTATATTTGAAACAAGCAAACTACGATTTGAAAAAAAAAATCAGACAGAAATACAAGACATATTTGATGCACTCATAGAAAATGTTTTATTACAACTATTGAAAGAAAACATAAATTTGTTCGTTTAGCAGACAAAAATATGTATTTCACGTTTAGCTTTTTTTCCAAGTCCAGAATTTTTAGATGGTACTATCATATAGGAAAATATAATATAATCTCGTTAAATTTTAATATTCTTTGTTAAGTAAAACTTACTTTAAAATTTATTTGGGAAAGGCAGTCGACTACACAGGTGTGTTTTTACAAAAGATACGGGGACAAGTCATTCTAAAACCTCAAGCACAATACCAGGTAACAGATAGCCGAGAATGGAGTATGTGGAGAGCGAGCAAAATTTATATCTCGAGAGCAGATGACAGTGACCTGCGAATGGATTTGGAGCAGAATACGCCGCGAACGAAAGTTGAGAGCGTGCAGGCCGGAGTTTTGGGCTGCTCGTGGAGCTGCGTGCGAGGGAATGGTTCACTAAATTGTCGCTGTCTGCGGTGCGTGCTGCTATTAATATCTGCCCGGTTCCATCTGCCCGACAACCTTCCCTTCACGTGCGGAGCCTCGTGGTCGCCTCCGCTCATGCACAACAGCGAGAGAACTTTCCCCATCCGTCCACCACCTGCCCAACCCACAAACTTCACTCAACGACGTGAAATCATTTACACCATAAAAAACATTTTTTTTATAAAATTTTTAACTCTAAAGATTTAGTAATGATTTTCATATGAAATATTTTTAGTGTGGTGAATACTATTTTGCTCTCTTAAAACTCACCAATTTCCAAGAACTGTATCATTAAAGGCAAAGAAATATAACCTATCACTAACAAATATGAAACCCATAAATGTATTCGGATATACTAACAATCGCTCTAAAATTAATGAATTACATACTATCAATTATGTCACAATTAAAAAACAGGCAATACCATAGAAATCTAATCCGAGAAATGAATTCCGGGAAACATTATCCAAGTTCTATGAAATATACCACATTACAGATACATTCTAAAAAACTTGATAGTTCTATGATATCTGGAATTATAAATGTTAACTATTTCAGGCAAAACGTCAACCCATTTGTAAGTGTCCCTCGATGTGAAATAATTATATATTAACTGTTTACTCTATTTGTTGTAACGTTCCATAACACTGCCTTTAAGCTCCGAATACATTGTATAGCATATAATGCCATATTCGGTCATTAGTTTCCGGAACAGTACAGAAAAAAATTCAGATCCTCTGTCAGTATGGAGCAAATTGAGGGTTCTCTCTTTCAAGACGATCTTCACTGCATCACTAACCTGTTTCCCAGTTGTGTTTTTCAAAGGTATAACCCAACCATATTTCGAATTAATGTCTATAACGGTTAAAATATATTTGTATCACATATTGTACGTGGAAAGCAATGTCATTTCACACAAATCTGTTTGAAATAGATAATTTAAACCATGAGTTATAACTCTTCTTCTAGGATATCTTATCCTTGCAGGAGCGTGAAGCTCTTGAGCAATGTTACTTAACTTCATTGGTATTGTAACCATCTTCCTTCAACTCTTCAGTAATATAAACAATTTCGTTCGTATGTTAATTATTGTCAGACTCTCTCGAAACGATGAGAAGTTTCAATCTATCAATCGATTTATTACGATTATTCCAATATAGAGATGAAAAGGGTTTGTCAATTTCATCTTCAAATATTCCACTACCGACTATATCTCCTATTAAATGTATTCTCGGGTGATTTTCATCTCCTGAACGAATGGTAGCATTCGTTCAACGAACAAGTTCTTTATATTACTTTCAATCAGTAACAGAATAACCATTTGGAAAATTTTAAACAATAGTTAAAAAATAACTTGACACACATCAGTTACATAATCACCTATTTTAATTTCATTATCAAGTAAAAATGTAATCACCGAATCTCCCAGAAACCAGACATTATCATGTCGATAAACACTAAATGTCGTTTCACACGTAAACGAAGATTGTGTTAAAGCTAAATAATATTGTGTTAAATGAGAAAAGGGTTTCTTTTTACTCTTCTTTGTTAAAGGTTATTCTTCCGTTTTAATTTCCAAAGCTGTTTTATTAGGTTTATTCAACAGCGAATACAATGTATCGCTTCTACTCATAACATGTTTTAATATTTCTGAGTTTAAACATCCCATTCCATTCGAGACTGTATGGCTTTTAAATACTTTTTCTTCACAGAAGATATCATGTTATGTAATTCCGAAGCAGAAGCCGACATATTTTGATTATATTACATTAAATTCAATCTATTTATATATTAATTAAATCGTTTTTTTCTAACTGATGTAGTAGGTCGATTACTTTGTACTTTTTAATTCTTATCGACTTTACTTAAAGTTTTAGATATAAAATAAATTATAAAATAATTGATTTGTATTTATAAATCATTATTTTGTTTTCTCAAATCTGATTGCGTAACTAAACCAAATCTTATGTTAATCAATTCATATTTTCTATATTGTGTTATTTGTTGCATTCATGTTTCAAGCATGAATAGTAGCTTACCTACTATATATAGTATAGTAGGTATAGTAGCGCTTACCTCTTCATTAAAAAAAATGTTTGTCATATCGTTAAAATCCTTACTAAATCCATTTAAATGTTCTTCTATTCTTAATTGATTACTCTGCAATTCAGTGCTAATATTGCTTAAAATGTTTGTAATTACACTCGTGTTTTATAAACATTATCATTAAAATAATTTAATTCTATTAATTTGCATTGAATATTGTTTGATTCTGATTTAAACATGTTTAGTGTAATAATGTTTAAGTCTTTCATGTAACGTTTATTTACCTCATCGCTATCTTTCACAGCCATACCCGTATTGTATAATACTAGCGACCCGCCCCGGCTTCGCACGGGTGCAATTAAGATAAAAAAAACTGCTTAACCCAGCGTTAATTAGGTTGGGTAAACTCTCCTAAAGCATTAAAAAAAAGCACATTATAATTTAATAATTAATTAAATAATTTATAATTTAAAGTTTTTTTGCTATTTTATTTATTTTTTTATAATTTTCCGTATTAATATACATTATATTACAATGCAATTAATCTGAGATAGAAGTATTTAATATGTTATTGGCTAAGACATTCTCTGTAGACAATGTTTGACGTCCTGTTATTGTTTGGTAGCAAAATGTATTGTTTCTCGGGACTTCCAAATCGTGATAAACCAACATATAGTTGGCCATGGGAAAAAACACTCTTTTCGTAGGTCGATTCCAACCAAAGAGAAAGTTTGACCATGGGACTTATTAATAGTAATCGCGAACGATGTTTTTACGGGAAATTGTAACCATTTGAAAGATATTAGCAAATCCATGGGAATCATGGGAATCCTCGGGATGTTTGCCAGCTGGCCGGCTGCTGGACCGGTGAGAATGGTCGCGACAATCAAATTTTCTTTCAAGTCTTTAATGAGCAATCTTGTGCCATTACACATGTTAGGAGGGCTTATATTCCTTAAAAGCATGATAGGAGTACCGACTTTTAATGATAGTTCGTGAGGTGGCAAGCCAGAAGGATTAAGCGAATTTAGAAAATCTTGAGGAAAGTGGACGACATCGTCAACATTGATGACTGTGTCAATCGACTTATAGGTTTTGACTTGGCCGGGAACGCTTTGTATAATGAGATTGTTGATTTCATTGACATTGTCGTTCCTAGGCGATACTATTGCCCTGGAACACAACCAGTGAAAGTCTCTTTCGAGTAAATTTTCGAGGCCCGGATATACTGCATCTATAAGATGCTGCAGACTGTGGACTATCTGATCTATTATCTCATTTAAATGATTTCAGCAGAATTAGTGCCCAAATTTAGAGAAGGAGAAACTCCTTCTCCAAGTCTGAGCAATTGTTGTGGGAAATCTTTTTGCGTGTCTCCACCAAGATAGGCTCTCATATTCGTTCGCAAATTTGGGTGTTGAATAGAACTCCAGAAGGGAGATGATTTAAGACATGCTTTGATGATATCTGCACGCGTCCCTTTTGTAACTACAGGGAGTGTCTGCCGAAAATCCCCAGCAAACACAAAAGTAACTACCCCCATAATGGCAGTAGAGCTTCTAAGGTTGGCGCCGTACGCAGCAGACATCACGTTTTATTTTCCGAATCTGTCCGTCCTGCAAAGCCTTAGTACATTATTTTGTTCTATCATCAAAAGTTTTGGCAGCGCATGCAATGTAAGGAATTTTATAGGTCATTTATTAACACTTTGGGTTACATTATTGGAGTTTTAGTAGGGATCCCTATTGATTTTTAAAATAAAATATAGCGTATGACATTCGATAATAACGTAGCATTCTACTGGTGAAAGAATTTTTTAAATCGGATGAGTAGTTTTGAAGACCACCTCATTCATCCAAACACACAAACACAAAAACACACAACGTTACAAACACTACCTCTTTATAACATTGGTATAGATATGTGAGTTCAAATGACTATTCGCTACGCGATTTTTGGTTAAACAGCGATTGTAGGGATTGTTTTATACCGCTGTGTCCAAACTTTGTAATACTCATTGTTCTTTGCCTGGAAGTAAAAAAACTGTCAAAACCAGACCTATATCTGCTTGTATATAGGGGAAGTGTTGGCCTAGTCACCAAAAAAATACTTTTTTTTAACAGTAAAAACGCACATCTTTAAACTTTGTAAATGTTATATCGCCTAAAACATGATCATTGTAAATAATTTCCAGATTTATATTATCCATTTTAAATACAATTACCATATTTACATTATTGTGTAAATTATGTTTCGGTATATGTAGGTAACTTTGCAATAGATAAAAAAAAGTCTAAGTTTAAATGTCAACCAATCTGAAGTATTGCTCTATTTCACCTTGCAGTTCACACCAAACATCTTCAAAAATAAATACGGAATTGGGTAATGCTTAGTTCGGAGGCACTAAATCTTCTTTATTTGTAAAAGGGAAATAACACATTCCTTCAATTAACGACAAAATTGTCGCTAATAGTTGATATTTCTCTTGTATTATATTAGATAATTCATATAGGTTTTCAAATTTAATTCCATTCCGATGCTCCAACAGCGACATAATAACACAAGTTTTTCCACATGAAGGAAGACACCTTATAAATCAATGTATACTTGATGGTAAATAATACCACGTTTCTGTTCAATTACGTTTTCTTTCGCATTTACAATTCTGATAGACGTACATTATGTTTTATAAACTTAATTTCTACACAATTACACAAATTACATAATGTACTAACCTTAAAACTAGAAATGTAGGTCTATATATAGGTTCGCGTTCAGTTGAAAACAATGGCTGGTACTAAACATATCAAAAAAGGACATGGTGTATTGAAAATAATTATCAATAGGTTACCATTTGAATTTCATTAACTGAAATACAATTATTGCGGACCAGGTACTAAACTTGCAAAACGATTGGCACAGAACGATCAACGAATAAACTCTTTGGATAACGCATGTGAAGAACAAGATATAGTTTACGATCGAACAAACGATTTGAAGCAAAGACATATAGCAGAAACATCTGGCGGATAAAGCAGCAAATATAAGGAAGAATCCTTCTACATCTACAGGTGAAAAGCTTGGAGCTTGGGTTGTTGGTATTGATATACTTGCGAAGGTGAAGAGAGGCATGGCCTTAAAATGCAAAACCAAACGAAAAACAAAGAAAGGAGGAATCATTCCATTCCTATTTCCAGCATTAACAGCTCTTGGATAATTCCTCGGAGGGGTTTTGGCAATTAGTAGAGCATTTAAATCAAAGGGTAAATGAATTTATTTGAAAACCTATAAAGTTGGACAAAGACAAAATATTCCAAACGTGGTAAAAAAAAAACACAGAAATTCCTAAATAGTATTCCAAGACGTGCATTAACAAACAAAGATATTAATATATTTGAAAAGAAACTGGATATTTCCTATTGCCGAGGTGTGTATGTGAGAGATGATTTACCAGGTAAAGCAAGTCATCATGAATGTATGATTGTTAATTTATATTCGAAACAAAATGAAAGAATGCATTTGGTTGCAAAAGGATATAATTGACGTTACTGCAGCAGGTGGTAAACTTGAAGACGATACACGACCGGAAACGGTAAAGGAGGGTAGTGAGATATGGCGGTCACAATTCCAGAAGTGCAGTTAGTTATAGGTATCCGTTTCCTTTGACGTCATGTCCGAGTTAGATATCGACGAAGACTCACAGCCTTTTTTTTCCGTTTAAGTAACATCGCTTTCGTTTATGCGATTCCTATCATTCAGAGGACTAAAATATAAACTTTGATCTGCTTAGTATTTCCTCGGCCATCCCATTATCGTGAGCTGAGTTGATTGCAGTTGCTTCATTTCGTTAAGAATAAAATCTCAAAAAATAAATTAAATTAAATTAATGTGGTCACAATTCCAGGAATGCAGGAAATTTCAACTACCTCACGGGATAGGCCGTAACATTTCCCACCTAGAAACCTCTCTTGATCCACTCCAAAAATGTCTACGCATTGGTATCTACTAATGACATAGACACGAGTCTAAATTTTCTGTCATTCCAATGACGTTTTTTGGTGTTATCGATGCAAAAATCAGCACCGATATTCAGCACATTTGATTAGAAATGGGGTTCAAGGATAGTATTGTCTCTGTTTAAATGGACTAAAGGGCAGAGATTCTCAATCGCAGATTATAAGAACATTTAATGAATTCTGATGTTTACTATCTAAATGCATGATTTAGAGAAGATGACAGGGAGGAATCATTTCAATTTTCATTATTAACCACTTCAGCAAATGTGTAACAGAGAGCGACACCTGTAAGTTTGAGATGCAATTTCTGTTGAGAAGTAAGGTCAGTAGTATATGTTGGAAACATGCCGTCAATTGCCCACTCTTTAGTAGAAATGTGTGTCATTTGGACTCAAGTTTGAGATGCTATTTCTGTTGAGAAGTAAGGTCAGTAGTATATGTTGGAAACATGCCGTCAATTGCCCACTCTTTAGTAGAAATGTGTGTCATTTGGACTCAAGTTTAGCTTTGAATTTAACGTTAATTTGACGTTACCCTGAATTGAAGAATATAAACTGAATTTAGAAGTAATTTACAAATGTTTGGCTCTGAAGATATCGACTATTCGAAGGTAAAGTTTAAATGCAGAATTGCACAATTTTAAACTGTTATCGCAATACACTGACTAGCATATACTATCGGAATCCTGCAAAAAAAAAAAAGGGAATGAAAAATTAACTGTAAAAACCTTTTAATAGCAAATTTTTATTTATAAATGAACTAAAAAGATTTAAAAAAAATTATACAAGTAGTTACAGAATTTGTAGAACTTGTAAGACATAGCAGAACAGTCGTAATAAACTTTAGTACAGATTAATATTTTTGTATCAATTTATATTTGGTATATAAAAGCTTGGTGCAATATAGAACTTATACTTCAGTTGTGCAAGCGTAGTAAACACATATATTGCATAAGACTCAACTATTCTCGCCAAGCTTTTATATACTAATTATAAACTGATACAAAAATATTTATTTGTAGTAAAATATATTATGCCTGTTCGACCACGCATTACAAGTTCTACAAATTCAGTCTACTCCAATAATTATTTTTACCATTTTGATCACTTATAATTAAAAACTTGTTTTAAAGGGCTTTTACAGTTAATTTATTTTTAATTTTTAGTCTCACTTTTTTTTTATTATTTAGGTTGACTATTTATACATTCCAGACTGGTCCGTCATCGCTATCGCTTGCTATCAGGCGAATATCAGTGCACTTCTTACGCGGGAAGTTGAACCAGCATACTGAATATTCATTATTCATCGTACATGTGTGTGTATGTCGATGTTTTTGACATTTCAAGACGAGTTCACACAGATCGAAATCTTCAAATTGTATTTCACATACACACACGCGGTCGATCATTTGAATTCCTTCTTGTGGTTCAAAGTTTGAATGGTCTTTTACCCACACAACCAATTAGGACTTCCCCGGCACTGAAATTCTACATGCCACCAGTAATTGACAACTTGTCCGCCAAATACATAGTGATGGCTAATAATATAAATAATATCTTGTACTGAAATAGGTAACTAAAATAGGTAATTAATTTGTAATTGGAATGCAAAGCTGGCATGTTTCCTTTAGCTACACCGCCCCTGCAGACGTCTGGGCAAGCTTAGAGGGATGAAGCGAATTAAGCATCGTAGAAATGGAGGAAGGGAGGGGCAAGATGTCCTCACAGCGCTGCTCATGCTATAAGCTGTATTACTGAAGTATGTGGCACATCCTTATTGTTGATAGTGAAGTATTAAGAGTGGGATGGCACATGCTGCAGGGTCGTTCTGTTGTCACTCAACTACACTACTCAGTGGCGGGCTACACACTAGTGAGTATGAGGGGATTCGCGTGACCAGGTGTGTGCTCAGAACAATACACATGCCTTAATGGCTGGCAATACAGCCAATACATGTTTATGTTATTAAAGCAAACATATCTGGGTTAGGCGCAGCTCAAGGTAAAGATTGGGGTAGTTCAAATGACTATATAAAACCCAAATACATGACAACTATCACAACTCTCTACAATCATTGAGTTAAAGCAGGGGAATCAATTATAACATCTGCTAACCCATTATGCAGAAACCACATTATCATAAATTAGCTAAATGTCTCCGAAACTACCGGAACTTGTTCATCTTGATCTAGATGCCAGAGGCTGCTTCACACCTCGGCTATGCTGGTTCACCGTACGCCCTTCTGCTGTCCTTCTTGACTCCGCGGCGCCAGGTGGCAAGGAAAAACAAATACAGCCAGCCATTGTTGACATGAGCACACCCAACACGGTTAAAATGCCACTTCGCAAAACATATGAGGTAAGTCAGTTTATAGGCCCATGCAACGAAGCACAAAACACATGTGTTCTGTGTATGTATTCAGGGCATAAAGCCAGGAAGTGCGACCTCTTTCCAAACAAAAACTTTGAATTCCAAAGTAAAATATCATTAATGTTTAAAAATTTTAAAAATAATTTTCTAGAGATCACGTCAGATTGCATGCCAACAACACAACAGACAATAAGGACATTGCTATGAAGGCATCCAGACCTGTGGTGTATTTCAAAGTCATATTCTTGAAGGTGTTGTATCCACCGGGCTATTTGATCTTCGGGGTTCTTGAAATTTATCAGCCAGCGTACTGAAGCATGATCACTTCTTAGGATGAAGTGTCTGCCATTAAGATATGGATGAAAAGTGCAATCACCTTCACCACTCCCAAAATCTCCCCACGTGTCACACAGTTGTTCCTCTCGGGCAAGTGTAGCACCTTACTGAATTATTCCAATGGCCGCTCTTTTCCATCCTGGATCTGAGATAACACAGCCCCAATTCCAACATCACTAGCATCAGTATCCAGAATAAATTCACCCTCTCTACTTGGGAAGTCCCGTACTGTGGGAGATATCAGAATTTCCTTTAGTCTATTGAAAGCAATTTCGCACTCTCGGGTTCAGCGAAATTTTCTTTTTGCCTACGTCAATTCATGCAGAGGTTTGGCGATAGTGGCGAACCCAGGCACAAATCGATGGTACATCTTGGCACATAAGCCAAGAAACTTCGAATTTAAGTTTTATCCTTTGGTCTTCTCAGGGTCTGTTTCAATCCCATGGGCCGATACAACGTGGCCCAAAAAATTAATTTTCTTTTGGAAAATATGGCATTTCTTGGGAACTAAATTCAGATTGGCCAGAGACACTTTCTGAAACACAGAATCTAAGCATGCCAGGTGCTCTTCAAAAGTTCATCCTGTGACCACAATGTCATCTAGGAACACCTGACAAATATCTAAGGGCAGAACTTTCTGCATTAGTCGTTCGAAGGTGGCAGGGGCATTGCATAGCCCATAGGGCATAACCTTGAATTGCCAGGTTCCTTTCCCTTGGACACAAAGGAAGTCTTTTCTTTGTCTTCCCGGGCCACCTTGCACTGCCAAAACCCGCTCTGCATGTCTAGAGTAGAAAACCACTGTGAACCTGCTAGGCTATTCCGGGTGTCGTGTATCCTAGGGAGTGTGTAAGAATCTTTCTTGGTCACATTATTAAGTAGGCCATAATCAATCAAAATCTAATAGAGGCATCTTTCTTTTTAACAAGCATAATGGTTGAAGACCATTACCTGACTGATGGCTCTATCACATCTAAATCCCTCATATCTTTCATAATACCGTCAACAACCTCATATGAAGCTAGCAGTAATCGCCTTGGTGGCTGCTTTATGAGTCCGGCATCCCCTGTGTCGATGTGGTGGCATTCTACATTAGTTCTGCCAAGGTCATTGGGCTCTCAGGAGAAAGCACCTCTATTTCTCTGTAACAATTCTGAAACTGCTCTCTCCTGTCGCCATTTGAGGTTTTCTTTTGTTCTTGTCAGCAATTCCCCCAGAGCATCTGGAAGAGGACATTCAGTAGGTTGTGACGTTGCAGCTTCTGGAACATTTGGAAGTATCTGTGAGACCTGCTTGCAAAACCCTATTGTGGCCCCCTCTTCAAAGTTGATAGCACGGTCAGACAAATTAATCATCCTAACAGGCAAACTATCCGACTTTGAAGAAATCAATGTTCTGGCTACAATGACACCATAGGGTAAAATGCCACCTTTCTGAGCTGGTTCGATTATGCCCAATAACCTGAAAAATGTTCCCTGGTATCTGCCTGGAATAACAACTTCGCTAGAAACAGGGAACACAGTTGACCGATTAGACACTACTGGGCAGCTCATTGGCGAAGATAAATCTCGTCATGTTGACACTACCAACTCGGTATTACCTACAAGTAACACCCCCAGTCTAGTATCAGAGCTGTAAGAATACCCTTCTCTTGCCTTTAACTGGCGTGGTCTCGCCCGTTACTGTTGCTAAATAGCAGTGATCCATGCTCTTTTCCGATGATCCCAGAAGAGAAGGCCCAAGAATGTCGGGTCTTACCACTGTTATAATCGCTCCTGTATCAACGACCATCTGGCAAGGAACATCATCTAGGCTCCCGTCAACCAATATAGAATTGAAGTTTTGTTTCATTGAGCGCACTTGCAAAAGAATTGGGGATTTCTCTTCAGTCATCACCGACCTTTACCCCTCGAGACCGGTGTTTACAAGTTTCCCGAAGACATTGCCTCTCACCTGTCCTTTGGCGCCTGCCCCCTGCCTGTTGCAGCTGCCTCTGTTGCTACTAATGCTGTTGCTGAGGACAGTTGGCTCTCAGGTGCCCCGGCCGTCCACACGTCCAACATTCCGGCAGTTTGGGTGCGGGATGGCGAGTCTCCATATTGCGTACCCTGGAGGCGATGTCCCTCATGGTCGTCTGCAAATCCTTCAACATCCTCTTGACGCTGTCGTCCTCCCCTTCATCAAGCATCACTGCCTGCACTGGACAACGGGGCACTGATTATTGTTGTGCTGACTCCACTTCCAGTGCTCGGGCCAAGGCATCCTGCATGGTGTGAGGCGCAGCTAACCGCACAACTTGCCGCACTTTAGTGTCAGCGACAGCATCAGCGAAGAAACCGACGGCTTTGACATCTCGTGCCTCTTCCGAGCATCCCTCCAGAGACATGTGCGACAGCCTTACAATGTCCTGCCACAGCTCCTCAAGTGGATCGCCGGGTCGCTGGATGCGGCTTCGCAGTTGGGCATGGTGGGCGTGCCTCAAGTACCGATCGCAGAATCGAAGCTCCAAAACCAACACCAGTGTGGAGTATTCTACACGATGTCGTTCCGGCAGCCACTGCAGTATGCTCAATGCTGATTCCCTCAATACAGCAGCCAGGTAGTACGCCCGTTTCTCTTCAGTCCAGCCATTCAGGGTGGCTAGTCTCGAACTGGTGGTGGTACTCGCGCCAAGGTGTCTGTCCATCGTAGGCGGCGGGCTTAATTGTGACGCCTTTACCCACCCCTGTCTGGGGCGTACCTACATGCAAAACTGCTGCGCGTCCTCTGCGATAGCTACATTGGCGGCGACCTCTACCTTCTTCTCGCTGCCCGCACTCGTCGTCTCGGTGGTGACCGATCTCGGCTCCTCTTCCATCCCTGAAAGTCGTCTCCCTTGCTGCTGCAAGAACTCCTGCAATTCCTTCTTGATGGTGCTCACCACTTGGTCCACTTTACATTCGACACTGTCTAATCTTTCGTTAACACTGTCCATCCTTTTACTCTCACTGTCCCTTACACTGTCAATTATCTTGTCCACACAGTCTATTCTATTGTTCACTAATTCGCTTACAGCTTTTATCTTTCTTTCCACATTCTCTTTCATACTGTATATTTTTCTATAGGCTGTTCACGGTAAAGTCAGCACTTTTTAAGGCTCTCCCAAGAGTCATTAACCACTAATAAAAATAACCTTATTGCAGCCTCAGGCATTAAGTTTTGAGGGAGGTGACATGTATACACTGTGTTTATTGGTCACATTGCAATGTTTATAATAAAAAGCAGCAGAAAGATGGAAATTTAATGAAAGGAAAAATTTATAAGGACCTTAAAAAGTGCTCACTTTACCGTGAACAGGCTATATCTACATTTTCGTTAACACTGTCTATTTTCTTGACTACTGACTCACTAACACTAATAATTTGGCTATTTACATTTTCATTAACACTACTAAATTGACTATTTACATTTTCATTTATATAACTAACAGATTCCCTAACACTACTAATCTGACTATTTACATTACTTATTTGGCCACTCAGTCCTTCGATTAAGGTACGAAGTGCTTCCATGTCTGCCGACATTTTCCTAATTAGCATTCACAAATTCCTTAATAATTTCCTGACCAACTAATATAATTATTATATATAAAAATTTATCCTGTTAGTAATATCCTACTGTAATGCTGATTCCAAATATTTTATTTTTTTATTTTTTATAAAATCCCTCCATATTGTTATAGCCCACTATTAAATAAAATAATTAATTATAGTTCCCTTATTTTATTTACAATAAATGCAGCCAAATTCTCTGAACTCAAAATCTCACAACAAATTCATATCACTTATTGTTCACAATTGACACCAAATAATAACATTTATAATTACGACAAATAAACCAATGAAATTAAATAATTAAAGCTCAGTCTCAATAGACAGTGTATCAACTTATTCAATTATTTTATAATTTATGCATCCATATTTGACAGTTCGAATATTTACAATAAAATCATTATTACACTTCCATTCAGTCCCACCTCAGTTCAGTACATGTCCCGCAAGTCACAATGTTCTAGAGTCATCTAAGCGCCCTCACGCACAGTAGGCTTCACTTGTCTGGTTCACACCCTCTCGTCCATTCGAGCCACAAACACCTCACTCGCCGTCGTCCCGCAATCTCCGGTCGTCGTCCACACTACTTTTCGCTCGCACACACTCGGCCAGGCGGCCTCCGTCAAAGACTCCCGGCCGCTGGGTTGCGGCAGTATATATAGTGTCTTAGGCCGCCACCAAGAATCTTCCCCAACACGCGGAGGGCTGAGGTGCCAGCCAGTCTCACCAGAACATTCTTACGTCGTCGCTAAACGTATCGGAAACTCTAGCAGGCGAGAGGAGGTCTGTGACGCCAGCAAGTCTCGCCGTTGTCGGCAAGTAGGGCATTCCATGAAGAAGGGGAGAAACAGGAGGCCGCGAGAGCATTGTTTCCTGGTGAGGGGAGGGCGAGGTTGGTCTCCGATTACGGCATGGGGAAGCTGACTCGGCGCCAGTTGCACCAAGTAACAATATCATTACATTTGTCAGTGCATTAACAAGTGATTTTATCGCTGGTATCAGGATATTTAAAACTGCGTCATTTAATTCACGTACTATGTGCGTGTAATTTTATAAATTTCACGTTTCTTTACTCTATTCTGTAAATTCGTAGTTTAACAAAGTTATAAAAAATGATCTTCAAAGTGTAAATTACAATATTCTTCAGTTATAGAACACGTTGTTATTTGCAAACAGCAAGCGTATCTCCTCAGCGGGAGTTAAGTTTCGGTTTTGAACACACAGAGTTCGAAGTAGTTCTACTCTCTATCGCTCGATACCATATTTTAAACAAATACGTGTAGTTATCTTTGAATACCTAGCAACATTAGTATAAATTTTCAAATACTGTGCTCTTTAGATATAACAATGTGAATTCACCGAAAAATTTTATATGTAAGTATAATTTCGCAGATACTCGAGGATGTAATTCAAGATTACATGGTGATTCTAAAATTACACAATGGAATTTTTACACCTACACTGACATCGAGTGTTTATGTAAAGACCATGTAGAAGTAAAAATGCTCAGTTAAAGAGGACAAGGCGTGGGTGAGGTTTTATCAAGTGTACTTCGAAATAATTAAATTAACACCAAAACAATGTTTATTAAACCAAATAGTCTGTATTTTCACCAATGAAACGTAGTACTTTCTGGGTTTTCAAGAATGTTTGTTTAAAATTACACGTACTCTAGTTGGTTTTATAAATTACTAATAAAAAACGTAAAATTACCAAACATTTGAATACTTCATTTTACAATTTATATTTCACTGCATAATTGGGAACATTTCGCAGAACGCACTAGGCAATCAATCACAAAGCCTGTTGTCGGAGCTCCTCGCAGACAATTAGAGAATGGCTACCCCAGCATCAAAGGAACCGCCATGCCTTTTCGTATTCTGTGTTCCTTTCATCTTCTCCGTGGTATGTAAAAAGAGGAGTCCTGGCAGTTGGGAAAACTGTGAAAAATCAAGTCGGTAGATAGAGATACACATACAGTGTGGTTTTCTCAGCCGTTTGTAGATCAAAATGAAATCCAAACTTAGGATTTCATATTTGTGTAGAACTATGTAGTGAATTATTTGAAAGTCTACTTTCAGGGCCCTGCCGTTGCATGGTTTTAGTAAGGCACAGTAGCGAAGATATACAGCTCGCGGTCAGGAGGCTTCCATTAGCCCAACCAGAAGCCTGAGGTCACATGGTTTGCTATCAGTCGCTTGGACACCATGCTGTGTCACGTTATCTAGTTCCTCGAAGCGAAAATGACACTCAGAGTACACGATTGCGAAGAACACCGAGCACGTCATGACATACATATATATTATTTTTTCCCCCTTCAACCGACATAACTATGTATTGCGAAATTCCTTATCGTTTCACAGAAGCATATACAGTATACAGCACATGTTGCATTGCAAAACGATCGTCATATAAATAATGATAGATCTTATGCACTGCAAAGGTTTACTAAAAAGATGACTTTTTCGCATTAACAACGTTCTTGGAATTTTACATATTCCAAGTGTTTCTGAAAGATTTTTGGATAAGCCTAGTCTGAAGAGTACCGCATTCATTTAGCAAATAATTCCTTTACCTATTTTGACATAAAAGTAATCTGCCAAGGCCGAATGCCAAAGTTAATTATAAGTACTACAATGTATCCAGGTTTAAAATTTTAATCAAATAAATATAATATTTTACAAATTAAAAAAATTTCAATATAAGAAGTTATTCGGAATCGATTTTCAAGCTTTGTTATTTCCGTACTGTGCACAGAGTGCAAAATAAAAATGACTTGCGACTGTCATATAGTACTCAAATCTCAAAGAGATCAAATGTTTCACATTATCCATATGATTTTTGAAGATTTGATATGTTCATCAGTTACTTCACAATTTTCTAAGTCATTCAGATTCATAATAATCACTTCAAGTCATTACGTACTTATATTTGTTCCACCTACGACAAGTGGAATAGCCTGGCAGAACAGTAAAGTAATCGTTTAAGGAACGAAACACTGGTTATGTACCATGACAGCAACTTAATGTAGGCCTAATATTTTTTTTTAACATTATTCATGGTTGACATAAAAACAATATATATCATAACATGCAAGCGAAGAACATTCGAGAGTAATTTTTTTTTCAGTTCTTAATTATATTTACTGATGTTTGTAATTACTACTATTCTTTAAGAAATAATTGTAATTGACTTACAAGAAGTCCCTTACTTAAAAAGAAAATTCACAAACATGAGATTTATGATTTTATATTATTATAATTTGCGTCTGTGTATTTTAATAGCAATTTATACTCTCAGAAATGTAGTCACAAATAAACAAAATTTTTTGTTTTATTAAAGCGTTGATGGAATGAAATTTTTAAGATCTTGAATATACTTTGTTAAGAACTACGCACTCCAGTTTATCGAAGTAACAATTACATAGTTACATAAAGACATGGTTGCGTCCGGCAACTGAAAAGTGTTGTGAAAAATGGTAGATGATTGGAGAGGGCGCCAAGAGGCTAACACATTGCGGGGTGAATATCGAAGAGGTTGGAGGTTGCAGAAAACGTATGCACGTAAAAAATATTTGTTCTTTACTATAGGATAAAGTAAACACGTTCATAATGCCTACGTATATCGTTACAACATTAATGAAATAAAATACAATACGTTGTAATTAATGCTGTTATTACTTGTTCCATTAGCGGTTCACATAAAATAGGCAATCATTATTTAATTGTAAGAAAGAAGATTTTAACATTATTAAACGTACCTAAATTAACCTAGTCTTTTGGCCGGATTGCCGTCTGTAAGGAACTTGCTGAACAAACGACGAGGAGTTATGGCAAACGGGGAATGGAGAACACTTCACAATTGTGGGGTCAAATGTCAACCCGAATACATTATGTTGTAACCGTAATTATATAATTTTTTTCAGTAAACTGAGCACATTTGATAGCTGTGCTGAAGATATACTTGTATGCACACTGTATTCTTCCACCATGTGCAAAATTTACATTGCCAAGGGTTGGATAATGTATTTCTTCGTCGGTCAAGCGAAGCTGTGAAATTATCACAAAGGTAAATATTTTACTAATTTTGTAATATATTTGGAAAATAAAACAAATTATTTTAGTACTTACATACATTTACATAATACTTTTAATTCAATGTCAAGGCATGCATTACTTTTCTTCCATAATTAGCAATACCATGTTTACTGGGCGGACGCCAGTGTGTCCATTAACATACATTCAGGTAGAAGCAGAGATGGTTTTCAAAGGTTAATTTTAAAAGTTTTTATTAACAGTGGGCATCCTATGCCGTGAGTGATCATTAGTGTAGTGACATAGTTTTAGTTTACGTCATAGTGATAAATATTCTAGGAGTCGTGGTTTGTTCCGTGACTTAAGACTGGTCTCCTCACCGCTATGGTTCTCTGTTTGTCCCTTAGGCAGCAGATTTTTGGGGAGGGAGTTCTCGTGCGGAAGTGTGCAGGGCACTGCCATGGTTTCGAGGTTTACTCGTGGTGCTTCCCCATTTTTTCCCGATTTTCACTTTGGAATATAAAATTGTTTTACATTTCATTATTAATATATGCATATGCCTGCAAGCATATTAAAATAACAAATTGTGATTTATGTGTCTGTGTGTTTACCTTTAGGGTGAACGAGTATGTGGGTTTTCTCAGAGTGCTCCCATATTTTTCACATATAAATTTAATGATGTAAGGCAGTTTGTGAGCACAAACTTGGATTTTTGCTATTAAAAGGACCGCATTTATATAGAAAAAATTGACAGTTGACGTTCTGACACCATAAGATGAACATCGATTTGGAAGCGTTCTCTCTCGTCGTACCACAAACATGAATTGTGAAAACGAAGCCTGCCTTGACCCTTTGACCTCAACGATCATGCAGCACGACTGCATCGTCTCGAACTAGTTGTTGCCAGTCCTGATTCTGCGCTCTAGTTATCACCTTTGGTTAAAATGCTCGACAGCATGAGAGAACGGCCTGTACGAAGAACCCTTTTCGTATGAATGAAGCATTATGACATTGGTCGAATGCAGTTTGTGCAAGATGATAGATTGAAAGAACTTACCGAGATACTCAAGGATTTGTCTACTGGGAGTCAGCAAGTGTTGCCACCAATACCTCTTGCTGCATCGATGGGTACTGATTCTACAGGCGATTATGATGAAATAGTTAATGCTAGAGATGGAATGAGTGCAGTGGAGTCGGTTAGCGCGAAATGTACTCTTGCAGGACATTCGCGTGAAATCGATGAACTTCAAAATAAACAGTCGTTGGTTCTAAATGCTGATGATGACCGTGCGACTCTTACAAAGAAAAGTAAACTTCATATTGAGGATGAAACCGGAGGTGAATATGATCATGAAGACAGAATTGATGAAATTGAATATGATGATAGTGATAGTGCTGAAAATGATGCAGATTTTCTCAACGTTCCCACATATTTCACCAACGAGTTTCCTTTGTCAAGTGGTGTCAAGAAGGCAGAATATGCCGAGAATACTGACTACCTATTTCCAGAATACCGGAATTAACTTTTTGATACTCAGATATTTGATTAACCTGCAAAAACGCGAGAATCTCTCGCGCAATGTTCAGATAATTTCAATAATTAATTAATTGCAGGATCTTCATGTGATAAACAGCTTACTTTTGATATTGTAATGTGCACCATAATAACAAATTATTGTTATAAAATAATTTATTTTATTTTTGTGTGTCGTATGCTCCTTTCCTTCACAACTTTAGACTGGTGCAATGATCACTCTATTTTTAACAAATATATATCAGCAATAGAATGTTAATAAAGATTTCTGCATAAAAATGAACTAATAGTTGATTAAGTAATAGTTAATCCTCTCGACATGTACAGATTTGGAGATAGTTGGTGAACGAATGTAATTAATATATATATATATATATATATATATATATATATATATATATATATATATATATATATATATATATATATATATAAGGTTGGTGGACAAGCTGAACGATTGATCGAAGTATACATCCAGGGATTGGGATTGATTGAAGGATTGGTATTTATCGAAGGACTTGGAATGATCGAAGGATTGGGAATGATCGAAGGACTGGCATGGGATGTTGTGGATTTTGGAGGAGGATTGCGAAGGACTGGTAGGCATTGGTATGGATTGATGTGCGGATACGTGTGTACATTAGTTGGGATTGTTGTGCGGATTGCTGTGGATTGATATGAATTGGTGTGTGGATTGCTCTGGTTTGCGGAGGTGTATTAGTGAGGATTGGCGAGGAGGATCGATGAAGATGTGTTGAGGATTGCTGAGGATTGGTAAGGAGGATTTCTGAGGATTGCATAGGAGAAATGCTGAGGATCGTATAGGAGGATTGGCGAGGAATGTGTGGATTATCGAGAAGTATTGCATTCTAACTCGCTATCAGTTAATTTCTACTGATTGTTAGTTAAAACTGCTCCATCCGGAATCAGTAGAAAAAAACTATAAATCTCTTCAGTTAAATTATATCCACTAATACGAACAGTATAAAATCAGTTATTTATAGTCGATTAATAAAAAGCACAAGGATTAAACACCGTGCATTACGGTTTGAAATAAATTAAGTACAATTATTTCGTTCTCAGAACATAATTATTATATGTACAAGGAAATTCTGGAAGTGGGTGGTATCGAACCGCCACCCGCAAAACTCAACACATTCTCTTGTTTCTTTTGGATGACGTTCTACCAACTGTGCTACTTTACCATTGGATGGGGTCGAACCTCCGCCCATAAAACAAAGCTTGCTGAAGCTGTCATGCTCAGCTATATCCACTGCCCTACTTTACCACTGTCAAATGTGTGCTCGTATTATGGGTACTGAACCACAAAATGTAATGTCAAATATTGCTGTAAGATTCGTGATGTGAAAGTATTTCTTGTTGTCGAAATATAAAGATTTTCTTCGCAAGTACATGTCTTTGCAATGTTCGAAAGTCAACCTACCTTTAGTTTAGTTCAGATTCTGTGCTTTAAAACATATTATAGTGGTTTCAATGTACGAGGTTATCGATGTCCAATAGTATCCGCCATCTTACAATGCAACGAGACACTACAGATTTAAACTGTTATTTTTAGTGTCAGATAGATCAGTGATAATTTTACTGACTCGATAGTGCGGTGATTCAATAAGAAAGGTGGATTTACACCAACAAAATTTTTGTGGTCTGCAAGTTAACAGATCAAATAATGAGGAAACGACAGATTTGATCAAATATTGCCTGGGAATACTCCAGAGTCATTTGACCCAGACTTCCCAATTCCTTACTAATCAAGCCTTACGTCTTTATAACTTGCGGAATATTAAAATGCATATAAAAGTTCAAACACAAAAATTTCACATATTTTTAGACCAAATGTTCACAAGCGCATCACTGTACAACCAGGCGCTACTATAGCTATTTCTTACCAGCTGTAACCAATGTGCAGATTTTTTTTACTTTCTGAATTCAATTCTTTGACAATGGCATAAACACCATAATTTATAGACAAAACATAAGTGAAATTTTCGTTAACAGAAAAATTAATGTTTATATATGTATATATATATAGTTTGAATAGGAACAGAAATTAATATAATATCATTCCTCCCTATAATTATAGAACAAAAAAAACATAAATTCTAAAGAATCTGCTCTAACTTATTTTCTAATTCAAACTATTGCATCAATATTGCTTCTGATATCCGTTATATATATATATATATTCATATATATATATATATATATATATATATATATATATATATATATATATATATATATATATATATAGGAAAGGCACCAAAGAGTGCCCACCTAAGAAAACTACCCCCTTTACTGCTACAATTTATAGTGAAAAAATATGGTTCATGCAAATAGCGTTTTATTGATCAATTATAATTTTGTGCTTACAGGGCTAATCACATAGACATGTTCTAATATTCACAAAATGCAGAAAACTTAATAATTGCACATGCGCACGCTTAGGAGCCCTAGCTCCTAAGAGAGCGCAGCAAGTACCCAGTGAGTGTGCTTTCAACACTGAACCTCATTCCAATTACAAACATTGCTCATGCCACCTTTGCTGGCATTTGGTACACTGCATCCAATCTTCAAAGAGAGGCTCAGTGTATATCTCATCGCACCCTGTGCAGAATATAACACTTTCTACTGTCTTTCGTGATGTAATCTTATTTGCTGGACATAAAGATATTTCCCTTTTATTTTGCATGAATCTCCGTGAATCTCGTGCCTTTTTCTTGTCATTCGCAAGGAAAATAGCATTTTTTAATGGAGAGCCTGTTATTGCCTCTGATTTCCTTCCTTTATTTTTTTCTTGGCAGTACTTTCTGCTTTACGAATTAGGAATAGCAATGATGTCGGGTGGAGAGATTACTGTTGCTTGATTATTTTCTGCTATATTAGGTCTATTATTCTTAGTGCCATTGGAAAAGCTGCTTCCTTCGTCGCTAATCTTACTTGATTCCCAAGCACGCACTTAAGCTGCGATAATTATTTCACCAGCCGATCTACTAATCTCAGTGGCCCTAGGATAAATATTTTCACTACGGTCACGAAAATACAATACGTCATTACTTACGTCGCTAGTCGAGGGTATTTGGTCTGTGTTTGTACTCACAGCTGTACGACGTTTTCTTAGTGTCGATTCTTTTGTGCCTAGATCCATTGCGACTTTTCTTTAACTTTCTCTAATTTGCATTCTTCGTCTTGCTTCATTTAACAATTCGTTGCACCCAATGAAGGGCCGGTTACACTCCACTCCCTGGGAGCCACATCCCAAGTGTCAGGGAATTATTACGACCCAGAATGGCCACCACCCCAGCGGCCGGGTACAAGAGAGCAGTCAGCACCCCTCCTCGGTGTCGCAGCTCAAAGGGGATAGCAGCCCTTTCTCCGAAATGGACAGTTTATCATCATATAATGTCCATAGTTTCATCACTGCAACCAAGCCATTGCTCCCTCGACCACCGACGTGTTACGTGACTTATTTCCAGTTCGGGAGGGCGTCGGCCACAATCCTTTCCATGTATTTTTGCTTCTTCGTTGAAGTACAGACCTTGTTCCCTAACGGCCTGGGTGCTAACTGGTCCAACACCTCACCAAGTGGTTGAGCCTTGGTACAATTTATCGGTCTAACCATCACGGCAGATACCCCTGGTCAGTCGCGAGAGAACTGGCAACCCATAGCGAACGAGCGACGTAGCCCAATTTGCGGAATCAGGGGTGGCACGAAAAGCCTTGGGTCGCCTTGAGTGGAGAGCAGGTGCGCTGGAGCAAACTTTTGTGTTGTGTGTGTGGGGGGGGGGGGGGGGGGCAAGAAACTAACATATTTTTTCTGAACGACTCTATATATATACTTTTTCTACACAAATTACATGTTGCACATTATTATCTGTGTTACTTCATGGTAAGTTAGTGTACACAGTGACTTTAAACATTTTTTTCCTCTCTCAGATTGTTAATAACTGAAACACCTCATAGTCGGGAGTACATTGAAGACTGAAGTCAATTTTACATCATTTATAAGCACAATGTCTAGAGTTCGTTTCACTAAAAACGAGCTGTAACATGTTTAACGTATGATTTATTTCAAGAACACTGTCTGAAATATTATAAAAATTAACACAATTTACAAGTAATTTCCCAAGAAATAATATATTTACATATATTAATGATAGTAAAAATAAAACAATAATTGTAATATGTAAAGTTATGTTGAACATGCGTACCTAAATGTACATTTTTCATTGTTTCGTTAATAGATTTTTGTAATTTTAAATTGCAAAAAAATATATATATTTTTGAAGCATTATTACATAGAACAGTAACATCTTTACTTAAAACATGACATGGCATCAACCTAAAGAAATATGACAAGTGTTCAATAAATACACTGAATATTTACTCCACTACTTTCCCAAATAAGGCCTTTCTTCCGTCCTTGTGGGAAATAAATTCTCTCATTTTATCATTAACAGTTAGTACACTAGTACTCTCTTTGTGGACATGAAGTAGCATCACATGCGTTAGACATTTCTGCTTCTTGGTGGCCCGCAGATAAGTCTTCAAACGGCGGAGGTTAGAATCTGGACAGTAATAAAATAATAATGGTCGCAATCTCGTTCTGCACTACATAATACTCATTGTATATTTACACTACACTGCACGTCTGCATCGACTACAAACAGAAGAGGAGTGAAGGCCGGGTGAACACAGACAAACGAATTGCTATTGTTTACACCTGCTGAAAGAATAGTATTTCTACACAGGAGGGTAGTTACGAAGGATCGTTTATATAAATGGGATGTAGATAATGCGCAGAAGCCAATGTGACGGCGTGGGAAAAGGGGAGGGCATTAGTCACAGCACTGCTCGCGACTTGTGTCGAGTCAACTCCCATCTCGCTCCCTTCCTCGCATTCGACGACTGAACTGTTCTATCGGCGGAGCACATTGTTGTGAGGGCCAACATCCTAAAATAAAACTTGCATGACTGCTTGGTGTTTTATGTTGTAATGAAAGCGTAGAATCGAAGGAACGTTACGGGGTTCATTTTTCGAAACTTGTGTACACAACAAGTGGAGGGGAAAAACACATGGTTTGCCCCCCCCCCCCTCCCTCAAAACAAATTGGGAGTGGGGCAACTGCCCCTGCTGCCCCCCGCAGCTCCGGCGCCCCTAGTGGAGAGAGGCTATAAAAGACCCTTCATCCACTCTGAACGGATCGTGTGCGGTGCAACTTGGCTTGGCTACTATAGCATAGTACTGCCACACCACCTCTCATGCCAAGGACCTTCCTCCCAAGCTACTACACTCCTAAGAGTGCCTCGCCCAGGAGTCACACAACCCTACCCCCTGGTGGACTGAACACAAAGAAGGTTGAGAAAAAGAAAGGTGAAATAACCGGTTATTCCGCTACTCTATCCACACATACTAGTAAAATAGCGTCCCCTGCCACCAACATGTTGGAACACCGTTGGCCAACCAGCGCCTGCTGACTCGCTTGCCAGCGGGCAGCCCAGCAAATACGGAACTTATCGCAGCAAGCAGTATCTTATCACGCACAACATCCGTTCCCTGAACTTCGAGTGGCTAGTCTAAGTATTGGGTACGTACGTATACAGAGCGTGGCAATATTGCGTGTCAATACTTCGGGGGAACATTACTCACATCTGGAAGATGGAAAAATATTATATGAACATAGGTCCCGCAAAAGCTTCGTTTCTTCGCTACAGCACGTAATACATACAGTACTGCGTGTGGCCCGCGGGCTGCATCATAGTGTTATGGAATGCCATCGCAGCGTTCGTTTGCATGATGCACGACACCTCACACCAAGACACTGCTCCTAGAACAGTAGGAACTGCACAGGAAGTAGTTACACACGTGTAAAAGTTTATCGTCTGCACTAAAGGAAATATTCAAAATGCCCTCCATCAGCACGAACACATGCATCAACCCGCCGTTTTATGGACACCCGGATGCGTTGATGAATCCCAGGAAAATTCCTGATTGTTTCGTAACCCGCCACAATATAGTTACGGAGGGTGCCCAAATCGTCCACTGAGGTTACATACACAAGTACCTTTAAATGTCCCCACAAATAAAAGTCTAGTGGATTCAAATCATGGCTCCTCGGGGGGTGGTATGGGGCTGCCAATTACAGCTGCGATGGCATTCCACAGCTCCATGATCCAGCCCGCAAGCAATACACTGTACATAATGTATTATGGGCTGTAGCAAAGAAACGAAGCTTTTGCAGACCTATGTTCATATAAAAAATTTTCATCCACGAGATGTGAGGAATGTTCCCCCGAAATATTGCCATGCAATATTGCAGCATCCTGTATATTAAAGAAACCCCCACGCCAATTTGCTTCTCTGCACCTATCGACTCTACGGTCTGATGTACGTGCGTGTGTGCATGCGTTCTCGTGCGTGTGTTGATGTACGCAACATGTTCGCAGAACGCCTGCACGAGAGACATGACGCCCCGGGAGCAGGCGAGACCCTAGAGGTGATAAATTATTCTTCGGCGCCGTCAGCGATCCTGAAGGTGGAAGGGCGTAAACAGGAGTCGGCGTTCGCATTGTGGTCACGCGCCCGCCTGCGTATCGCTTGCTGGGGAAGCTCGTCCACGTAAGTCCGCCTCGAGCCGAATACTTGATCCTAGTGGGGGGAGGTGACTGCTGGCGACCATATTTGACCAGAATATATTCCGAAGGGCGATGGCAAAAATATCTCCTGTCAACGTGAGCTTCTAAAATTGTGTTTTATTCATAGAGACCTGCAAAGTTCTCGTTATTGTTTGGAGACGGGTTCGGCTTCACATTCCTGTACCTGCTTAAGAACAATCCGCGAGTTCATTGTCAGAACGCAGTCATTTATTTGGAAGAGCTCGTTAAAGGTGATTGGTTACTCTGAGATCAAACCTTTGTACTGGCATGTAAATATAATAGAGGAGGGTGGGGGGAGGCACGCACAAATTGTTAGTCAATAGGAGTAGTTAAATGTGCGTATAAAGACTTGAGGTAGTACACCTCCGTAGCGGAGTTGGTTACACACCGGGTTATGGTGCGAGGGGGCTCCGGGTGTGAGTCCCGGGTAAGGCGTCGGTGTGTAGAGCCCAGCGTGATGCCAGAAAAAAACGCGAATTTTGCATCTCACAAGTTATTCCCCACCTTTCAGTGGCGAGGTGTAGATGTGTTGCAGAGGGAAACAATGCTTGGCGAGTATTTCGCACGGTAGCAGAGTAAATAAGCATACATGCGTGAAATTGCGTCGCGGTTGTTTTGATGTGGGCGTGCCCACTCTTCGATTGGCTGCCCGAAGCTGTGGAGCCGGCGTTGTCGCTTATTGGCTTATACGCGCAGCGAAAAATTCCGGCTTGCGAGTAAGTTACCAGGCGTTGACTGGCCTACGGCATTCCGACCGTAGAGTGAACATTGAGTAGAGTGTTCGTGCTAGTTGCGCAGAACCAGTCTCCCTGTCCCAAAATAGAACTGATTATCTGCCAGTAATAACTATCTCAAACTACATGGTTAGGGGTTCAGTTTAGAACACTGTTAATTTAAATCATAGCTTTTTAAGTATTTGTATTCTTCCTCTAATGATTTTTTTTTTTTTTTTTAGTGTAAGTAGGATAAATTCAAATCGGTAAAAGTATTTCAAGCATTTTTAATTTATTTATATATTTGTATTTTTTTATTTAATTTGCGTTTAGGAGATATCAAAAACAAAGGTAATTAACGTATCAAATGGTACTTTTAACAGTTATATAATCATATATATATATATATATATATATATATATATATATATATATATATATATATATATAAGAGAGAGAGAGAGAGAGAGAGAGAGAGAGAGAGAGAGAGAGAGAGAGAGGCCTAGATCTTGTTGCCTTTTGTGAAGGGTCGTTATTTGTGACTTTCTTCTGACAGGAAAAAGGAGGTTTGCTTTCTCTGTTACGAGTGGAGGGTGAATATACACGCCTAGAAGACGAGGTAAATATAGAACCTACATAGACGTTCAAAATTCATATAACTATTGTTATAATGAAACTGTTTGATATGTACTTAGGTAGAATGTAAACATGTTAAAATTTAACTGAGTGGTAATAAACGGGACACCCGAAACGGACAAGTATGTTCGCTATTGTTTGTATTGGGAGCGCCTGATTGGTTGAGACGATATTCCGTGTTTTGGAGCAGCGGTCTTAGGAAAGCAGTTGTGTTCTTAGCACTTGCGTTTGGAGAGTCACTGGGCGTGGCTGCGGGCTTCTCTCGAAGACGCGAAACCTGTATGGTTGATACCACTGTCAAAGAGTCACCCTGCAAAGTCGAGGGTGTCACGCGAGGGCGCGAGGACAATGATATTTCGTTAAGTTTCTCGCTGGTTGATATGCACCCCAACAGTTCGGGGGAGGTTAACGAGAGTATGAATTCAGATTTACAATTTCACCTCGCAAGAAAAAGGTGAACATTTTTTATTAATCACTTAATGACTGGCGTGACAACGTAGATGTGCATGTGTCGTTGAGAACCGAGAGCCAGTGTGGAGGAGGAAAGCGAACTACACAGATACTTGAAGAGAAGTGAAACATGGCATCCCTAGCCCTCTACATGTCGGAACCGTAGACTTAATATGGGGTATAACGATCCCTTCGTATTCTTCAGCACGCGCCCAAATGAATGATACTCATGATCGATAGTTTACACAGCAGTATGGAGTCTTCCTTGGGGATAATCGAATGTGTGGAATTTTCTACCCCTCTAAGCGAAGGATAGGTTTGAGTTTAGAACACTGTCCACGAAATAATTGTTTTGAGATATGTTATACTTGCACTGTTGAACGTGCCACTTTGACAATAATACTGGTGTGAATTATGTGAATTGTTGGTTCCTTACAACAGGACATTGGCGATTCCATTCCCGTCGCCTCTTCTCAGAGCAACTTGCTCAGCTTATAATGATCTTGCTGTCAATGAGACGTTACGACCTATCTTTTTACATGCCTTTTTTTTTTTACCACGAACGTCTTAGGCTAAACACGACTGCGTGAACATGCGTCTAGTGTTCACCTGTAAGTTTCAACGAAGTGGGGAGGAGGGGGGAGATTTGACAGGCTCTTAACATCGAGGTCTTGAAAGCCGGTGAGGATGAAGTGAAGGGAGTATAGAGTACCGAAATACACGGACGGAGGGAACGGGATATACCGGAGAAAACCCGCCAACCAGCGGTATCGTCCGGCACGATTCCCACGCGCGAAAATCCGGAGGTGACCCCACGGGGAATCGAACCCGGTTCGCCTAAGGGGGATGCGTGTAATCTAACCTCTACACCACCGCGGCCCCTAGGAGAAAAGAGATAAAGGTACTTGCAATACGTGCTATTATATCGCAGGGAAAAAATATTTACTGTGAAATATTCGTAAAAAGGACGCATATGTGTTGCTATAGGTATTAATGCAACTTCGTTTCCTGTCATTGTCAGCGATTTTATTTGCTTGCAATTCGAAAATATAATTTTTTCTTTCTAAAGCATTTATACGGGCATGTGCACACACACTAACTGCGATGGTAAACAGAACGTGTTCTATCTGTTGAATTAATTTCAGAATGACTACTGCTAGAATTACATAATTTGTTCATAATCTCAGAATTTGACATGAGTGTTTTCAGGAAATCAAAGAAAACCGAACTCAGGATGACTGGACCAAATTCACTAGTCCTGCAAGATGCTAGTAAGAGGTATGTACCATATGTTTCTCGGTAAAACTACACATTATACTGAGTACTTAATTCTGCACAAAATTAACCCGTTCATTCACTGGGTCCACCACCGTAGGCACGTTGCCAATGAATGATACTTACGAGAGGTACTGTACACAGCGATGAAACAGTGCCCAGTCTGCCATGTGGCTAATCGAGTTTGCGGGATTGTTTACACACCTCGTTGACATGAATTGTAATTGCTGGTATCACCGAGCACCCAACACGTCGTTGTTGACAGGTTGTGGTAACAATACCCGACACAAGTGCAGCGCACATCAAAGTTATTTCAATACTTGAACTCGGAATTCTATTAGTGGCAGAATGCAGTGTGTGTCGAGGTTGGTACACCACACGCTAACTGCTCGGACAAGAGCCGCGTGTCCCATTTTTGCGAACGAAATGATGGCAGGAGGAGGAGGAGTCGTGGGTCGTGAGGTGTGTCAGGGGAAAGATGGTGGGGGTCGTCCACTCAGGTAGATTGGCGCGTCCTTCGCGGTGCGCGCCTGAATAATGGAAGGAGCAAGGCGGTGGAGGGATGGGCGTCGTTAGACGTCTACCGGCGCCTCCGAAGATCGCCCGGCCGTGCCGTAGGGGTTCGATGCGGGGGATGGAAGGGGGTGTGCAGTCACTCAGGGGAGATGAAGATGTTACCCCGTGAGGGTGCGGAGGATGGGCCGTGGAGCACTACGTCTCACCCCCTTGCTCTCAAGCACCGTACTTCCACTCCTTGCAATTCCTTATTCTTTCCCGTCCCGTTGCTGAATGTTTTAATCCGCGGCTGACTCGCCAGCCCCCAAACACCGCGTACCTACATGACTGAAGCTCTCGCGTCTGCACGTATCATCTCTATGCAAAGTCCAAACGCTTCGTTTCTAACCATAGTCGTTGCAGGTTGCAACGGCAGCTGCATTTAATCACGACTCTAGTTTCTTCCTGACGTTTCACTGATACATATTCCATGCTAAGACTGTTACAACGTCTAAAATATTATTACTGGGGAATTTCTCCCTATCTGCCCTTTCTCTGGTGAGATTGGGCGTATAACATACCGCAAAGCATTGCCATTACATTAGTATTCCATAAGACTTACGGACTCCGCAAAACTGTGCACTGTCCTCGCTTAATCACCGTTTCCATAAAAACAAACACGTTTCGCCATGGGTTCTATTGTGGTTTACCGCAGGTGTAGACAAACATTTTTGAAACACCTGGTACCCATGTAGTCACAATGACCTGTATTTGCAGCAAGTATGATACCTTTTAATAGACTAACTGTAAGAAAGTAAATGTTCATTTTAAAGAGTCGCTTAGCCGACTGGTTTTCGTGTATTTTACAGACACTGGGTGCTTAAAATGTCAATAACCTGTGATTACACGCGTGTTACGCCTCTAGGTTGTAAAAAATTAATGAGTGAAAAAATATGTTTTTTTCCTTCATAGAACAATACTTATTTGGTATTTATTTTTATTTTAATGCTGAAGGGTTGCATCGCTACCTTTCAAGAACGTAATTATTTTTCTAACCATACAAACAAAATAAAACAATAACACAAAATGACACAAAGAAATCGGAAAAGTATATTTCAAGTAATATTATTAATGCTTATAAAATATTTCGTATATAAAATTTAGGGCTAGCGAAAAATTTTAAATGCGCTAGGTTTTTTATCTTAATCCATGTTTAAAAATACACACACCAATTTTGTCAGCGTAACATAGCTCAATTCACGGCACTCTGTTCCGAAGTAGCTTACCTAATTTCTTAAAGTCAGATGGTTTTGTGAGTTTTGAAGAGTGTATGACGCAATTAAAAAATAATAAATACTTTGTTCTGCAATGCCTTGAAACGTGCAGGCCAAAATCGCTGTGTCAGTTGAAGAGTAACACATTTCGTTTCAACGATAGAGAATATGAAAGACAGGTAAAAAAAAAAAAAAATCTTTAGCCACACTTTCCTGGAAAGGGGATGCAGAACCACCAAGAAAATAAATCTCCCATAGTGCATATTATGTGTCCCATCGCATGAAAGGCTTCTTCATAATTGCCTCACACGTTTCGGCAGGTAAGTTACGATTATACAGATGTTAGATTACTGAAAAATAAGTTCAGCTTACATCGCTGGTAATTTGCAGTTAGGAAATGTTCCAAAGTACAAAAATATTGAGAAAAAATGCAGGGGGTGCCATTACATTTGCCGTTTCCTTATATAGGTTCATGGTGGCAACCCTTGGTTTCAACAGACGGCAATACTTCGTACGGGAAAATGTTGACTAATGTGAAAGAGTTGTACACCTATTATACTCGAGGGTCTACACGAAAGGTAAGATGGATGCAAAAAAAAAACATGTAAAGGGGTTTCTTATTGTGCGTTGTGGGCTTTAAAGTCGAGGAAGACGGACCACCACCTGTTGAAGAGATTGATTCCAAAATTTTCATCTCATGTTATGAAGACAAACTTCTCAGAATATTCGCTGTGTCCATGATTGCAATGGACAAACTGCACAAGCAAACAATGAAGGTGAATAAATATCCACCTGCATATCGCCATAACACAGAGGCTGTTTCGCCAAATGTCCCTTGTACCAGCTTTCTTCAATAAAGATGAATTACTAAAAAATTGTGGGGAACTGTCAAGTCACCGCTTACTGTCTACAAAACACATCGGATGCCACCATACCATCCAGTTATGTTACATAATTGGTTTTTATGGACACAATTTTAAGGGGAAATTTCGATCATTAATACAGTGTTTTCCTTTTTCACAGAAGATGTGTCAAAGTTTCTAAAAGAAGCAGTTTGTGAATGTAGTAAGGACTAGTGTCGAAAAGATGAATGTTCAAAACAGATTAGTCTACATTACTGGGAGGAGGAAGATGCGAGAAAAAAATTACACGTGATTATATTAAACTTGTTAGGCCATCAAGAAAGCAGTAAATACCATGAAAATAAAATCAGTTCCGCAGACATGTCACTTTTCAGTGAGGACAGTTTGATCAGTGATGAATGTGGGGTGTCTTAGATATGAAATTAAATTTTCTCTGAGTATGTTACACATTATGTATTTTATATTGCTCCCAGTTTTTCATATGAAGTAAATATTATAGTGTTTTAATATGTAGTTACGTTGTTAAAATTGTAAGTCTTTCATATTTCCCTCATCAAATTCTGGACTTTATTTTACGTAGAATCCTAACAGCTATAAGAAACAAAACAAATAGCTTAATATTGTACTTTTACTATAAGATATCTCTCCGATATGTTACAAGTCAATATGTAGTTTGAAATTCCACAAGCGTTGACCGCAGAAGCGAGTTTGGAGTGGTGCATTAGTAATTTTGTGGTATACATTTCCTAAAAGTCGTGAAAACATCACTAGGGTGTTACACAGTTCCTGAGAAGCACTTCTATTCTCCAAGCATCCGAGTTCACAGTGGCTGAGCGGTTAGACTGCTAGCTTCCCAGCCAGGTAAAAGGGGTCACTCCAAATTTTCGCAAGTGGAAATCGTGCTGGACGATGCCGTCGGTCGGCGGGTTTACTTAGGTATTGTCCGTTTCCCCCGCTCTTTCATTCTGACGCTGCACTAATCACACCTAATTTCACTCTCATCGGCTCTCAATATCTCGCTCAGATATCCAACTTCTCGCCTGTTCTGTCTAAATCACGTTCCTTGCTTGTCGGAAGTGACTTTAATTGGAAACCATAAGTATGGACTGTCCCAGCTGAGTAAGGGTAAAAAATTGGAAGAGTTTCTCAGACGGTTCTTGACACATACGCTATGTTGCTTCTTCTATGGGGAAGTGCACGCAATGTAGGTACTAATTTCATTTAAGATTGTCTTCTGCCGAGATCGTTTAACTATGACACCTAAAAATAAAGGAGTAAATAAAATGTAATTATTATAATCTGCGACATTCTGTACAGTATTTCACTTACGAGACTTATGATTAAATTTCCTTAGCAATCTATATACGCAGAATACTGGTATACAGCGTTTTGTCTCCTTGGAAAATTCAAAGTCATTTAAACACTTAGAAGAGGTTGGTGCGTTGGCTGCTGCAACAGTCATAAATGGGTTTCCTGTTCTACTCGTCCACAAAAAATTCCCCTAACCGAGTGATAGATGTTCATCACATGTACAGAATCTAGCATCGTGTGTCTATGCTGTACACCCCAAACCATAAATCTATTTGACAGTTGTTATATTTCAATAATTCTCGCACCAAAAAAATTTATAAAGTATTCCTATTTTTTTTTAATTCTTTAAGAATTTCATCTTTCCCAAAACTTACAACGTACACGATGTGATCTACCGTCTGTAAAAATGTCAACAAAATCTTGCATCTTTACTTAATCCCTAGTTGTCACCAACAAGCTTTTGCTGTCGGAGAATGATGATGAAAAACTGAAAAAAGTATCTAAGAAGACCTTGCGATGATTCCCAGATGTTTTGAATTTAAAGGACACACACATGTGGAATAGAAACAAGAGGAATGATTTTATACACATAACCAAAAATGTTTTCAATTCAGGGCTAGAGTTGGATCTTCTTCTTCATAAGTAAAACAAAGCTCGGATGGAGGGAGGAGGATGTATTCTTTCCCGAATTCCCATGAGTGAAATTTCATTAAAATGATTCCGTGACCTGAATCGTGAGGGAGAAAGTAATCTCTTATCGCGTTCGTGTGTTCGAGCGCGGGAAGGCTGCTGTTTCTCATTTCCTCGGTCCTCCCTCCTCGAACCAGACGACCTTCCACGCGTCTCGTGCAGGCCCGTCCTCCCTCGTGTCGTTGTCGTCAATGTCTGTTATTATTCACCAGGGGTTGAATGGGGCCACCCCGTCGCCCCCCCCCCCTTCCCAAGCTAGCGATGCCACTCCTTTACGGTATTAGGATTTTCTCCCTCATTACGTCGCTGGAGAAACAAGTAGCTAGCGATTCCTGTTGGCGTGGGAGACGTTCAGTGTGTGATGGTGGCGGACCCGAGGTAAGGCATGGATGATGAAATGGGCCTCGCTTTTCTTCCCATTTCTTCGCGCATTTCTACAGACCATAGTCGCGTGCAAGGTGCACCGGCGGGTGAGGGGATAAGGTGTGGCTTTCTTACTAATGTAAAAGGACACTATGTCATGTTATTTCAAATCATTGCATATTTTTGTGCAAAACATATATTATGAAAATTGTTATATATCTTACTTATATTTCCAATAAATAAATATAATTTATTATAACATATATTTATATATGTATAACTTAATGGAAAATTAATTTCGGGAAATGAACACTCCACGGCCTGTATTAACAAACCCTTCGGGCATTAATCATGACTTCATGAATGATTAATGGAAACCCCAGACACCTGAATCCAGGATGGCTTTACCGGAATTCGAACCCGGATTATCTCGAAAGCCAGTCATTGTGTAACCTCTTTTGGCGCCTGCCCTAAGTGACGTAATTTTTGAACGTCAAATAATTGGCGCAGGAGAAGCCCACTGTTGAATGAGCGTGTCTGTAACATATTTAATTACTAAGTGAAGTTGGGGATAGTGTGTGGTCATTACACGCTGTCCGCTCTTTGGAAGTGGGCGCCCTTTCTGAGTCTTTTACACCACCTGTACATGCATGTGCTGCAGCTCAGACATTCTTTGCTTCTGTATAACTGCAGGATAGTCATTTTACAGAGCAGAAATAACCCACTTTAAACGCGGATTCCAATAACATTCGCCAGAAAAATGACCAAATCTTTCACAAACTTGTGAATTAATTCGCCAACCGGAGCCTACCGAAGAATTGCACCTGCCAGACCATTAAGTTAAATGTCGACTAATCGCTGTGCCAGTTAAATGTAAGGCAAGTTCAAAGGTCCTACCTTTATAAACATTTAGATGTTGAGTGCTAAGATAAACCGACCTCCTTCACATATGCATCTTCGAGCATATTGTTGTATATTCTGTGGTACATATCATTATGCTACGATAAGAACTCAACAAAGCTGTAAAGTCTAAGAAAACGTATTAATACGTGTGTTCTATTTGATTTTTCTGCGAAATGAAAGCTTCCTAATATCCGGCATTATTATTCATTCATTTAAGCCATGAAAATTAATAAATAAAGTAATTAAATACTGTGACATTACGAGAGGATATTTCACAAATACATTAAAACCATTGACCATTTTATGTCTGGGATAGCATACTTAATGTCTCATGTCTGAACAATCTACGTGTGTAAGACCTATGTTTAGTTTTGGGAAAGCTAATTTGTGATTGGCTTATTCAAACTGGGTGATAGCTAGTGACAGCGATTACCTATTGCTGGCGAGTTGACTGCTTCATAGGTTAACGTATTTTTGTTTCATTATCGACTCTCGTCTGGAATGAATTTGATAGGATCAGTCAGAATACTGTGAGCGCCATTTAGGGCATATTAGTCTACGAGCAGCTAAGTCGGGAAGAACTTCATAACCCAGTACTAAAACTGTCTAGAGTTTCGGTTTCGGAAAATACGTTAGCAAAAAAATATTTTGAGATTTTCCATTTTTTTGAAGTGGTCTCAAATTCTTTTGGAACGAAACAGATGCGGTCTGTTCGGAAATATTGTTGACTGGCAACACTGCGCTCATTTGATGCGGTTTTATACTATTTTATACTTATTATGAGGTGTTTTTGTTTATTTGAATAAAGACAACGCACAGTGGTAGTCTTTTTTCTCCCTATAAATTTAAACTGGTTTCTGTATTCCAATAGCATATGAGAAGGATATATCATTATTAGCTAGAAAGTTATGTTAATATTTTGCATTTTAATTTGGGGAGAGTTATTCGCATAAAAGTATTTTAAGAGACAGGTAGTTAGAAGTTACGCGAGTGGAGAGATTTGGACAGCTCTTAACATCGAGGTTTTGAGAGCCACTGAGGGTGAAACAAGATGAGTATAGAGTAGCACCGGAATGAAAGGGCCGGGGAAATGGAAGATCCCCGAGACTACTCGCCGACCAGTGGCATCAACTGGCACGATTCCCACATTCGTAAATCCTGCAGTGACCCCGCCGGGAATCGAACCCGGATCACTAGTGGGAGACGAGTAGTCTAACCACTACACCTCAACGGCTTCTAAAAATAAGTAAATTCATGCTCGTATCAGGCACTGAAAGCTGTCACATTCAGAGTTGCTATTTTGAAAAGAAAAATCGTACTAAACATTCTACTTACTTGAACTCCTGTGCCCATTTGCCTCGGCTCCTGGAGCACAATCTCATACATAGCTCTCCTTTCAACTTATCAATAAGGACTCGGTATAGGGAAAGGTTAATAAATATCATCATTGCCAAACAAATCAGCAGAGTAAGTATGTTTTGTTAATCTGAGTGCGGTTTACCTTCTCCAAACAATTGGGAAAAGACTATATCACTACTTGAAAAGAAATCTGAGAATTTTTCCAATTCAACTTCCTTTACTAAGGACTCCAAAAGATCAGTATGACAAAACTTCATTTACATTCTCGAAATTACAAGTGTTGAAAACCTTTAACATTCCTTGAAAGTCTTTAACAATAGAAACTCAATTTCCAGCCCAGTTAACTTCTTCATACGAATTCTTATTCTTTTATATCTGGAAACTTTCTATAAAACTCACAATTTAAAAAAAAACTTTTAAAATATTATCTTTAAAACCAACCAGTTAAAATGTATCATTTCCAAAAGACACTCCTTGGTAAATTAATACCTTTATGCCCCATAGCACAAATGGCGGCAAAATAATATCTACTCTCAATACATACTTAGTGCTTATCTTGAAAATTTGCCTTACAAAAAACATTTGTTTCCGGCACCCATATGTTCCACACTTCCTTTTCAACGAAGATTTAATTTCTTTTACATCAAAATTTCATTCACCCCTAAAACAAGTACCTTAAAATTTGAAAATATTTCTTCCTTTTCACCTCGCAGGTTGATCACAATTTGCATACAATTTGTCACCACCTAAGCAATATGCCTATACGACACAAAACCTGAGAAACGCCCACTGGAGTGATGGTCTCTTTCTATTTTGGGCCTTTTGCAAAAATTACATTTCCCCAAAAAAAAAAAAAAAAAAAAACACCAGGGAAAGCAGTTCGTTCTCTCACACAACTATCATATATCAGTTTCCAACACAACGACATCCAGTTCATTCTGGGCTGGGGATGAGTGGATGGATGAGTCACAGGATCCCAGCTCTCCCACTACTTCAACCTTAATTTTTCGTATTCTTTCAAAGTAAACCAAGCGTACATGACCTAAATTTTCCCAGCTTCATACTCTAGGGAAAACTGCAATCATGCCCCATTTCTGAGTCCTCTCTTCCGGAAGTCTTCTTGCTCCGCATTTTTTCAGTCCAAATTAGGGCCAAAATACCGCGGGTACATGGAGATTATAGTATCTCATTATGTCGCCGAGATTGGGAAAATAATGCGACTGCACTGCTAGAAATAGCAACTAAGTTCAACCTGCAATCGCCCACGCCGTGTAAATTCACTCCGTACTGCATTTTCATATGTTCTCTTTGTAGCTCCTGCCAGATGAAATTTTCTATGTCTACACATTCCTGCCTCATCCCTGTTATATATATCATTTACTGCAAGGTAGTGATGTAAAAAGTCATCAGTATCCTGGCCTACTTCTCCTGAAAACGTAGGAATCATTTCTGATTTTTGAAAAATTATTTTTAATATTTGTGGATCGGCCATTTCTGCTTGTAGTAAGCTTTCAGACCTCAAATTAATGTAAAAAGCAAGGGATGACTGAATATTGATATGATTATGCAGACAATCTATATAACTGTTTAATACCTGATGCTAGAACAGTCTATATCATCGTATGTTTTCTCGAGTTCATAATAAGATTGGGTGGGAACTCAACCTTTATCTACAAATATAGATACTAAGCACCTTGTGAGACGTGTGGATTTGCTATTAATTCTGAAATTAAGTTTCAATTTTCTTGCATAATTTTAGCAATTTTTCAATGTGGTTTCTTATTCCCTATGGCCTACCGCTTTCTTAGCTTCTGATATCTATAATATTGTGGTTTTAAATAATAACTTTGCTGATGCTAACAATTATTTTCTTTTATCAGAACTCTTAAAGGTTTTGTATAAACGGGGCCGTATAAGTGTACTGCGGTTATTATTATATAATATTCGCAATACTTTAATTAATGAACATGGCCCTCTCTGCAAAATGTTATCTATACGAACTTGATAATTACACGTGTTATCAATATGTGTTGTAAGGTAACGCGTGACATATAAGTGGCGACACTGTTAGTAAAATATAACACTCCACTGCACTCGCTAGTATCTACAATTTCAAGTGTCATCAAAACATGCATACGCGTACTGCAGAGCAAGGCAAAAGTAAGGCAAAGGCAGATTTGACAGATATTTAATGCGAACAGAGGAGAGAAACATTAGGCGCCTCCACCATTGTTGTTCACTTAATTCATCCGACCTTAGACAGTAGAAGTTAAAGATAAAGCACTGTGTGGAAAGACTATTCAGAGAGAGTAAAAAGTCTCAATAAGGCTGGGCCAACTCTATTACTTTAATCATATTAATTTACTCCACATAGATCTCGTGAAAGGCAATCAGTAATTCAGAACAAATATAACTTTCTCGACAATTTTTCATAGTTGCCGAAAATGGTTTAAGGTTTGCAACCAGGCTACTAATAAACCCTAACTTACACACTCGACGAACTCAACCCTCACTGCTCTCGCTGGGCGCTGATGCAGTCTGCCTACCTAACACAGGCTCCCGCGGCACGGCAGTAGGCTAAGACCTTGCCACAGTCTCGTGCGTGACTTATATATATGCGGCGGCGTCCTCGTTTCTTGAAGCGGCAGCTCTGTTTACCCACGTCTCTCAAAACACGCAGCATATCCCTTCAGCTCAGGCACCTCTGTGCAGGCTCCGCTGTACTCTTAGCAATATGCATACATCGGATGATATTGCTTTTTCGAATGTTGATTTCTAAAGGGATTAATTATTCACGAAACACGCATACAAGTTTTACAGATCTTGTCGGACGAGGCCAATCTAAAAATTTCGAAAATACAGTACGTTTAATGTTGCAAGGCTAGGAGACTCCATTAACCAAACCAATTTATCCCCACTTATTCATCAATTTTCTTCAGAAGCTGGTTCGATCACGGCCGTCTGTGTTCAGGATAATTTCTCCCAAGTGGCTTACATCCCCATTCCAAGTAACGAAGTAACATCTAATACCGTTATTTAGAATGTATCATTCCTTCATACATACATTAGATTTAGATCGTAATTAGTCACATTGAAAAAACTGAAAGAAGACTACTGTGGAGGGTTGGTATGTACAAGAAAAACATCATTGCTGAACATGTCCTGGGAATTGTTCAGACTTTCAACTTTCACCCCCGAAGGCATTATAATTTCATCCACGTGATTGCCGCATCCGCGATATCAGATATAACAAGCACGTTTTAATTAACTTCGCGAACTGTGTCGCGTAATAGATATTATCCCATTTACATAAATATTGGCGTTGCCCCGCGGAAAGCCTCACAGTGACTTTTTCGAATACATTACCCGAAAATAGAATTTAATTCCCTTTTTGACGAGTGCCTCCCGGTGCCTTTCTGGAAGGGAAACCTTTTGGGCGTTCTCGTGACGGGGAAGGGGGGAGGTAAAGTCTTGGGGAAAGTACTTCCCTTCACCCCTCAATTTTTCGTCCTTTTTTATTTTTCGTTGTCGGTGGAGCGAAAGAGCTACGGTGAAGGGTTACGATGCTGAAGGGGGGGGGGGTGGAGGGGAATTCTCGAAGAAAACTGCGGGGGCATTCGAAATGAGCTACTGAACTCTTCTGTGCCGGGCGGGGCGTTATCATTCCCTCAGGCGCTCATCACCGGAGCTACGCGAGATTTGCATCTCAAAGAGCTTCGGCTCCTCTTGTCTCGGGCAGACTACCCCCCCCCCCCTCCCCCTTTCCACTACACCAATCGACAATTTTCCCGAATAACCCAGTAGTGCACACAACGGCGTGGGCATAAATACCAGGGATAGGCCTTCGCTGAGGGTCAGCGTTATCTCGTTAGGAAGGTGTTGATTGTGAAGAGGTTTGGGCGTATCGTAACATCGGGGTCTTGAGAGCTGATGAGGGTGAAGCGAGGAATGGAGTGGGGCCGGAATGTAAGGGCAGGAGAAACGGGAGATCCCCAAAGAAAACCCACCGACCAGCATCATCGTTCGATACGATTACTCGTTAGGAAGGTGATGTTAATAAATATAATCTGTAAGGAATAGAAAGTTTGTCAAATTTGGCGAGAATCGGTTGGTTGAGACCCGAGATATGACATGAAATCCGCTTTTTCTTATGTGGCTATAGCTTCTGGAATGGCGGACAAAAATACCGATGTTCGTCATAGATAATGCTAGCATATAAAGATTGTGTTAAATTAATTGGAATATACGGTATACTTACCTGAAATGATTACATGGATTTTTTAAATTATAATATGTCACAGAAATTAGGATATATAACCAAATTATAACTTTCCGCCTGAAATTGGTTATGATCTGTTGATTGTTTCAATAGACATATATAAAAAAGATTATTTTTTCATGCGGCGTTATATTAAAGAGTGGAGGAGAAAAGAGGGTCAGAGTAGACACATATGAATACCGTATTAGATAATGCAAGCATTCGTAGTTAAGTTCAATTATTTTACATTTTTTGCCTTTTCTGTGTGTGTGTAAGCAAAAATGTTTATATTGCTCGTTTTGAATATAAGTGTCTGAGCCAGTAAAACATACAAGTTTACATTTCCTTCCATAGCAACACTTGGTTGCTAAATTTAATAGTAATCGGTAGATAATTTACCAAATATGAAACAAGACTTTATTACTTCGTGTGATGCTATAATTACGGACCAAGAAGGTTGTTTATAGAATCGTTTAATTGTAATAATAGAAAGTATCAGAACATACCGACAGGTTCGATTGGTTCCATGGTATCGCAGATATAGAATTCCAGACTTAAATGTTAAATAACCACCATTCCCTTTTAAAAAAAAAAAAAAAAAAAAAAACCGACTTACTGAAAACTCGCCAGTTCACGTAGTCTGCCGTGATACTACGTGTTAGCAAAATCTAATAGTAATCGGTTGATTTATTCCCAATACATGGCACAAAACTATGTATTTTATGCAGCACTGTCTTAGAGTATGGCATATAAGAAATGTTGGCATATTTGAAGTTAGGAAGCAGATATTTGCAGCCTTTTGATTTTGGTTTAAATTGGTTTGTTAGTGTGGTAGGTATAACAAATTAAACTAAAATATTGGTATGACCACCATTTTAGAAACAAGTGCTTCAGCTATTTAAATAGCATATGCTCACATAGCCTGCCATTATATAGCTCATATTTCGAATTTGGTGGTAACAGGTTTAGTAGTTTCCAAGATGTGTTGAAACAAATAGCTTTATTTTTAATGTAGTGTTATTTTCCAAAATTGTGGTCTATTAAAAATATGTATTCCTTTATAATATCAATGCTTAAATGATGTACTTTTAATGTCCAAATATTGGTTTATATCGGTGTTATAGTTGTCAAAGTATGACATAGCGCCCTAAATTTTAATGCCCGCCATTTTAAAAATATGCATCTGGTGTGGTCAAAAACTATAAAAGTCAAATTAACTTTCACAATGGTGTAACCTAGACTTTAGGGCAGTATTAAAGAACGTCCAGTTTTGTTTTAAATACGTACTACAATCTCGGGCGATTGAAAAGTGATGACAAATTCTTAACTCATGAACGTTTTTTGAATGTAAGTTGTCTATGCCCGGAAATGGAATCAGATAAGACACAGTTCGTTATTCATATCTCCTTACGATTATATAAACAAGTGAAAACGGCAGTGTTGTACAGTATTAGATTACATTAGCTTTAGCGAAAAATTTACGTTAACGATTCATATGTAACATTTAACTGAAATGTCGGTGGTTATGGATTTAACTTAAATGCGCATTCAAAAATAGTATATCAATATTGTTTTTATTGCTGTCGGGCGTTATATAAACAGCATACAGATACCTACAATTATATTCTAAATTTGATTTTACACCTCCCTGTTGATAATATTTGTGGTGATTTTATAATTGGTATTTTACTAAATTCTCATTTTTGTAATGTGATGACTAGAGACGTGTATTTTAATTAGCGAATTTGTATTCGAACGGCGGAACGGCGACTATGTTTTTCAACTGTTGCTGTATATTTTAACTCAGATATTTAAATTTACTTTATTTTGTTGTCCTGCAAATTTTAGCAATATCGTATTGTTTGAAGCACACGCGCCATTCTGTGCTAAGTGATAAAATACCATACCAATTAATTTTATAACCCCAATGCAAAAACACAAAAAAAAAAAACAATGAAGACTTTTATCTATGCAGTGCGCAACGATGGGACAGAAAACATAACTTTGCATTATGGCGTGATAATGAAAATGTGTTGCAAACACTTATGTTTCAATAATATTTATTTAGTGATATAATTGTTACTGTAAATATTTCCTGAATTTCGTATTTCCACAAATTTGTATTGCACACGGCATATCTATTGTATTATTATTTTATGTGTTTTACCGACTTGACTTCATCACTTATTGCAACACATTGAGCAGTGGCAAGTTACCAAATCACAACTACTTCAAGGCAAGTGAATTCATTGTATTTCAAAACTCGCAAGGAAAAGTTAAAATTTTATGATATAAAATTACATTACGTGATCTTAACAATTACAACAGTGGATAACAGATGTTCACGTTTAAAACACATAAATCTCGTTAATCCAGTTCCCCCTGTCTGTCACATATGTATGATGGATAAACTCTACTACATAAATCAACGCCAATGCGAATACACCTATGGCATCACTCTTGCAACTGACACGACATACAGTGAACATATAAGCTTCCACAAAAACGTCAAAACATTATAAACAATACTAACACATATTTTCAACCATTGAAAATACATTCATTTGAAAAATAAAATCACCATGAAAGAATCGCGATAGTAAAACAAAGTTTACCACACAGAATCGCCATATCCCAACATGTGTTCCATTCGCGTTTAATGCAGTTCGCTTGCGCGGATGAACTATTAGGAGGTATACATGTCACTCTGTCTTTCATAGCTGTAAGACACCGAATAAAGCCTTATTAACAGTAAAATTAGTGTGAACCACAGGGCCAAGTTCAGTGAACATGCAGCATGCCCAGATGGCGCATTCAACGAGTCTTTGCCCAGCTGGATAAGTTTGAGAAAAGCCGCATCGTCGGCTTCGGAAACACAGGTTGGACATTTCAGCGTACTACTTGCTACTAGAAACTTTCTGCCTACGCTGTGAGTTGGTGTTGGACGCAGTGGGATAAAGAAGACACACACACCAATCGAAAAGTCTTGGGTCCACATGGGCGGATCACTAATAGGGAGGATTTTATCATCATGCGACGGGCTGTAAGCCCTCCACAGGCGTCACTCCGCACCATCCAGAGACATGTCACGGTAGCTTGTGATACGCCTGTGTCCACCAGTTCTATATCAAGGCGACTAGCAGAACGGGGTATTTCATTGTGGCGTCCCTTACAACGGATACCATTACGACCTGAGCATCGCCGAGTACGTGTGATATTATGCAGGAGACGGGCAGCGTAGTAGCTTGCGGACTGGCGACGAGTCGTTTTCAGCGACTAACCACGATTCTGTCTGGATAGAGGCGTCTGCTGCCAACACAATGATCCATGCTTCGCTGTGAGGTAGCACACCGCCCCAACGAGCGGTGTCATGGTGTGGGGTGCAATTTCACTCTGTACTGGTGACTAATGAATAACCCTAACGTTGCTATGATACGTCCGGAAAATTCTGAGACTGTGCGGTCTCCTTCCTGATGTAGCTTTACAACCCCGTTTTCCAGCAGGATAGTGCCATGTCATGCACAGTACGGGTGTCTTTGCCTGCCTTCGTGTTGCCAACATGCTTCCTTGGCCAGGAAGTTCCACGCACCTCTCACCAATCGAGAAATTTTGGGACAAGATTAGACCAGCGGCAACAATGGCGGATTTGGAGGTTCACGTGCGACAACTGTGGTACGGTCTTCCTCAGAAGAACATTCGACTTCTGTATGCCTCCATGCCCGACCGTATCGCCACCTGTATCCGCAATATGAGCGGTACGACAACATGCTAAGTGCATCCTGCAAGGGCTGGTCTCCTGCAAATACATGCTTGGTATGGTACATTATTTTGGTAGTTTCTGTGTACATATTACCATGTTATGTGCCTGTGTCCACTTACGTGCTACTGCGATGACGCATTCAGGGTAGTCTTTTTTTTTTTTTTTTGGTAAATGAATGTGGTTCGAAACACAGCATGTATAACATAATTTGGAGTCTTACACAGTGAAATGGTATAATTAACAAACACACCAAGTCGATCAGCGTCAATAATCCAAGTACCAACATAACTTCCAGGGCATAACTCATTCCACCATTGAGGATGTAGTTTTACCATTCTAGAAGGAGGGGTCACAAGAGTAATCATTTTTGCACGCTTTGTATATTATCTACAAGGTATTTAAATTTAAAAAAATATAAAAACATAATTTCTTACGTATGTGAACAGATGGTTTTCTTGTTTGAATTCTTAGAATAGTAAATATCACCAATAAGAAAACCAAATAGTCAAATAATAATTGTCATATAGTTATTTTTTTAAATATTTATGGATGTTATTAAAATAAATATATTTATTCGAAATATTACGCGTGGGATTATGCAACTTCAATTAATCTTAAAACCATGGAAAACATTTGGACCAGCCAGAATGAAAACTCAATAAACTTTCGTTCGTAGCTGGACGCTCTATCAATTACCTTAACACATGCGCAGTATGTATGTATTATATATATATATATATATATATATATATATATATATATATATATATATATATATATATATAACCATTAATATTTTTTGCTTTGTTCTAATCATGGAAACACATTAAAAATAATAGTTCATATTACATAATAATTGTGCAGGCATTTACCTTTATTTGCAAAACAACTCATTTGTGATGGTTTCCTAGTTTTCTGATTAATAGCTATATTATGTCAAAACTGAATTGTATTTAATAATGGCCATTCTTTAGCTGGTAATCGTTCCGAAGCAAAATTATCAGAGGGGAAACGAGGTAAATTCATACAGTGTAATTGTAGTTGCCCTTAATTTTATTTCAACTAAATGTATTAATGAACAGATGCTGGCAATATATGATCACGCCATTAGGCTATCTCGTAGAAATTTGCAAAATTTCCGTTTGTCTCTAATTTATAACTAAATTACTTCAGAGCAATGATAGATAATAGGTATGTTTTGTAAATAACGTGGTCTGCAAATGTTTTAAACATATGTGCATATATATATATATATATATATATATATATATATATATATATATATATATATATATATATATGAAACGTTGTAACCAATAGTGCATTCAATAAAACTGTTTAATAATAACCACAACCTGGGTAAGTCATTGTTATCATGTGGTGGTGATTACTGCCCTTTACATTGCCTGTTGCCTTCAACGTACTTTGCAAAGCGAGAACGCAGTCACGCAAGGGGCATTTGTTGGTCCATTTGCGCGCACTGCTGTGCCATACTGTTTTCGCTCAACTATCCAGACCAGTCCGTGATGAGGTCCGAATGCGCGAGCGTGAAACAAGAGGCTTGCGCAACATCGGTCCTGTGTGTATGCGGAAACATTCTTTGCGGACTGATACATTTACAGTGAGAAGTTTACAGTCACTGCGTCTTGGTGGTTGTTAGTGGTAAAGTAGCCATACAAAATTGTATTATTTTCTGTTCAGGGTTTAAAAAATTATAATGCGGGTACATATATGCCGACAGAAATCCAGGTTAATTCATTAGCTTTCCAAGTAGCAAAATATAGTTGGCCCACATGTGCAGATCTGATTGTGAAAAAGCAGCCCGCATGCGGTATCCACAGGCATTCAAGAAGCGGAATGCACCCGCAGATGCATGTGGCACACATAATGAATCATGACTGTGGTATATTGTGTCTACGCTTACGCTTGGGCCACATACGGATATTCAACTGTCAGCAGATGTCTAGCAAAACCAGAGTTCCCCGTAAGTTAACCACAAGCGGGCCACTTCCTGATTTTGGCCTGCTGTAAGTAAACAACATGTCGTTAGCCAACTGTGAGTAAGCCACTTGTGGCCCAGCTATTGGCCACTTGTGGCCCACATAGACACAACTTGCCATGCATTTTCAAAACCAAAAAATAATTGTGGTTAACCCAAATAAAATGGATGGTTTTAATATATTCATTTGTATTATATTTCACAATTAGTAAAGTTCTTTGGAGAAACCTGGAATCGAACTCACAAACCTTTAGTCTACAGTCAAGTATGCTATCAAATAATCTACTATGCATTCATATACAACCTCTTAAGTAAATCTGGATACTTACTTCACATATATAATGCATTATTAGCTTTGCTATACAGACAATGTTAGTATCACGAGTCAATACTAGGATTTATGTGTTTTGTTTAAGAGAATTGTATTTTAGATTCGGACAACTTTCAGGTAGAATTTTAAATGCAAATTAATGAATTTTTTTGCGTGTTATTTTTTGCAGGTTTCTGGTCTAAAAACTATTTTTTGCTATTACTAGCAATGTCACATGATAATTTTACTTCATTTATACATGACATAAAAAAGCCATTGAATACACGCATAATATTTGCTACTGCACAACAACATATAGTCGGAATGCCGTAAACGAAACATAAGCTTGGTGATCATGTTTCCTCAGTAATAAGGAACAGCTGACATACCACAAAAGGTGGTATGTACTCTTAGGCAAACATCCCCCACACATCCTCTACATGCTCTAGGATCCCTGTGGGTGTTTCACTGGTGATTGCTTGTGGGCCATACATTAAATTCTGTCAATAACATTGTCTTTAATGGCCAACATCTAAAATACTTCCCAAGCAAATAGAGTCACTATTGTTCACGTTGTTTTATTGTGTACCACATAAGAAAACACTTACTGTCATGTGGGCGAACATGTACCACCTGTGCCAACAGTTTGCCAACAGTTATCTGGTTGTTGTTTTCTACATGGGCTGCCTTTCCCAAGGAAATTAGGCTAAAAAGGATAGAAATATATAGCACCCAAATAATAAACTTATAGCGCCAGTGAATCCAGAACTGGAACATTTAAACTAGTAGGAAATAGATTTTGCGAAATTCCTGGACCTCTAAAGAATGTTGGAAATGAAAAAAAATGGGAAGAGATTGCAACGGGTTCCGAGTTATAACAACTTGCCTCCTACATTCCAGTCTTCCTGAATTTATTTTAATAAGTTATCATTACTACCGAATCTGGCACTTGTAAGGTTATGTGTGAATATGCCATTAGCACGCCGACCTCCCGTCACGGAGATCTGTGCCGAAATTTTCTGCACTTGAGGTGGAGTGGAGAGATTTAAACGGCTCTTAACAACACTGTAAAGTAATAGGAAAATTACCTGAGAAGTGTAACGTAAAATTCACAAACTTGTAAGGGAAACATAGTTTTCCTTACGGGTAAGGTAAAATCACCGCACTCTTGAATCAAATTCACTTACATGGCAGTGGTAAATCCCATACATGGATGGAAAAATTACCTTACGACATGTGGATCTCCTCGTTCGTTTGTAACTGTTTGATAAGTGCATTTTATATACATTTTACCTTAAAATTAACTTTTATTTTTTTTATTCATGCATGTTGTCCAACATGGCTCTTTATATGTAAGGAATAATTACCGCACAGTGGAGTAAAATTCGCGAAATAGCAGTGGAAAATACCATAAATGGGTGGGAAAATTATCTTACGACGCGTACATCTCTTCAGTATTGTCTCAACAGCTAAATAGGAGGACGGGCGGTAGAAACAATCATGTAACACGCTAATATTCACTGATGCTGTCACCATCATAGCTCAGGGGAAGGGTGAATGAATTGTGGTAGGAGCGTCGCGAGTTCGCGCGCCGCTGACTCTGACGAGGCATGTTTTTAGTTCGCTTGTCGCACTGGGAACGTCAAATGAAGGAAAACCGAAAAAAAAAAAAAAAAAAAAAAAAACCGGATAGCTCATCAGCCCATCGGGATGGAGTACCATGGTTCGCTCCCACCTACCAGCAAGTGTCGGCGATTTTAATGTTGAGTTTTTGGTTACTATTCATCAGAGGATATAGGTAATTAAAAATTTAACGGTAATAATACTATGGAATTTTTATAAATATAATTTTATTATACAATGTAGTTCATTTTCCTTACTTGTTTCGATTTTTTTCCCCCACTTTTGTCAGGTACTTTTTACTTACGATTAGGGAATTGTACTTTACATGTTATGTAAATTTACTCCACATTTAAGAGGTAATTTTACCTTACATGTAGAGGTAATTAGTTTCCCTCACATGTAAGGGAACTTTACCTATATATTTTTTTTTTTACAGTGAATGAGGTCTTGAGAGCCGATATGCACTTGGGGATTGTAGAGGATGTTACCCAATTTGGGAAGGAGGGGCAGATTTTGTCGAGCTGCACCCATTCTGCAGGCCGGGAGGGAACAAATTTTGTGTCCGTGAGCTTGGGCAATATGCTCCAGTGTTTGGCCTCTTTCAGTCTACTCCATGCTGATCCTGCGTCAAAGTAGAGAATAACACTCGGTAAATAAGGGAACAATCTCCCGTCCTGTCAAAGTAGGGGAAAAAATCATGTTAAAGTAAGGAACGATTACATAGTGAAATGTACAATCGTACATCAAAAGTGAAACATTCGATTGTCAAAGTTGGGAACAATCGCGCCACAAAAATGAATAATCTCGCTCAAAATAGGGAGTAATCCCGCCACAAAGTAGAAAACATTTCGATGTCAAAAGGGGGACAATCTGGAGTCAAAGTACGAATTCAACTAAAAATTAGGGAACAATCCCACGCCAAAGTAAGAAACAATGTCAAGCCAAAGTTGTAAAAATCCATCATCAAAATAAAGAACTCTCAAGCCTGAAAAAAAAAAAAAGAAGCATTCCTGTGCCAAAGAAGGAACAACCTCAGATCAAAATAAATAAAAATCCTAAATAAAGGTAGGAAACAATTTTTCGTCATGGGAAAAAATAATCCCGTGTCAAAATAGTTAAAAATCCTGCGTTAAATTACGAAACTATCTCGAGTCAGGAGAGGGAACAATCTCCTGTCGAAGGCGGGACAATCTCCTAACAAAGCAGGGAACGATCCCGCTCCAATTTAAAAAAAAACAATCCCGCAACAATATAACGTCAGTTAAAAATTAATAACGTGTCAAAATAGGAAACAACCTCACACGTGAAAGTAGAAAATTTCTCCATGTCAAAGACGGGAACAAGGTGTGGATGTCCCAGCGCCACTTGACGTTGCTCGTGGTCGGCCGGCTTTCGCCTTGGCAGTGGAGTGGCGAGGCGTGCGCTGGTGGTAACACGAAGGGAGTCAATATTTGGGGCTGTCATGAGCTGGAGTGGGCCAGGACTCGATACACAAGTGCCGCAGGCGAGTGTGTATGGCAAGGAGGGGGGGGGGCCTTCACGGCGTCTGATGCATCTTGAGAGCGAACTGGCGTGGCTGCTCTGGACAGATCTCCTGATAACCCGTCACAGCAGGATTAAGGATAACGACTGGTGTTTATTGTTCAGTTAAAACTCCTCCTTCCCCTCCTTAATCTCTCACATCTGTACAGTACAGATCATGCATTTCAACAAGAGCTTTTTGGTCTAAAAACTATCGCGAATTAAAATGTTTAAAAGCTCAATCCTAAAGTAGTGCACCTTTATCACATACTTTTATGATTGTACGACATACAAAGACTGTCGATGGCTAAACCACTAGGAAAAATTCTCGAATTTTACGCTACTTAATGGGACTTCAAATTGGATAATGGAGAGATGTTGATAGGCGATGTGAAGCGAGGTGGATTTGAAGCAGCAGCGCCGGAATACAAGGGCGTGGGAAAAGGGAGATCCTCGAGAAAACTCGCCAACCAGCGCCATTGTCCAGTAAAATTCTCAGGTTCGGACATCTTTTAATACACTTCTGCCAACCTGAATGTGTTTGTATCATCTCCCAAATGTAATTTCAAATGAGGTATTAAAATAATAATTTAGGAGTGGAGTGGAGAGGAAATATTTGGGCGGCTCTTCACATCGGGACCTTGAGAGCCGATGAGGGCGAAGCGAGTTGAGTATGGAGCATAACTCAAAACCTCAGAAAAATACATCAAGTGGCTGAACTTGCGTCATGTGACTAAGGTATCCAAGTATATAATGCAATGGAATAATTGCGTAATTTCACTCTAAGTAATTTTTCGCAAGATTGCCACAGTAATGATACGTTTAGTGAGAGAGTGCGAATAGTACATATTTTATCATACATCCATGCTATAGCTTCTACAGCTCAGAAAACAGTCAAATGTGCGGGGAAGTAATCAATTTTGTACAAAGAGACCGTGGTGGCAGAGCGGTTAGATTGCTCGCCTCCCAGTAGCGTACTGGATTCATTCCCAGATTTTCGCAAGCGGGAATCGTGCTGGGCGAAGACGTTGGTCGGCGTACGGCGTATTTTTCGCGGATATCTCCGTTTCCCCCGTTCTTGCATTCCGGCGCAGATCCATTCTCACCTCATTTCACCCTCATCGGCTCTCGAGACCTCGTTGTTAAGAGCCGCCCAAATCTCTCAACTCAACTTAGGTTTATATGGTAGAGGTGCTGAACGTTGCCATATTTGCAGTGTAACGGAGTCGCCTGGCTTTCGTCACGTCGTCCCCAGGCATCGTTTGGTGGGCGGCTATGACGTCAAGTCGACCCTCTGTTTGCTGACCTGGGCGACGGTCCCAGGTGGCTTTTCTGCTGGTGCGTGGTATCCTGGGCCGCGCCGCGGACTGGGAGGTCGACAGCCCTCCTTCCCGCCCTGGTGCTACCACGTGACCTGAGCTCATTACCAGCGACTTTTTGACGCGAATACGTCTCAAATTTGCATTGCAGTTCCGAATATATAGTGTACATTCACAATTCATTTACACCACTCAGTTGCAAAGGATGAATGAATACGTAACGTTAAGTGTGGACTAATTAATCATTGTGGGGGGGGGGCGGGAGGGGCTATTTTGAGTTTGTTTCGCCGCGTCTCATATCTTCCGCGTAGTATAACTTTTGACTACGAGAAGCTACGACGCTCGTTTGAGTTTCTATCAACAGCTCTCATCAAGATCAATCGATTGCACATATAAAAACATTTGTGTGGCGTGGTTATGTTGAAATTGTGTAAGTTTAATCTAAACAATTAAGAAAACTTAGCACAATGTTAGCCTACACTCGTCAAAAAGCCAAGTCGAAATACAGAAATCGTACACGGCCGGAGAGAGCACATCAAAAGTAATCCCGTGATACCCATAATACCCGATATGATCGAGTGAAGCGGTGCCGTGAACGTAAAATAAACATCAAGGGGTCCGAGCGCGTCAACCTAGACGTATTCACGCAAAACAAATGGCCGTGTCCCCAACACAGCCACACTAAATTCTGGTATTTCATTGGAAGACGATGTTCTTCTGCATCTAGGATGTTCCTACATGTCTGAGACAAGAGCCTCGTTTGCTACACACAACTATTTAACGGCTACGAGTATTCTCACCACAAGTATAGTCACACCAGAATACTGCATGATTGGAAAATTTATTATACTTACAGATTTAACTATTCAGATTCTTCTGTCTACAAAATTGTGTAAATAATGTACACGAATGTTATTTATGGACTATATTGTATACAGCGAGGCTCGATGTGCAATTATTTACCTTGTGGGTCACCTGTTCGTAAACATTGCTAGGTATCTTTCTTGTTATTAATGGTTCATATCACTACGCCGAACACAAAGCCTGCAGCATATTGTTTGTGATAAGCAAACAAGTGATGTGTCAGCTGAAGTATACAGATATGATAAAATATTTCTTGTTTGCAGCACCTGAAACTACAAATTAAATTATAGCTAATAATTAATGGGAAACTGAATGAGTAAGTGAACGAATTACGTAGGACACATGACGAAACTGGTGTGTAGGCACGAAAATCAGAGGAATCTATCCTTGATGTCAAGTTAGTTAGACAACTTCTAACTCGCATATATTTATGCGTGTAATAGCATAAATAATGAATGGCAATAAAAAATGCAATACTTTGTTAGGGTAAACTTTGTTATGGTTCACTATTTAATTTTCGTAATGTGCCCCAGGTTTCCTTCACTCGAATTTTTAAGATTTGGGGCTGTAATCGGACACTTAATGACAAAACGAGTTGTAGCCGCTAACAAATTAAGGCTACTAAGTCGTTTAGAGATATGTGTGAAGATTGCCAGAACGTGAAAGGAATTCTCGAAATTCCCGGATTTCTGTCTGCATCACTCGTGTTTCATGTTGAAGCAAGGTACCATTTTCTGCAGTTCACTTCGCTGGCGGTTTGTTTCTCCGCTGACGTCTTCGATTGATTCTTACAATAATTCACTACATTTCGGTCCATGTACGTGCGACTGCCTCCGACTGTTTGCAGCGACGCGGGCAGTGGAACGTCCAGCGCGCCGCGATGTATTTACTGCGAAGGTTTTCGTAGAAACGGGTCGTGCCAACTTCTCGGAGTTCCCAGCAGAACGACCAACCGCCGACAAGTGCCAGTAGACCGTTTACTGAACCGGATGGAATTGATCTGAGTTTGGTCCTAGTTTTCGCATCCCTGACTTGGCAACGCACTTGTCAATAAACAATGTGTATGGCGTATTGCATGAACTTACAGTCGAACAGGGCGCTAAGAGTGCTCACAGATATGTATACACTGTAAGCTGAAATTGTTTGCGAGAATACAAAAGTTCATGGAATCAAAAAATTTATTTATTTTTGCTCTTTTACGTCTTTACATTCGTAAGCGTGAAAGTGTAACTGAATAATAAAATTTATTTGGCCGATGATAGCTCATTTGATTTACTAATAAGGTTTACATTAACAGCAGGGACTTTTATTACTGGTACGATCAGTTAACCAGATAGCCGCTATCATTGTACGATAAGTAGACATATTCCGTTTAGAAGGGGTCAAGTTTTATTGCTAAGCTGGGAAAGCGAAGTGAAATTACAAAAAATGTTTATTTCGTGATTCAGTCGATATTCATAGTTTTGATACAGAATGCTCAAATAACCAATAATTTCTCATTTAATCTGCGGGAAAACATTGTATTAAAGATGTATTATAAAAACTATTAAAGTGGTTCTTTTTATTTTAGTTCATATAAAAAATAAGGTACAAATTTGTGTACTTCGGGGGGTCAAATAAACTAATTTTTCAACTCTGTGTGTATATGTGTTATCCTTATATATATATATGTATTTAATTAAATAATTAAAATATATGCAAACCAGGAGAAAACATCGCAGGGGAATGAACCTTGAGTGGTACAGGAAATAGAAACGATGATAAATAATACTCATTACGCGACGTATACAAACGACTCTCTCTTGGAGAAAAAATTTACATTTAAATGTAATAGGGGAGCAAAGGGTAATGGCAATACCTTACAAAATTTAGTCTATACTTTTAATTAATTTGATCCTAAAACTGTGTTTTTGTAACAACATAAGAAACACAATTAGTTATTATATAATAATCATATTCTAATATTATAACACTTGGGATTTACCGCATTGTGCAACAATGCCGATCAGTTAAAATTCCATAAGAGTAACATTGTAAATACACTGACTATTTTTATTCACACCATAAGCAATGAACCAAGAAATAGAATGAAGTTTACGAGTTAGTAGAAATATATTTTAATGCTGCAACTACAAAACCTGAAAAAATCGAGTAATTTGAAAGCCTTATGATAATAACTAAAAAAAAAAAAAACCTGCTACATGTCACTCATAAGGAATTTAAATTTCACATTGAACATTTAATGCAAACAAATGCCACATAAGTTAACTTCTAGAGTAGCCCATTCTGTACAAAGCGAGTGGGTCCATATCCCACAAGACGGGCACCAATACATTCTTCGTCATCTATACCTAACTCGTCACACACTAAACACGTTTCGTAGCCATCGCCGATATCATCGCACTCATCTTCTTCACAAATATTTTCTCATCTTCCATTTTCCTCTTCTGATTATTATGTTTAAAATATGTTTCTAAGTGCAGTCTTTTTATTGAGAGTGACATGTAAAGCATTCTTAGAATTTTTTTCCTCTAGTATGAATTCTTATTTCCATTTTTCGTTTTCCTTGTGGTTGTTTCGGTTTTTTGACACTAGCACATCTTTCAAAGGAGTTAAATTTAATTGGCAGAATGTTGTTTTTTTCCGTTCCTGCTCCTGGCATTAGAAGACGAGAGACTTGGACCATGCACTGGGTAGACTGTTTCGAAATAATCCTCAGAAACTGTGAGTAAACTTGCTTCTGGTTCAATTGTTTGTGAGACAGTTTGACTAGAACTAATTTTTCTTACTGGAGAAACGTTTTTAAGAACTCTAAATCTTCCAATTTTTGGTATTTGGAACTCTGAGATCGAATCACTCTGTAGGAGATCTAAATAAAAAATTTCTGTCGCTTTGACACCAGACATTTTCTTTGCAAATGTAGCCATGCTTGAATGGGATTTACAGAATACGACAGCAAAATTGTCAGGTTGGATGGTTTTCAAATGATTGACGTCCATAAACACATCACTCACTCTGTGTAAGCCTTCTTTAGAGGCCCTAAGAATGTCACACCTAGGGGTTGTAAACTATGAGACGTAGTGGTGTAATGAACATCATTAAAATGCCATTCAACTTCAAGAAATTATAGACATCTAGATTTATGTGACTGTAATGGTTGTCCAGTATTTCAAGTGTAAGTTTATCTGGGTTTGGTTTTGTACGTCCATAGACGGGATTTTAGCCAGTCCATAAATAACTCTTGATTTTACTATCCATTTCAAAACAAAAATATATAGCTCGAGGTGGTCCACCTCTCTGATGAACAGGGCTCAATCTTTGACGTGAAAATATAATCATAACCCAGGAGTAATAAACCTACCAGCGCTACTCGCGCAATGCATGCCAGTTATATCTTTATCTCATTCCCAACTTGTCACATAGTGAAATCTGATTTGACCTTTTGGAGTCTAAATGTTTCCTGGTTATCGCACAGTTCCCATACCAGTCTCGCCAACGTTATAAATTTACGTTGGAGATATTTCGTATTTCGTAATTACTTCCGCATGTTTGTGAATAAAAGGGACACTTGTGTTGTATTACACCCGTAAATTCTGGGGACGCTTGTTACTTCTGGTTTTCTAATAGAAATTGATGGATACCTCTTAAAAATACTTCTAACCAGTCCTTTACATCCATGCAAGAAATTTTTTTAAAGTTGTGGTTTGATTGTTTCTTTCTGCGTATTTCAAATCAGCACGCCGGAGATCTATAGGGCCCAAACTGTAAATCATACTGGCTAACGTCTTCTGCTGGTTTGCAATGTTGAACTCCTGGTCAGGTGTAAAAACTAATCTCCTACCAAGCGTAAGTCCCTTAATTTCAAAACCTTTAACATAGTCATGCAGATATGCAAAGGTATTCCTAACTGAATGGATGCATTCATTATGGACTGTGTATTTTGACACACTCTTGAGCTTGAGATAAGGTCTCCTGTGTTTTCGTCCTTCTTTTTGATACTCGTTTGATATTTTGGACCATGTGTAAGAATATAAATCGTTGTAAGACCCTATGAACAATCAACCGGTTTAAGAATGAAACTATTTCAGCAAGAGCTGATTATAAATACAGTTCTTGCAATATGACTTTCATACTGAATTCTGCATAACAATCTCTGAATAAACAAGTACAGTTCTAATTTTTCTTCGACATATAAACAATAAAGTGATGCCAAACATATTAAGTACCCAATGGCTGGGTTGGGACATAACAACATAATTCAATGTAAAATATTAACAGTACACTTCAATTGTAAGCAAATATTTTCTTGGCGTGTTTTCCCTTAAAATATATTAGATGCCTGGGCGTCTCCCTTAAGCATTTACGAGCCACGACCGAATAATTTCTGCATTACCGTGGAAAATAACTATGTGCAGCAGACAATGTAGAGTTAGGTTACCTTATGTGAACCTCGCCATCCTTACTAGAGTGGCGACCGTCCACGCCGGAAAATGGGCCTGCCGATGAGCTGGGTCCGCAGTCGGGTAGCCTGCCGTTCCCACGCAAGTCGAAATACATACTGCTGGGACGCCGAGAGTACCTCCGCTATCACTGGCTGGCAGGGTGATCACGTGATCTGTGACGTCGCAGCTCCCTGATTTGTCCCCTTCCCCAGCGAAGTTCAGTTACATGATGTGCATGACGAAGACCAGGAAAAAAATTAAAACTGTTGTATTGTTGCTGCGCATGCTTAAAATCAAGTAAAGACATTGCATTGGTTATTAAGCCTTAAGTTTATGGAATATTACAATCGCGATGTTGCGATATTTCTTCTCCGGTAGAAACGGGGAGTATAAATTTGCTGTATAAATGGCCAGGCTGGGACCGTCTCTGCGTATTAGGTTCCTGTCTGCGTCCTCATGGTAATAATGTAAGTATTTTATTAAGGCACCCTTCCGGCCAAAAATAAACATGGGCATTTGGGTGCCATATTTGGTGATTGAAAAATTTTATAGGCGTAATTGCCTGATTGTGCATTTTGTTGTTAAAACATGAAGTAAAATACAAAATTGTGTAATGTGCTTTAAAAAACCAAGTGGCTTGTAAATACTTTATTATGATAAGAGATTATGATCTTGTGAGCAATATTGTTGTAAATGTTTTTATATCAAATTTTGGCACCGTATTTTAGTATATATATAGATATATATATAAGACGAAAATATATTTTCCCACGTGCATAAAAGATGTAGCCCATATTTTTATGGTGATGTTAAAATAAATTCAGAGAAGTTTCTTGTTTCAATAAATGTGTAAAAAGATTTCCTTTGGCAAAGTATCCCAGAGTTTCTCCTATGCGAATTACTTATTCTGGTGTATATAATCTGTAAAAGAGAGAGAATTTTGCATAAATATTGTTCTTACTGTTTGCCAACTACTAAGTGGTTGGTGGTAAATGAACATGGTAAGGTCGGGGTGTTGGGACCTTCACTCACTGGGTGCTGGTGACGATGCCATGGGGTCTCATAGAAAAATATGTTTCGCTATGGCTCGACACTCTCAAATCAAAGCGCATAGTTTATCTGTGACAAGGTTGTACATGCATTGCATTATCTTTATTTTCACCATGACCTCATACAGACCTGGCATATGAAAAGATTCCCGCATGAAAACAGTTGAAATACAATATATTTTTAAAAATATAATACCGTTATGAATAATTGGAAAACTGTTTGAATTGAATGAGGAAACCAGGGCATTATCACTAATTTTGGAAAAAATTTTCCCAGCCTTTGCATTCCGAGTTCTGTCTCAATTGGGAAATAAATACTAAATTGGCTCTGTGTTAGATTGTAAGGTAGGAGACAAGGAGTTTTCACTACATTTCGGAAGACACATTATTAAAAAAAATTGTTATTAACACTATTAATATTTTACATAACATTTACTAATAAATTGTAAAATCGTATGTGTAAAAAATAAAAATTAAAAACATTATTTCTTTAATAATAAATCCCTTACTTTTCCCCTTCGATTTTATAAATTGCAGCTCCGAATAATTAGTTCATTTACGTGCATGAATCATTTGGATATCCATTTTTTTTATGCAATACACTCGAAATAAAACACACTCCCTCGTGCACTAACAAGGTTTTTTCTTTCACACAACTTTATATGCACAGTCCAAAATTAGCACTCGATAAATCAATATAACTGTTACTTGGCCAATAGAAAACGTGAGTGATAAATAAACAATACATACATTACAACATAAATAATACTAATTTTTCTCTAATGCTTCTCATACTCGACAAATAAGATAAGCCAGTGAAAGGCAAACAGCATTTTATTCTTCAATTAAAATAAACATGGCGAATCCCTATAACTTGTGAAGAATGCTGATCACTGTTATCCTTACTACCCCTAACACACATGCCATTAGAAAGTTATGTACAGAAACGAAAGAATGTATATTTGAAACTGTTTATATCATAAGACACTCTTCAAATACAGGCTAAGTCATTAATGCACGCTAATCCAGCATAAACAGAATCCTTAGGAAAAATAAATCGGAAAACATATATACAACATAGGGCCTAAAGTGAATTCTGGGGGTGAAAGGAGCCGGGGAATATTGCTATTGTAAATGTATTTTGAGACGGTAAATTGGAAACCACTTGCTATTAAACAACGAAAATTTGCATACAAGCAAATGTTTACAAGGCCATTTATTTCACAAAATGGCGTTACATAGAGTACACCCCATCATACATTAAGTAGGGGTTGGCAGACTCCCACTGTTTAGAACTTTGTAACCCTGGGCTTGAAGAAATTTTACATGGCATGTTAGTTATCAGCATAAATAAATGCAATAAAAATTGTAACTTTGGTAGTATCCGCTAATCCCTACCATTTTCTTAGAAATAACATGTTTAGTTGGATGGCATATTAATGGTTGCCTGGGAGGTAGGCAGCCTGTACAGCTGTCGTGCATGACGTTTGAGCTGACACCCTATCTAACGTCCATGTTCGTAGGCAACGCATTTATAAGATTGTGCAACGGCTGAGAAGTTACTTCGGGCAAGTGACCCATCGCATTGGTTCTTGTTGTCGTACCAAGTGGCAACGAGGTTACTTGCCTCTGTTAGCATTGCGTTGGTATCTTACACAACAAACAGTTCTTTACAATGTCTGTGATAGAAAGGAGTAAGGAGAAATTGGCAGATATGCCACTCACGTATATTGAAATGATGTGTAATGCATCAGCCGTGAGTTGTCGATACGCAGAAAAGTTTCCAGAACGACATTCACCATTTGCATGTGCATTATCTTCAGTTCATCGGCGTTTCCGTGAAACATTAACTGTATGTACATGTTACGACAATGTTGGCCGACCAGTTAGACATCGAGCACGATGAATTGAACTATGTAGATGGTAACCCATGTTCCAGCTCTCGATGAATGGTTAATATGCCGAACACCTCACAGTCTACAATATTTCGCATTTTACGGTGGGACAGATTCCACACATATCACCGTCATCCAATGCAGGCACTTCTTCGGCATGACTGGCCTGCCCATTTACAGTATTGTGAGTGATTCCAAGGCCGAATTGGGGGATCCCCAGGTTTCTATGGCACTGTACTAATCATCGACAAAGCATCCTTCACGAGGCAAAGTGTCTTAAATTTCGACAATGAGCAAGTGTGTGCACACATCAACCCACATCCAGTACGGGAATCCTACTTCCAAGATCTGTCTTGTCTGAAAATTTGCTTACGAAATATCAGTGTGGTACTAACTAGAACACGCATCCTTCGCGCATGGCTAAATGAATCTTCCTATTGGCATTCCTTGGATGACCATATGCCACAACTACTTGAAGATGTAACATTGGATCTACGAGAAGACATGTGGTGCAGGCACGACGGTGCACCACCACACTTTAGTCGCATATTAAGGTAGCACATGGATGCGCGGTACCTAGCGCCATGGATTGACCGAGGTGGGCTAGTTTATTTCTCACCCAGATCTGTGGACCTAAATCGAGTCCAATTATATTCTTGAGGTCACTGGAAGGCACAGGTTTATGCAACTGACGTAGGCAATGTGGAGCTTCTGCGGCACATGCCAGTCGCAAATGTCTAGGGTTTCTACCACCCTCACAAATAACTTTAGTCCCTATTTCTTGTAAATAATTCCTTATTTATTTGTCCGTGGAAATTACTTAACATATACTTAATGCCGTGTACTTACCCTGATGTGTATCTGGAATAGTGATTATAACAAAATGTCACAAAACAAGTTTCCGTCACATAACTCTAACAGATGCCAACTCGCGGACTGAAATTCTCAGGTTTAGATTTGGTTCGTAGGACGGAAAATACATCAGAACCAATCAGTTACAGTAACTTCCAAGTAAAATGGGTGATCAGTAATCCCCGTTGATCAGCATTATTCCCGGTTCCCCTTGTACATTGGTTCACCACAGCAAGGACAGTAGTAGAAAAAAAGGGAAGTCAGGCATAATGGCGTGTGGCATCGGAGCTCGGAGCTGTTCATGCTCTGTCATTCTGATCGTCCAGCGGCAATTTTAACTCGAAATTTCTCATTTCCCCCTTAAAATGGAAATTTTTTCTTTCCCTCAAAATGTTCCCTTTCCCCCCTCAAAAGTATAGAAGCCCCGATATGCAAAAAAATAAGCCACCTCCCCCCCTTTTTTTCTTCAAAAAGCTTATTTTATACTATTCGAGATGCTTCCTTTCGAGGGCACAGCAGTGGCGGGTATATTGGTTTTATTGGCATGAAACAAGCCAAGTCGATACATGTGGCCCAGAGTCTAGAGTCAGATCTGACCTTCAGCCATCTGGGTTCTGTCAGCCATCTTAGTTGCCATATTGGACAGGAGACTTTGATATTGATAATCATTAAAAAAAATCGCAAAATTTCTCTAAAAAATCTAAAAAAAAAGTTAAAAAATTTATTTTAAAAATATTATAAACATTTATAACAATTATTAAAAACATATAATTAAAAAGTATTTTAAATATCATACATTTCTGGAGGTTCCTCAGGCGCTATGTCCAGCAGAAGACTGAAACCCTCCAATCAAAACACATTTTTCTAACATTCTGCTCACCACCTCCTCGCCCCTTATTTATTTCGTCATATGCAGATAGTATCTTGTTTATTTTTAGTTTGTATTTGGTTTTAATTTCGAACATCCAGGTGGTGCTAGTGTATTAATAATCGATTTTCCCATCAGGCGAGCTGGCGATTTTGCCACCAGTTGGCAGCCATTTTTGATTATGTTTTTAACATATAGGTAGTGTTTTTGGTGCCCTCCATATTGGGTTCTATTTTCTATATGTAAGTAGTGTTAATTTCCAAATTATGCTAATTATTTTTTGTTTTATTTTTCATTGCAAAAAGTTCTGTCTGAAATAAATTTTATTTAAAGCAGGAGTGGGTTTAAAATAAATAATTACAAAACAATTTTACATAAACTAATTTTATTTGGTAATGTACAAAATGAGAAAACATATATACACATATTTATTAATTGCCAATTTCTGTGTTTACCACTCGTTCACATCGTCGAATCAGGAATTGTACCGGGCTGTGAAACTCCACCACTTTACATACAACAGTCGGTTACGTAGTTTCAGGACCTTCTAGACTAAATACGCATATGGAAACATTGTAGGTAGGATCTCCTCTGCATAGTAACCATATGGATTGGAACATTATTCAGATCCTCGAGAAAGTAGGTCCTCGGAGTATAGTTGTGTATACATAGCACATGAAAGTGTTTGGAGTTCCAATTTGCTGTGAACCCTTTCTCGAAGATACCTTTCTGTTTGGAGATGAACACAAAGTCGCCAAGCATGGCTTTAGGCTTACAAGGAGCACTTCTTTTCAAGTCAGCGATCAAGTTTCGAAGCAGGGAGTCATCCTTGGCATTTTCGAGCTTCATTCGAGTGGTAGGTTGAATTGTAGAATGTACTCGCGAATGAGTTTTGGGTGTGTATCAAACCACTCGAAGTTGCCATTCCCAGCAAAATGCCTCCACATTTTTCCCTTCAGAGTTATATTGAACCTCCTGATGATAGAAGCTTCGAGATCGCTGTATGTATATTAATTATTTGTGTTAATTTTCTTCATAATGGCCTTGAACATTGCATTAAAAAATGTATTGTTGTTATCGGTTCGCAGATGATATGTGATGGATCTTTCACACAATACATCCGACATGGTCTTAGTGACATTGTGTGTATTCTTCGACATGGCAAGCCTGGCCCAGGCAAATTAGCTATATGCATCGATGACTGTCGACATGCATTTGTAGCCCTTGTTGACCTGGGCGTATGGTATCATCTCGACGAGGTCAGTTTTGAAATGCGCCAAACATCCAGAAAATCATTACCTTCAGCAGCGGTAGTTTTATCTTGCAGATAAATGCAATTTATTAGTGATTCCCAATCGACTCATTGAATGTAGACTCACTACTTTAGTTATAAGACAATTGAAACTATCCCATTAGTGTGGCAGTAATTTCCAACCCCTTGCGAAGCGAGGGGTAGCTACAACCTGTTGACCAGATCGTTTGCATCATCCCAGAATACATAGTTGGTGTTCTTGTCGTCGTCTATCTTCTTCAGGGCTTCTCTGCTTTTCAGTGCTAGGACTCTGAAGAGGTCTGCAAGAGGAAGTAATTGTTTCGTGATCTTCGTCTTCAGGATTGCTATCTTAGTGAAGTACATGCGTGAGTTCGAGCAATTTCTTGTATTCCAGGAGGTTGTATTCTGTAAATTCTCTGGGCTCCTTTAGAAATAGAAGTTCGTATAGTCTGGGGGTTCCACATTACTTGAAACCGCCTACTTGGATGATTCCACCAGGTATGAACTCTATTTCGTCAGCACAGAGGAACCATTTATCATTATGTCTGTGCATGCCATATGTTGTATCATTATTACGAGATGTGTATGAGTGTAAGTACCAGCGAACCAGAGCAATGGGTTTGATGACTCCCTTCCATACTTTTTTCTTGTGTGGCAAATTCGCATCCGATCGATCGTGCCTATCTGTTTGTACAACATAATGTTTTCGCTTCTTCATATGCTCATCAGTATAGCCCATTTCGGTCTCACGACTACGGGTGTTCCATCGCCCCCACTGAGCACTTCGATATGATGAGTAGTGTGCTTAAAACATTTCTTCATTTATATGGTCGTGCGAAAGTCTATCTCTCTTGGCGAGCTAATACTTCGAGCTAAGTGACTGTATCGTCCAATGCAATGTCTGACATCGCAGTGAATAAAGATTCTTACTGTTGCTATCTTTAATGTGCTTAATCGTTGGTCTTTGCCAAAATAATTTCGATAGTACCCAGGTGTTCGCTGCAGACATCCAATATATCCTTGCTGTAATTATGAATTTCAGTTTTCTTGGTGAGGCCGGAAATCGAAGTAGTGAATGTATAAAACATATATCCTTCCAGGTTTTCAGAGTCATTCATTTAGCGCAGATGCCTCAATACATCTGTCGATAATTTTCCTTTGGATGCTTTACATCATCGTTCATGGCCACCATATCCTGGACGATCTCTGTAGTCACATGCTCCATCTTCGCCCCGTGCTCAGCCAAGTACTTCTGAATAAATGTGTTTTGTTCGGTGTACATACTACTCAATTTCGAAATGATAGCATTATCAGTTCTGAGGACACAATGTTTAGTAGCAGGTTCTTCAGATCGCGCTGGTTCGCCAACATTTCGAATTATTCTTCTACCATCATCACGAGTTACATCGTTTATTGGTACAAGACAACCTCCACCTTCGTCTTTGTCAAGATTCAACTTGTGGCTACTTTTGACAAATTTCGATATGCTGTAACTCATTTTCGATGGTCGGCGATGAACTCAGAGAATCCCTATCGGTACCTCTCTTTATATAGGGGCCAGTCCTTAAAAATCGTCAAAAATCTGTAGTTATCTTTCCAACATATGGCACACAGATTCTTGAAATCTGATAACGTCATGTCCATATTAAGGCGATCGTCATAAATGTGATACAAATTTATATCATCCATGCGAAACTGCACCAACATATTTGCATTGCCGTCGAGAAGCTGTTTGGTTATGGGCGAATAAGTCGATTGAGTGAAGTAAGTGAGTGAAGAGATTTGGGTGTCTCTTAAAAGCAAGGTCTTGAGAGCCAATGAGGGTGATTGAAATGAATATACAGCTACGCTGGAATGAAGGGGCAGGGGAAATGGGAGATTCCCGAGAAAACCCACCGAGCAATGGCATCATATGGCACGATTCCCACTTACGAAAATCCGGTGATCCAGCCGGGTATTGACCCCAGTTCGCCTTGGTGGGAGGTGAGCATGCTAATTGCTCAGTCACCATTGCCCGCGAATAAGTGGCCGACATATATGCAGTTCACCTTCGCATGCCATCCCAGGCTAAAATACTCCTGGACGCACTTTTGTTTATCGCAGACAACGTTATCTAAGACGAATATTGAGTTTGGTAATGCTTCACACTGTGTCATGACAGCTCCATTATCACTGCAAGAGAAATAATTCATACCATCCATGGCTTGCAGTAGTTGTGACATTCACTGGTAGTTCGGTTGCTGGAGTGATTTAGATTAAATATACATATTCTCGAACCAAAGGGCATTCTCTTCTTCCAGCAGGCTCCATAGGATGTATGTGTTCCCACAGTTTGATGGTCCTGCGATGTTGCAACTCATTGTCGGAAATAGGCTTCCATGTCGTGATTCGAAGGGGATAGCTTCATCTTCAGCAGTAATGCATTTGGGTAGAGTAACATCTTGCTTGATAATATGTGTGTTACCACTACTTTCTTGCAGAGCATGCATAGCAGATTGTAGGGCATATGGAGCAGATTGCAGAGTATGTGGAGTGGATTGCAGAGCATGCGGAGTGGATTGCAGAGCATGCAGGAAGAATTGCGGAACGAGTGGAGCAAAATGCGAAGCATTCGGAGCCGATTGCATAACTGATTGCCAAGCTGATTGTGGAGCCGAATGCGGAGCAGATTGCAGAGAATTCAGAGTGAATCGAGGAGCATGTGGAGCCGATTACAGAGCTGATTGCAGCGAAATTGTGGAGAGATTGAAAAGAGATTGCGAAGCATGCGGAGACTGCACAGAATGAATGTTATAAATTTTAGAATGTCTCTTCAAATTATCACTCCAAGTTCACTGCCTCTGGCAGTGTTTGTACTCAAATGTCATACTTGAACTTTTCATATTGCATGTCTTTATTTCTTCTCTGTGCAAAATGCACAAAGGTGTAAATACTTTACTGCAAAAGAGACAAACCAGATGCATCATTAGCATTCACATCCATGCTGTTTCAAGTCTAGAATAAAACTGAAACAAAAAGTATAAAATGGGCGTTTTTATACATTTATAGCTCAGTTCACCACAATGCCTCGAATATTTAAGACCATAGATGGAAGCGGGATGATCGATATGCTGATCAACAATCTATGGTTCGAGATGCACATTCCAGAATTCAAGTTCTGTGGGCCGGGAACCAAGCTAGTAAAAGGCTGTCATGCTGTGACACGGGTATCAATGCACTGGAAGAGGCATACAAGCAGCACGATATAGCTTATTCCATAAACAAGGATAAGGAAACCCGACACCAGACAGACAAAATATTTGCACAGAAGGCCAACATGATAAGAAAATCATCAGACACCAGACTCTGAGAAAAATAACTCTGTGGTGCATATCCATCATGATGAAGGTCAAGGTGAAGATGGGAATGGGTGATAAGGGTAAGAAAAAGGCACAGGTTAAATTGGAAACAGTTACAAAGAGCAAGAGAGAGGCACAAATGAAAAAAAGCAGTGAAAAAGGGAAGAAAAGCATGATAACCAAAGAAAACATCAACTGGTGGGTTTTTCCTTTGCCTTAGCATGTAATTGGGGACCTTGCAGGCCTAATAAGAGCCTCGAGTTCTATCGTCACAGCATCAAATGAATGGAAACAGTGTTCCGAGGCCAAAAGGCACAACCCAAGTAGCAAATTATAGTTGGCTCACATGTACAGATCTGATTGTGAACAAGCAACCCACGTGCTGCATTCACAGGCATTCACGAAGCGGAATGCACCTGTAGATGCATGTGGTACACAAGATGAATGATGACTGTGGTATGATGTGTTTATGCATGGGTCACATACGGATATTTAACTGTCAGTAGATGTCTGGCAAAACCAGAGTTCCCTTAAGTTAACCACATGCTTGCCACCTCTGAATGTACTGTCGGCTGATGACTGGCAAACCAAGAGCTGCCCATAAGTCAATCACAACTGGGCCACTTCTGACTGTCGGCTGATGTCTGGCTAAACAAGAGTTGCTCATAAGTCAACCACAAGCGGGCCACTTACTCTTGAAGAACTGTTGGCTAATGTCTGGGAAAAAACAGTTGCTGGTAAGTTAAACACAAGAGGGCCACTTCCGACTTTCTGCTTCTGGCCTGCCATAAGCAAATCACATGTCGTTTGCCAACTGTTGGCAAGCCACAAGTGGCCCAGCAATTGGCCACTTGTGGCCTACATAGATACGGCTTGCCATGCATTTTTTAAATAAAAAATAATTGTGTCTAAGCCAAATAAAATTGATGTATATCACATTAATATGTTATTTTCAGCTTTGTTTCACAATTATTAAATTTCTTTGGAGAAATCTGGAATCGAATTCACAAACCTTTAGTCTACAGTCAAGTATGCTATCAAATAATATACCATGTAATCTTATACGACCTTTTAAGTAAATCTGGATACTTACTTCACATATATAATTCATTATTACCTTTGCTATATTGACAGTGTTAATATCACGAGTCAATACTGGGATTTATGTGTTTTGTTTTAAAAATTAGTACTTTAGTTTCGCACTACATTCAGGTAGAATTTTAAATACAAAATAATGCATTTTTTGAGTATTATGCTTTGCAGGTTTCTAGTCTAAAAACTATTGTTTTTGCTATTACTTGCAATGCCACATATGATAATTTTACTTAATAAATACATGAAATAAATAACCAATTGAATATGCATATGCTATTTGCTACTGCACAACAACATATAGTCTGTATTCCATTAATGGAACATAAGGTTAGTGATCATGTTTCCTCAGTAATAAGGAACAGTTGGCATACCACAAAAGGAGGTATGTTCTCTTTGGAAAACATCACCCACACATTCGCTACATACTGTAAGATGCCTGTGGGTGTTTTACAGACTTTGCTCGTGGCCATGTATGAAATTCCATCAGTCATTTTGTGTTAAATGGCCCACAATTTCCCACATGATGATGCCCAACTATCATAAATGAACCATTCTACAACGTAAGGGCTTTATGAGCAAAATTTAGTTCATAATCATACTCTTTGGCATTTATCAGCCACACGTTATTTACATATTCAAATATGCCTGTGGGTGTTTCTCTGTTGGTTGCTTATGGGTCATATATGAAATTCTGTCAGTAATTTAGTCATAAGTGTCCCGTAACTGGTCACATGATGATGCCCAACTGTCAGAATTGAACTTGTCTACCAAATGACGGTTTATATGTAAAAATGATCTTATTTTCATACTCTGTGGCATTAATCAACCATATGTTTTCCACGTGTTCTAAGATGCCATTGGGCGATTCACTGATGTTTATTTGGGGGCCATACCTAAAACTCTGTCAATAATTTTATGTTAAATGGCGCACATAAAAAATTATTCCCAACAATATACAGTCACTATTGTTCGTGTGGTCTTATTGTGTGCCACATAAGAAAACACTTACAGTCATGTGGACGAACATGTGCCACCTGTGCCAACAGTTGGCCAACTGTCATATGCTTGTTGTTTGCTACTTGGGAATGCAAATATGAAAGCTATCGCAATGGGTAAAGAAATGACCGATGTCTGTACCTAAGGTCAGTAGGAGGCAGAAATGTCAAAAGCAATGCAGCGGGAACATTCATTAATTATGTCTCTATCGAAACAACTGCTCACGATTTTGGATCTGGAACAATAAGTGTAAAAATTGTAGATGCAACATTTATGGGGAGTTTTAATGAAACATGCAAAAACCCCCTAACCCAAAAGAGACAAATGTGACGTAATTAATTTTGACAAGGCAGCCAGGTCCTTGTACGAACTCGGTAGCTACGTGAAACCATGCAAAATGCAGACTATTATGGCAGTTTTGGGAATTTAGATCTTCCATGCGAACCACGATGGTACCTGAAAGGAATAAAGATGATATACTACTATGAGATGGAGCAGATGCCTAACATGTGGAATTGTGGACATTTCTGTCTTTGTTTCCATGTTCATTCGTACAAATAATTCTATAAAATGGCTATACATCGACAGGAAATCATCAGTCATGTCGCTAATGCTTACCTTGACGGGCTGTAGTTCCGAGCAGCGTGTGGTACACTTTCCACCATTCGACCTAGAGGGGGAATGGTGCATAGGATGTGTCGATTTTCAAACCTATAATGCAATTCCTAACATCGATGAAAGAAACTACAAGTTCTACCTCGTAAAAAGAGGTTATGTCTCCCATGAGGTTTTGCTGCCCATAAGCTCTTATGAAGTACAGAACATTGTAAGGTACTTGGAAGAGTCACAGCAGAATGCTAGCAGAGCAGAGCAGAATGCTAGCTACACGGAATCCCAATACTGTGAAGAGTACCATCATATACAGCGAAGATATCGACTTTACGAAACCAGATACTATCAGACCTATGCTGAGACTCGAGATATACATATACCAAGCTGGCTAAACACGCGATTCGTCTCGGTCCATAATCATCTTGGCGGTCAATGCAATACGAACAAACTGCAATTTAACGAGTGGCACATACGTCAATGGCAAGCCAAGCAATGTGATGTACGAGTTTTTGCCTATGGTCCCACCAAATTTTAAACTTATCGTAGCACTTGCAAAGCTTAATTTACATTACAGTCGTCGCGAAGGGAGCACACGAGGTAGCCGTGACAGTCATCGACCAGCACGGAGAGTTGGTGTCCTTACGAAACGAAGAAATCTACATACACTGCATTTGAGATATTCCTCTACATTCTCGGCTTCACAGGCAATCGCCATGGAAGATTATTTAAGCATCGACGATCAGGTCATTTTTTGAAGATAGTGTTATGAAAGTAGCACTTCATACATATCCGCAATTTCTCATTGGACCACACACATCGGAATTACGGATAGCAGTACAATACCATGATATCTACTCTCTTCCTTGCCAGTCTTTCATGCGAATTAAGGGGACTCTGACGAAAGAGCATATATTCAACCCAGCATCGACGAAAATAACGAGAAATTTAATTATTCGCCTTATCGATTATATCACGTATTTTCAAAACGGCGTCGACGTGGACCAGTCGCGAGGTGTAAGCAGAAATTTTAACAATAAAAAATGATATTCCCCTCACATTTAATGAGCTGTCTGCGGCCAAGATGGCAGGCTGGGGAATCGAAGATGACTACAGTCTTCCTATATATACTGAATGCATCCCACTCTCCATGCCATTGGTATTTGCCGAACACTGCAAACGAATTATCATCAATTCGGAGCAGGAACTGGTACTAATCCTAGCCAATACACACGTGGACACCATCATGGGTACAGGATAAAACCTGGAGACAGTAAAAACTGAAACTACAGTCTATCTAATGGATGCTGCCTCATGTGTAGTTGAGAAATGCTAAACATATCAAGATGCCAGAGAATGTGGTAGATGGCAGAAACATCGATGTGGCTTTTACATCGTGGAGTCTCTACACATACCCCGGATTGCCAGCGAGCCAGCACATCAACTTAATGGTGAAGTCCAGCTTTACTTCTAAGGAACCGAGGTACATCGTCATAGGACTACAGACCAGAAGGCAGCACAATGCAAGAGTAAGTCATTCGCAGTTCGACACATTTCAAATACAAAATGTAAAAAGATTTTTGAATAGCGGAAGCTACCCTTACGCTATCGTTGAAAATGGGTAGTACCTGTTGGCATATCAAATGTATGCTCAATTACAAAATGCATATTATAGACACCCCCAATCCACTATACAGCGCCGTGATACTTCCAATGTGTTTGGCCCCGCTCATGTATTCGATGTGAGTAAACAAGACGAGAGTATTACTAACAATAAAATCGACTGCATAATGGAATTCACGACACATGGGAATATAACTGCAGACACGTATGCATTCTGCCTGATACTTCACGACCGGCTTGTATGGTACAACTGCAAAGACAAGACCGTCAAAATAATGTCGCGAGCGCAGCAGAGAATATATAAGTATTACAGTTCACACACTAGAACTGGTTATTCGTCTTCGAGCATCGACAGCCTCAAGGTCTGAGAAGGTGATGAAATGACGTAATGGAAGGTCGTAGGTCAAGTAGTGGGGTTTTGCAGCCCGCTACAATTCCTGGTTCGAAGATTCGGTCATTGGGTGGTGAACACAGAATACTGCAACTAATAAACATGTGTATATGGGTTTTTTTCATTTTGTACATTACCCATTACAAAAAGTTAAAAAAAAAATTGTGTTTTATTTACTTTAACCCCCTTCCCCTTTGTTATATAAAATTATATTATATTAAAGTACTTGAGAAAAAAAATATTTAAAATGACAATCTATATACTTGGTATAAATGGCTCTCGTCACCATTCGGTAAAGGTCAATAGCAGGCAGCATATTCGAGAAATTATCTCTACCTATACATTTAAAACACAATCCAATATGGAGGGCGCCACAAGTACCAGCTATAAACAGTATTTTAAAAAAATTAGGTAAACATGGCTGCCAACTGGTGGCTAAATCCAGAGAAAGCCCAAATCAGGATGACTGGAGCGGAAATCGAACTTGGGTCCTATCAAATACGAGTCCAGTGCTCTACCACAGCGCTACATCACTTAAGTAATTCAAACTTTTTCTGTGAAAATAAAAGTAAACAGTTTTCGCTTTGTAGCAAAATAATTAACAACTAAGGGAAAATATTTCATTTGAACCAATGAAAGACTTTACTTATTACAGCCATTTCAGGTCTTTGGATAACAGCTGATTTATCTGAATCTCTAGGCAGTACTATTTCACTGGTTGGTACCTTATATTGCGGTTTCGAAGGTAGGATGGATACAAGTTCGTAAAGGGAGTCTCAGGAAAGAAGTGATTAATGTTACCCACGTCGGCAGGTACCAATGACACCAACAGTTCAGCGATAGTGCTGAATGTTACCCACGTCGGCAGGTACCAATGACACCAACAGTTCAGCGATAGTGTTGAATGTTACCCACGTCGGCAGGTGCCAATGACACCAACAGTTCAGCGATAGTGCTGAATGTTACGGGTAAAAATGGAAATGTAGTTTGTGTTGGCTGTTTATAAAGTGCCGGTTACTGATTTTTCCTGCGATGAGTGATTAGCAGACATTATATTTATTAAATTAATGCATATATGGATTATACGTCAATGTTGTGACACACCAACATTTCGGATGACGTTCGTCTGAATCGCCTAGCACAACCCATAGATTGACATCTAGTGTCGTTATTTGGATACGATATTCAATATACACTGACTGCCTACTAATAATATAATTGCTCCATGGTTATACGACATTCACGGTAACATCCCATTTTTCTGAAACCCTGCTAAAGTTACAGTTAGTATTCAAACATTAAAAATTACTACTTTCTCTGTAATAAGATATGGTGAAATTGAATATATTTATAACTTCCCTGCTAGTACTAGCGGTGCGAAACTAACCGAAAGAAAGAGAGAGAGAGGGAGAGAGAGAGAGAGAGAGAGAGAGAGAAAGCGACAAGCTCCGCTCTGCCTATTGATGTTTCTTCCTCAGACGAAAACGAAACACCATATCCCTTAGGACTAGACTCCGTTATTTCGCCTGATATTTTAACTGTAACAATTAGATACGTTTTCCTCAGTGCCACCTTCAAAATTTAAATATTTCAATAGCTAACTTTTAATAAACAGAAAGCATACAAAAATTGGTTGAACAATAATTCAAATGTGTACTGTTTCTTACTAGCCGTTGCCAAAACATTACTGCTCTCACTGTTTTTAATTCATATTTAATACGAAATTATTATATTACAATTGTACAAGGTACTTAGTTAAAGTTAAATATATTCAAAAATATAATATGTACTTCAAATATAACCACAATGTTACAAATTTGTGGTAAACAAGTTAGTAAAAATGTTTTGACATGTTACTCCTAGGGTTATTTTCAAAGGTTTGTTTCGAAACATCAGGAGAAACTGTGAATGGACTATAATAAATAATTGGTGTATAAATAATGTAATATTTATGATGGTTGGATATAAGCTTGTCTGTTTGACTATAATATCTTATTGAACTAACTCTTCAAAAGAATAAGGACATGATGATTTATCTCAGTTATTTAATTTTCTTAAGTACTGCTTAAAAACTGTAATTTTTATTAAATGCAAGTCTTAGACTACGAGAGATTGTCATTAATTCTGTATTTGATTTTGTGGCTAATTTTGCCAGCAGCAATTTCTCAAAGAAACCGAATTTATACAGAATTTATAGTTTTTAGTAACTACAAATATTATTTCCGGAATTCTCATCACTACTCATGCATTTTTTACCACGATCCCAGAGTAAATCCTGCACTTTAAGAGATTTCATAATCAATTTAATTCATCAAGTATATTAGTAATCAAATGCTCATAATATTGATAGGATCTTCCTGCGGTCGAAAATATTGAACCTTCCCAATGTAAATTTCTGATTGTTCAGACACGTAGCTTTGTTTGTAAATAGTTAGTATTAGCTTTCTCATTTGAACGTAGCTTATAGCAGGTCCAACAAATGTGTGTAAAATTTTTATTTCCCTAACAGTACAAATATTTTAAGTGAGTAGAGCTTCGAGCTATCCATAAGAAGCCTCCAGTTAAACAAAAATATTCAACTAAACTTTTTGCATTTAATAAGAAAAAAATACGTAAATAAGCCTGTTAGATTCATACATAAATGTTTTCAATTTTAATGTGTTTCGAAATTTCTTCAAATATACTAATTCAATTTGAAACCACGAAAAATAATCCAGAAACTGAAATGGGAGGAAATTTTATTCTACGAGAGAACTGAACATTCTGTAATATGGTACGTAAAAGTTTGGACATGATAGTGACTACTCAGAATGAGGAATTGGAAAAGCAGGTCTTTTTCTCCCAAAGTATCAAACGAAATGCTAAGCAAATCAGAAAATAAACTATTAGCTTTGGGTAGAAGAAAGGGAGAACCTCGACATAACCCACCAGCCCTCACCAATATGTACTCCGTTTCTCACATGCGAACAAAAATAAATTTTGTTTTTAGCCGCATGAATCAGGAACTTGATAACTATTGTGCTACATGAAGAACAACTTGATGAGAGTAGAGAAAATTGAATCTTGGCCAGTTGTTTACACTATACACAACGTAGGCCACTTTATGACTGTTGAACCACAGGTAGATCCATCAACGTTTTAGAGAAGCCACAATAAAACTGCTTAATGAAATGTTCATCATCAGCAGGATACTAAATGGTTTTATGTAGGAATTAAACTGGCAGCTCTTACTAAATGTAGTGCCCAAGAAAATATGACATATTTAATACTACTGCAAAAAATTAATAAGTATTAAGTGAAAATAAAATTGGTTTTTCAATCATTCCTGCATTTTACTTATGAACACTCCATATCTATAATGCGAAAATAATATGTCTCTGGCCAGTCATTTTTATTTGTCCAGAATGACTACCTGACAAAATTCCGCTTTGCTTCACTGTTTTAAATTCTCGTGAATAATTTAACAATTTATATAAAAACATTAGAACTTTTTATGAAAGTTCCACACTATTGCAAAATGTCAGATTAGCGGAGCGGTCTAAGATGCTGGATTTAAGCTCTGGTTCGTTATAAGGGGAGCGTGGGTTCGAATGCCACACCTGGAAAATCATTTTCACACTTATGTTAAAGCAGTCGAGACGGATAATAGAAACTAATTATTCTGTGGTGGTAACGGTATATATAAGCACGCATTCTGTAACACCTTCGGCGGCGTGTAATAGACATCAGCTTGTCACGAGAAGAATCATATGGTAATAGGATATTATTATAATAATAAGGGAAGTGTAAATGAGGATATGCCGACATCGTCAATGCTAAGTCAAACTTACACAAGAGTATCGATCATCTGAAAATATTGTGGTAAGACGTTCACAAATAGCTCTAACGCTATAAGACATGAAGTTAATAACTGTATGTTCAGTACCTAATACAAATAGTATCCACGTGAAATCTGTGGTGTGGTGTATGTGAATCGTAGTGACTTGAGAGTCCACAACAGGATTTGTAAAATAAAATTATATTACATCATTAAATTTTTAGTTGAATGAAGAATATGCTTGAGTGTATGTAACTAATAATAAGTACTTTTTTCCCAGCGTGTGCGAAATAAAGTAAAAGTGTATGGGAGACGACTGTTTATATTCATTCCCTCCTTATATTACAATGTTGGGGAGAAACGCATAAGTCTAATCTGAGTTAAATGTAACCTCATAATAATACAAGACTTCACCCCCTCGCCCATACCCAGTCAGCCATCTTGATGATGTCACCCATTGTAGCCGCCACATTGGATGCATATGACTACGACCTTAACCCCATGACCTTGAATGACCTTAAAAATAAAAACAAGAGAAAATACATTAAAGTCAGCAAGCATATGACATTAAAGATTACTACTACCATATTAGATGCTGATGAACTTGACCTTGACCCCATGGCATTGGAAACAAAACCTGGATAAAATATATAAAGGTCAACAAGCATATTGTATTACAGACTACTTCCACCACATGAGTTGTAAATGATATAGACCTTGACCCCATGAACTTGAATGACCTTGATAACAAAAACTCAAGAAAAGTACATAAAAGTCAGTAAGCATATTATGTAACAGACTACTTCCTTCATATTAGATGCAAGTAACCTTGACCATGGTACCATGACCTTGATTGTCCTTGAAAAAAACTCGAGAGAAATACGTTAGTAAGCAAGCATATTACATCACTGACCACTACAACAATATTTGATGAATATGACCTTGACTCCATGACCTTGAGTGACCTTGAAACTAAAACTCTTTAACATATCCATGGAAGTCAGCAAGCATAATACATTACCGACCACTACACCATATTGGATAAAGGGGACCTTTACCATCACCCCATGACACTGAATGACCTTGAAATCGAAAATTCGAGAAAAAGTGAACAGATTCACAAAAGTGATCAAGCATATTATGCTACTATAGGCTGTTCATGGTAAAGTGAGCACTTTTAAAGCCCTTGCTAATTTTTTCTTTCAGTTATTGTTATAATTTAAACACATTTTAAATAAATATTGCTATATAAGTAATAAACATTGTGTGTATTTTCCACGGCACTCGGAAGTGAACGTCTAAGGCTAAAATAAAAGATATTTATTGACTATTATTCCAAATGAGAGCGCTTTCAAAAGTGCTCACTTTACAGTTAATAGCCTAACTGCTACCACAATATTGGGTGCATATAACATTAGCCTTGACCCCATGACCTTAGATGACCTTGAAAAGTAATACTTGAAGAAAATTGCACATTCTACACTCGCTGATATACAAACCCCTTCACACACCTACACACACAGAGCCCTAAGTATTCAAATTTGCAGATGACACTAATAATACATTACATAAACTGGTAATGTAACCAGAAACACAGTTCACATAAATGTTTACCGAGGCGAAATGCATACATATATACAAACGACTCAGCGATGAGAGGAGGAAGAGAAGGAGGAGTCAGTCTGTGGGAGTCAGTCTGTACAGATTGTCTGCAGAGGGATACAAGGCCAATAGTTCAAAAAATCTGATATAGGCTAGAAACGCACCTGCTTCGTTCTATTATACCTTGGGAATTTACTGTGTATGATTCCAAGTGCCTGTCCTCTACTGTCATCTTGAGTATATCAACAAGATTACTCGGGTCTTCGGGAAATAGGCAATCAGTAATCTCGATGTCTTCTGACTTCTAGGTGGCGCTCATTGCAGAAAATGTGTTGGAGGGATGTGTAAGTGCATCAAGAAAATCACCATCATCGTATTCAACATCTTCACTGTCACCATAGTCATTTTCATCTATAGGCTGTTCACGATAAAGTGAGTACTTTTTAAGACCCTCGCATATGTCATTAACCCCTAATAAATATATTTTATTTCAATCTCAGACGTTAACTGTTGAGTGTGATGAAATGTATGCACTGTGTTTATTAGTCATATTGCACTGTTTACATCAAAAAGTGGCGGAAAGGTATAAATTAATTGAAAGGAAAAATTTAGCAGGGCCTTAAAAAGTTCTCACTTTACCTTGAACAGCCTACATGCTGTCTTCGTGATTGTCTTCACTTCCTGTGTCATCATTAATTTCAAGTTTATTTTTCTTTGTAAGAGGTGTTCATGATCAGTATTTCGAGCCGACGACATATTTTTTGAAGTTCATCCACTTCGTGCACACGCCTTGCAAGTGTACATTCAACACATACCGACTCAATCATTCCGTCATTAGCATTTACTGTCTCGTCATAATTGTCTGCAGAAACAGTACTCATCGATTTAGCAGGAGGTATTGACAATATCACTTGCTCGCTACCTAGTAGACAAACCTTTGCAGATCTCGATGTATTCCTTCATTTTGTCACCTCGCATAAACTGCATATCGTCATTGTCGTAATGCTTCATCGCGCGAAAATAACTTCTCGTACAACTTGTCCTCTCATGTCGCCGAGTATGGCAGTTTTTGCTAAGGGTGTTTTCACTGAAACGACATTGATGACGACGTAGTCGTTCAGGCGAAGACTCGGATGGACCTGCTGGAGATGAAGGTGCTGGAGATAAAGAAGCAGGTAACATCGGCAATGGTGTTTTTGGTACCTCAGCCGAAAAGTTCGATGGCCCCATTCAAGATTTCGTTGGAGTAACGGCTGGTGAAGTCGATGTTAAAATGGTACCACTCCCTAAAAAGTATATGGAACTGTCGTAGCTACAATTAGCTTTGCAGTGTCCGAAGACATCCCAGTGGCAGAATAACACTTAGATGCAACATTGGAGAAGATAGCCGAGACGATGTATATCTCATGGCAGCCGTTGTCAAACTAAGTCTCTCAGCTGACCTACCTAATGCCTATAATATATGTGTATTCAAGACCTATGACGTCATATTTACTTTGAACCAATCGTATTACACCATCAATACATTTCTCGGGCACCGGCCATTCAATCACTGAGTTGCCAAGTGATTGCAGCTGACCAATCGCATGAAGGCATTGAGACATCACACACAGGCAGGTAGGCAGGCTTTAGATGCTAGCTCCTTGATAACATTACCATGCAGTTATATCTTCAACAGTTTCTTCCAGACAACTATTCGCTCACCTATAAACTATGGTCACACTTAAAGTAGACAACTGACTCTTCTTGTCGGACCGACCCCTCACAAGACTGACCCTTTGAGCTATTGCCTCATAATAACCTCTGATTGCGGTGCTGACTCCTAATGACCCCAAAATACCTCTAAATGATCCCTAAATGACTCTTAATGACCCCAAAATTATCCCTGATTACGGAGGAGGAGTAAATTGATGTGTAGGTGAATGTGGATGTGGCTGCAGAGGTGGATGTGGGTGTAGAGGTGAAGGTGGGTGTGGATATGTAGGGCGAACGAGTATGTGGGTTGTGTCATATTGCTCCCATACTGCGAAGACAAATTGTGATTACGAACGCGAGCCTTTCACTTCAACGATCATGGAACCGCGGCCTGCATCATAGCTTACTGGTTGTCGCCAGTGCCGATGCTGCAACCATGTTGAAGACATAATTGCATGGTAATGTGATCAATGAACTAGCATCTAAAGACTGCCTACCTGCCTATGTGTGATGTTGAATGCATTCATTCGATTTTCCAGCTAAGATCACTTGGCAACAAGGCGATTCACTGGTCGATGACCGAACCATGTTTTAATATTCTAATACGATTGGTTCAAAAACCAATATAACTTCATAGGACATTCATACACATATATTATAAACAGCAAGGAGGTCATCTGAGAGGATTAGTATTACAACAGATGTCCTGAAAGATGCACCTGCGGTGTCTTCGAACACTCCAGAGCTAATGGTAGCTACGAGAATTCCATCTACTTGTTCGGGAGTGGTACCAGCAGTGCCATCGACTTCTTCAGTCGTTATATCTACGAAATCTTGAATCGAGCCATCGAAATTTTCGGCTGAAGTACCTAGCTCACCATTGCCGACATTAACTACTTCGTTAGCTCCAGCACCTACATCTCCAACAGGTCCGTCCGAGTCTTTACCTGAACCACTATATTGTCATTAATGTTGTTTCTGTGAAAATATCTTCAGCAAAATCTGCCATGCTCGGCAGCATAAGAGATGAGCCTCTACAAAGAGTGCTTTTTTGCGCGATGAAGCATTACGAGACTGACCATATGCAGTTTATTCGAGGAGACACAATGAAGGAATACATCGAGATATGCAAGAATCCGTCTTCTGAGAGCCAGCAAGTATGTCTTCAATACTTCCTGCTACATCGATAAGTACTGTATGATTATGACGTGACAGCTAATGCTAATGACGAAATGATTGAGTTGGTTTTCTTGATGCACTGACACATTTGCTGCAATGAGCCACACGAAGAAGGCAGAAGACGACGAGAATACTCACTACCTATTTCCCGAAGACCCGAATGAACTTGACGATATGCTCAATATAAAAGTAAAGGAGAGGCACTGGGAATCAGACACAGAAAATTCTCAAGGTAGAATGGAACGAAGGAAGAGCGTTTCTAGCTTATATCAAATCTTTGGAACTATTTTTCTTGTATCCTTCTGTGGACAATCTGTACAGACTGACTCCTTCGCTTCCTCCTCGTTCTCCTCCCATCGCTGGGTCGTATGCACATGTGTAAGCATTTCGACTCGGGAACATTTACATGAACATTGTTCCTGGTCACACTAACAGTTTTTTAATATATTATCATTCTCGACTACAATTTGAAATATTTCTGACTCTGTGAGTTTGTAGGTGTGTGTAGGTGTTGGGCATATGAGAGAGTGGAGAATGTACCATTTTCTCCAGGTTTTAATTTTATATATTCATCTAAGGTCATGGGGTCAAGGTCAAGGTTACCTGCAATCACATGGTGGTATTAGTTAGTAACATAATATGCTCATTTACTTTTATGAATGTATTAACTTTTTCTTGAGTTTTGTCAAGGCAATTCAATGTCATGGGGTAAAGTTCAAAGTCGCCTGCATCCAATATTGTGGCAGTAGTCGGTAATGTTTTATGCTTGCTGACCTTTATGAGCATTTCTCGAGTTTTGGCTTTCAAAGTCATTGAAGATCATGTGGTCAAGGTCAAGGTCATCTGCATCTAATATGGTAGTGGCAAGTATTGTGTTATGCTTACTAACTTTTGTTTTTTCTAGAGTTTCTGTTTTCAAGGAAAATCAAAGTCGTGTGGTCATGGTCAATGTCATTTGAATCCAGTATTGTGGTAGTAGTCTGTAGTGTGATATGTTTGCTGACTTTAATATATTTTTCTTGTGTTTTTGTTTTCAATATCAGAAAAGTAACAGGGTCAAGGTCCAGGTAATATTATCAAATATGGATGTAGTCCGTAACATAATATGCTTGTTTACTTTCATGTATTTTTTTCTCGAGTCTTTTTGCTTTTAACTATTCAAGGTCATAGGGTCAAAGTTATCAACATCTGATATGGCAGTAGTCAGTAACATAATATGCTTGCTGAATTTTATTAATTTTGCCTCAATTTTTGTTTTCAAGGTCATTCAATGTCATGGGGTCGAGTTCAATGTATTCTGCCTCTAATATAGATGTAGTCGTCTGTTATGTAGTATCGCTTTTTAACTTTTATATATTTTATAGAGTTTTTGTTTTCAATGTTACTCAAGGTCATGGGGTCAAGGTCGAGGCCATATGCATCTAATAGGTTGGTAATAATGAGTAATATAACAAGTTTTTGACCTTTAATTAATTTTTTTTGAGTTTTTATTTTCAATGTCATTCAAGATCATGGTCAATGTCATTGTCACCTGAATTCTATGTGATTGCTACTATTGCTGACACCACCAAGATGACTGACTGGAACAAGATGGCTGACTTTGTATTGGTGAGGAAGGTGGAGGTCTGTCGACTAATTTGTACGCCGAGGGAATAAGAGATTAACCTCAGGAAATTTTAATTTAATATAATTTTTAAAATGATATTTAAATAATTTTTAATCAAAAATTTTTAATTAATGTTTTCTACATTTTTGGGAAATTTGTGTATCTTTGATGTTAGGTTCGATGTTATGGGTCCTGCTCTGCTTGCTCGGAGTGACTGATCCCTGTCACCTGCTCCAGGAAAAACCAGAATTTTTTAGGGACTTTTTTTCCAAAATTATATATTTTGAAGGAAAAAGGAATTATTTAGTGAAATTTAGTCGGTTTTGAATGAATACATGGATCATTTTAGGGAAAAGGGAGAAAATTGATTTTTTAAAATGGCGACTGTCCCAGCCCCTAAACCGGAATCCGTTGGCACTGAACAATCTAAATCATACTACTGGCATGTTTATATCAATATAACTTTCTTTTGAATGTAAATTAATTATCAATTAAAATATAAATATATGCGGTTAAGCCTGACAGTAGGTTGCGTTTTATAAGTATTTCTGTAAATTGTTAGTACATGGCAAAAAACTTATGGTGCTCTCTGATGAACAAATTTTTCTTCAATCTGTATTGAATTTAATTTATTGGAAGCTATATGACGGCATACGATCGTCATAATGGCGGTTATTTTCTCTTCCAATTTATTGAAAATATCGTTAATGTCATTAAAGGAAAATCGGCTGATAAAAACTATGAATTAAATAATATCCAGATGAAAATGTCAGATCGCAGCGTAGAACTTATCTTTTAAATCACCAACTGGATTGAAGGTAGGATGCTCCAGCAGGGAAATGTGTAGCAGGATAAGGTGATTGTACGTGGAACTCAACTCTACACGTACGTAGACGGCGTGTTTAAACTATCTATCTCCTGACCACTAAACCTCGCAAATGGGCGACTGTTTACTCAAACTTCATTGCTGGTTGCAAAAATTATTCAATAGTAGCTTCAGGGAAAAGTCTACACACCCTAGAACTAATTAGAATTCCGACCTCTCCGTCCACTTCAGACGAGAGGTCCTGGCCTACGTCTGACTTAGTTGGAGGCTGCTAGTGAAGAGAGCGTTGTTCTCTGCCGGCTGGCGCTATCTTAAGGGGGCCTAAGGCGCCAGCCAATCAACAATCAGGGTTTAAACCGGCAGGTCAATGGGGATCAAAACTATTTAAATCACTCACATGAACCACTTATAATGGCCTAAATGCTTAAAACTATCTCGGAACTGAGATACAATACAATAATAAGTAAAAACACTTAAAAAAATGAGGGATCTCACCAAAATAAATATTAATTATAAAATAAATAAATACACAATGAACAAAAAACTAACTAGTCTATCCAAATCAAACATGAAATATTGCCATTACACAGTTAACTTTCAAAAATCCTACGTGTTAAGAAAATAAAATTAAAAGAAATTAATAAAATTAAGATTAACAGTTGAAATGATAAAGTGACACGTATGAAAAATATTGCATAAAATCTTACATGACAATATGTGTAGCAATAAAAACAAGACAATAATATAGGTTGATTCTATTCATGAGAACCTATTTTATGGGTGTTACAATCTGAATACTGCCTTTTTTTTTTTTTTTTTTTTTTTTTTTCAATAAATATTTTCTTTTAAAAACAAAAAGGTATTAATATTCGCATTATGCTAAATATATATTTATACATATATTATATATATATATATTTTTTTTCATTGACAAAACTTTAAAAAGTTAAAAGTGCGATTGGAACTTTTAGAAATCCGGGGTAGCGGACCGAAATGATTTAATTCTGCAAATTTTTTTATTAAAATATTTCGCTTTGGTAACGGGTTTTTGTGATGGCTAAGGTAGAATCAATACGTCCCGCGATGCATCACGAATTGGCACTCCGATATATTTACGACATTCTATAAAGAAATTTTTTTATTTAATAGAATTATAATCTGCAACGACATTATAAAACTATATGATTATTAACCATCCAAGGTGGTGGGCCCATACTTTCGAATTTTTGTATTAAATTTTTTCTACTGGGATATTTTTTATCGAAATAATTTTTTATTAAACTTATTACTACGGATTATAAGGTGGGGAAAACACCCAACATAGCATCAAGCCCTGGCTGTGACGCCTACTAATATGGTGTACGGCACTGGCCAATATGGCCGCCGGGTACGCCTACCAAGATTGCGGACCACTCCCGAACTCCGATGCATGATGAACGTCGCAAAGTCATTTATATTATACTACTGTCGTTAACCACAATGTGTACCATATAAGTTGGTATATTACTCACGTCTTCTATAGGTTATTCACGGTAAAGTGAGCACTTTTTAAGGCCCTGCTAAATTTTTGCTTTCAGTAAATTTCTATCTTTCCGGCACTTTTTTCATATAGACATGGCCTTGTGACTAATAAATACAGTGTGGACATTTTACCACTATCGAAAGTAAACGCCTGAGGGTGCAATAAAATACATTTATTAATGGTTAATATCTGTTGAAAGCGCCTTAAAAAGTGCTCACTTTACCGTGAACAGCCTATAGGTCGCCAGATGAGAACGTTATTTATCCCCTTTCGATTAGTCTAGACGCTTTCGTTCTGTCACTGTCGTCGCTGCGAAGAGCCGTTTAAGCGATTACGACTGCCGAAGGATACGACTCGAAGAAGTCCTGCTCGATTTAATTTTTTTTTTTCCTCACCCACTCGCGACGTGTTTCGGGACTGCAGGCGTTTCCCCCCAAAGGTGTCTCCAAAACGTGTTGGCCTCCCACGTGCGGAGCCCTTAACCCCCCCCCCCCCCCCCCCACCGAGTAAAGGCGGGTTAGACACCTCCTGGTGACCCCCATCGTGGCTCATCTCTTCTGCTGGCCTTCTCATCCGTCTGAACCCTGGATGCCCGAATAATTCATACCGGGCCAGCGGCCAGCGTTCAAAGGAACATCAAACTCTGGGTAGCGCCTTGGCAGGGGGAATTTACGACGCACACGTGACTAGCCTGTCCATATCACGGTATCGCAACCTCTTCTGCCCTCATCCCTGAAGTCCCCTTCACCAAAAAACCATCCCCAAGAAAAAAAAAATCCTACCTTGACCCTGCCTAGGGTAGCACCTGAAGGCAGCCCTTAACCCCACTCCCTCCTCCATACCACCGCACACATGCAGGTTTTATGAAGAGAAGTGTCCGCGCAGGGTTGTAAAACTCCACACCGAATGCTACCTCTTCCTGCAGTAAACATTGCTTCGACCGTCGTAAAAAAATAGAAATATATATGAAACTTAAATTTTTTTCCTCCCCTTCACGTCTTTTGTTGGGGCTCTGCTAACCGCAATGGTATTTTCCCCTGCTGTTATATTTTTTTACGACACACAATTTTACGGAGTGGTTCATGTGACACCATTTCCTGACGACCTTCTGGTGGAGTGTGTGACGAGCATGGCAACGCCACGCAACACTTAAATTATTTTGTTAAGCTTGCTCGTATGATTAGAAATATGGCAACGGTCCTTGGCTGCGATGGGAAGTTACCCAACGCAAAGTGTATTAGAGAAGTTTGTAGGTGGTTTACCAGTATTAATAATAACAGTGAAAAATTATGAAATATCTAGGTAACTGTCCATTGTACGTTTACTCATGTTAGCAAACAGATCGCCGTTTTTGTGGATTGCTTAGGAAAGTAGGAGTCAGTAATACTACCTAGTAATAATTCGAAGAGATAGTGAAATTTCCTGTCTCATATGACAGCAATACTTCAGACACTCCTTTCTGTTCATCGCCGATTGTCTATATGGTATGACTTCTACACTTGGTTAAATATGTTCGTGATTCGCTAATTAAGTTATTTTAAATATTAATTTCCTACTCAAGTATTTATAGCAAATGCCAATAAAACACTAAACGTGTCGTCAAATCGTCAAAAGAGGTAGCAAGAATATTTTAGTTTCAATTTTATCTTACTGCCAACTCAGCTAAGATATTTTCTACACTTTGCGGTTATAACTAGTCAATCATGAATCTGTAGTATCAGTCTCGCAAAGCCTTCAGAGCCTTCCTTGATATATCTTTCTTGTATCAAGCGACAAACGCTACACTCTAAATATGAAATAGTGAGAATTGAGTATCTGATAATCAGGGCCTGATAACTAATTAATATGGTGACTAAATTCCAATGATTCATTTCAGATTTCCAACTGAAACTCGATAATTCTACGGCCATGAGTCACTTGTTCACAGTAATTTTCTTTGATTTGCCAGTCGGCAGTTGCTAAGACTTTCAGTGAAAGTTATTTCACTGATGGATATCACTGATTCAAACTTAGTATGTCCCAACAAAACTGGCTGCTACAATGTACACAGCCACCTAAATGGCTTGAACAGATGTAATTATGGGCTACACATCGACTACGATACAGGCGATAATAGCAAGCTGCCTCGACGACAACAGGCGCGACGTTTCGGGAGCTGAAATCTGTTTCCTTCTTCAGGCATTGTGTTCGTTGGTGTGGCCTTCGTTCTTCATCCAGTTTTTTTTTAATATTATTCGTATCACGTACCTATTGTTTATATTATTCGTATCACGTACCTATTGTTTGTATTATTCGTATCACGTACCTATTGTTTGTCTGGTTGGTCACCTATACTAGTTTTACTGTGTCGTTTTTCAGGTATCATCTGACTACATTCCCGCCCGGAATTATATGTACGTGACATTTTCGTTGTTTGACGTTCTGATTTTTCTCTGATTTAATAATTTCTTATTAGCATTATGTGTGTTACATATTTGTCGACAACAGCTTGTTCGTTCCTATTTTTATTTGTTTTTTTTTTTTTTTTTTATAAGTTGCGATTTTTTATTCTAAGTTATTTTATTTTACCTAATAGGTTTTCTGAGATTACAACGAAGTGAATGCAACGGCGTAAGTCCATCATGTTCAAATTATCAACTATAAAACTTATTTAGGAGAGTTAACTTTTGTAGATTCCCAATTATAACTCGATTTATCGCACTAGTGCAACAATTTTATAGTAAAACTCAGTTTTTAGTGTTGAGATGCTTTGGTCAGCTTTAAAGATCTACATATTGAGCCCTAGTGAGGGTGAAATGATGTGAAGATGAAACAGCTGGAAATGCAAAGAAGGGAAAACAGGAATAGACCGTGAAATCACGTCGGCCAGTGGCAACATCCACCATGTTTACCACATACGAAAATCCGGGTGAGCTCGCCAGGAACCGAACCAGTTTTGCCTTGGTGAGAGACGAATAGTCTGACTTACACCACCGCGGACCTACATCAGAACTTAAATCAAGCTGCAGCATGAGATTGATATTAATCTCTAGTTTCAAGGAAGTTAGTGGTGTATCCAGGAATGAGTATCTCGATAATATTTTACTGGTCGAATACCTGCAATTACTTTTAAAATAGTTATTGTCATAAAATTGACAAAATTTCTGTTGCGATACTGACGTTTCGATTTTATTTCAGTGTAAGGTTATCGATTATCGTTTCAGTCACACATTCAAAACTTCAATGTTGCACCTTATTCTTTGAAACAACTTCATGATTCGTTTGCTATAAACCTATGTTAAAAATAAACTGTTATGGACGTACAACGTTATGGGGATCACTTGAGGAGTCGCATATTTGTTATGTTTCATTTATATTTTCTATTACTGATATGCAGAAATAGTTTGTCGGTGTCATTTACTTACATTATGTGTAATTTTCGCTCCTATACGAGCATCAAATCACTAAGAAAATAAACCACGCAAGAACAGACGATGAACAAGCAAATAAATAATTCAGGGAGTATAACGGGCCGCACCAATCTCTTGAAAAATGTGTTTCCAAGCAAGAGACACGGAAGATTCAAATTGAAATTGGATACCTGATTTTATCTCCTCTCAGGGACCGAAACCTCAATTTGTTCCATTTCTTTACCTTCTTTTTCCATTCCTACTCACGTCATGTGGAAAGAAAAAGGGAATACACCCCTCCCCCCTTAGCCCCCTCCATTACCTTCTCGCGAACTCTACTTCATTGGCCACGTTCTTTGCTCGTCTTCCTAATTTTTTACCGGGCATATCGGTAATAACATGCATTACTGTATTTTGAACAGACACTGAGGTAAGAATATTCTTTTTACCGCCTATATGGACACACTTAGCGTACTCGAGGCCTAAAAGAGAGTTAGCAATAAAGATACAGTTACTTTACGGGTTCCTGCACTACTTGAAATAACCTACACCAAAGATTTCAAATCTAAGGTGATTACTGAACCACCTCTGTCAGCGACTGTTATTGCTAGCACTTATAACAATTATAAATAGTGCTCTATGAATAACATTCTGCCCAGAATTTGGCAGCTGAAGTACGAAAATAACTTTTAATAATACCAAACAAATGTGTATACTTGATGCTTGATATTGAAGCACTGAGTACATACACACATTGTCAAATTAATCAGCATATCTCGCAAATAAATAATGGTCAGTTTCACACAAGGAGGAAAAAAATATTGTAATTTATAAACTATCTTTTTTCAAAACATATTATGTTTTAATTTTATTATATTTAGCATTTTTATATCATCATGGCGTTGAGAGTTTCCGTCTAATTTATTTTCAAGTAACGAAACTTGCCAAATTTAATGATGATTTTATATACTCATTATTTTTTCTTACGCCACATAAACAGATGAACTTTTCCATGGACTTAATGATAAGTACTTACACTCCCATAAATAATCACTAGGGAATTGCCGAAAGCAAAAATATTTAATTGATGTTCTAAATATAAAATTATGTGTTATACAACAAAATAAGTTTTTCATGAATGCAATACTCTCTTAGGAAAAATATATTACTTATAAATATATTATATAATTCTTTGTGAATATTACAGTAGCTATCACAGTAAGTGGTTATATTATATTTTCGCATTTAGGCGAAGGGATAATTTATTTCGAAATTTGGTTTCCAAATTGTTTGATTAAGAGTTAACCATCCATCCATCTCAATTGCACATATAGTGGCTCGAATAAAACGTGAGGCTGTAAAACCTGTTTTACTTCCTTCCCATTAAATAAAGACACACTCATTTTCTTTGGTCGAGAAATGGTCTGCGTCCAACAAAATAATTATGTTGGAATACATATTGTGGTCGGTACCATGAAAACCAAAATTTGTGTGGTAGGAACTACGTCTATTGAAGAAATATATTGTACTTCATCGAGGGTCGCAAGGCCTGCTGGGTTCTGATATCTCTCGTAGCTTTTGGACATATCTCAGATGTTTAACCTCTTTTCAGAAGCTTTGCTTTAGTTGTGAAAGAGGGGGGGGGGGGTTACACACAGGAGAAGGCGTGGCCCTATAATTGGGCGTGGCCTCCTAGTCTTCAACATTGCATGACGTCGGTTATGGAAATACTCTCCAAGGACAACTTCACTCCCGGATATGTGTTCCCACCTGAGGCCGGGTATGACCAGCGCTAATCGTAGTCGACTGCCTTGCCTGAGGGGCGGATCAGTCACTCCGGCCAGTCCAGACAATGGGTATGGGGAGAGGAGACGAGGGTGGAAGTGCAGCGGAATGGTGACGGCGAAGGAAACGGGAGAGCCCCGAGAAAAGCCTCCACACCATGCCACACACGCCACATGAGAGCACCTAATTCAAAAATTCCCCGTACGCCTGGGCCTGCGATCGAACCAACGACCTCAGAATTATGGATGCATGTGACTAAACAACTTAGCCAAACGCGGGCCCCTGATAAAAAATGTACTGCTAGACAGAATTCAGATTTTCGTTCTCTCCCGAACAGAAAATAGACTTTTTGCGTTTTCTTTACACTTCTGAATTGAACCTTCTGAAAATCACCCCCACGTGTTTGGTTCTTTCCAAAATGTGCCATGTATCATAAGGGTTTCATATGTATGTTAATAGAAAGGTATTTAATTTTGGGTCAAATAGAACTTTTACTTATAAGCTATTTTATCAATATTTTTTTTGTATTTCATTTATAATTAATGAGAACAAAACTAGAAATAATCTAGATGCGTTGGTAATGCCTAGTAAGAAATAGTTCTTATGCAAAACATTGTCATAGGCTATTTACGGTAAACTGAGCTCTTTTGAAAGATCTGCTTTAGATCTACTTGTATGCAAGTTGTTTATTCTCCCGCCTTACGTAAAATAGATGTTGGCACAGGCCTCATCACTTTATTCATGAATCAGTGAAGTAAAGCTGACAAATTATTAGAAAAGAAAACATTTTACAACTCTTGCGCATTTTTACTCTTCGGTGCATAAAAAAATACAGGAAGCAAAATAATAATTTAAGTTATCACAAATGGTTGCCTAGTACTTTTCATTCGACGTTAAGATATGGAACTACTTTCACTCCATTGTTACCAACTCTACCGAGCGCATGCCACTCAGTGCGCCCGTTAAAATGTACGCAGGTAGGATCAGTGACTTTTTTCTAAGTTCTATTTGAAGTGCCCACTTTATAGGGGACAGCCTTTTCATATAACGCCTGAAGGGACGTACCTGAGATCGTGAGGGATGAAGATCTTAATAATGAAATAAAATAAACTAATTTTTTTCTACTTCATTCCGACAGCTATTATTTGCAGTATTTAACTATCTGTCTCCAATTTTACTCATTTTATTTAACAGTGAGCGTAATATTTAATGGCTATATCAAAACAAATTATCTCTCTTATTAATTGTCTCTGTTGGTTACAGTAAATTAACTCATACTCATTTTCAACACGTGTTCAATCTACCAGTTGCAGTCATTTATAATGTCTTTCACTCACGCATCTAGTCCAATAGTCCAGCCGACCAGCCGCATCCTTCACTGCTTTATACTCACAAACGCAGATTTCCCTTCCACTGGCCACTTCTCTCCTCTCACCGCTCGTTCTTCTATCTGTCGTAACTCTACAACTCATTCGCTCATCACCTCCAACTCAACTCCAGGCCCGGATGCATGCCGCAATATTTATAGTGTTCCCCTGACCCTCTCGGAGGTTCAACCCACCCAGAGTCAAGCTAAGAGAACGAGATCAGTAATCAAGAGCATTATTCAGATGAACACAGAAATCAATACGACCCGAGTCACCAGCTTGTACAACAAGAGATTATATTTTCGGCTTCCTTTGTATGTAACAGATACGCGGCAGCCGCTATCGCATGGCGACTCTCTGTTCTTCTGTGCGCTCGCTAGCGTGGGAGGCGAAGCAGGACCCTCGTAGAGTGCCAGTCGGTCGATGTGGACAACCTTCGGCTTCGCCCGAGAGCCTTGACGACAAATCATAAGACCACATCATTGAGCTTCTTCGTAATCCTGCAGGGCCCTTCCCAACATTTCTGTAGCTTTGGGCAGTACCCTTTTCTCATATGTGTGTTGTACAGCCACACCAGTTGTCCTTTAAATACCTCGCCTAACATTCTCCTATCGTACTGCATCTTTATCCTATCACTATTTATTCTGAGGTGCTGTCGAGCAAAAGCATGAGTGCCAACAAGTCTGTTAGGTAATATGTTACCATAATCATGGGTTGTAACTTCCTCAAAACGACAGGTCACTGGGGAGATGCAGCACTCTTCCAAACATCATCCTTGATGGTGTTATCCTTATCGACTCGTGAAATGCTAAACGGTAAGCAAGAAGAAACAATGACGCCTTAGAATTCCAGTCCTTTTGGTTGTCTGCCGCAAAGATTAACAGGTACTGCACAAGAGTGTAGTTAAGTCTCTCGACCATTACATCCGAATGAGGGTGCCCGGCTGTTTTCCTAGTCTTTTTCATTCTCATAATTTTGGTTACCTCATGGAAGAATGCAGTTACAAAGATTCTTCCCCGTTCAGAAAGGAGTTCAAGAGGCACCCCAAACTTTGGAAATACATGTTATATGAGTGTCTCAATCACATTATGTGCTTCCTGGTTTGGGAGGGGAATGGCCTCAAGCCCCTTAGTAAAATAGTCTTGCGCCAGCAGTAGATACGGTTTACCTCTCCCTGAGAGAGGCAAAGGATCTATAATGTCTACTGCTGTCCTTTCGAATGGGGCTTTTACATCGTATTTCTGAAGGTGACGTTAACCTCTGGTCCTTGGGCCCTTTCTCACAGGGCAGGTGTAGCACAATCGGCACTATTCCTCAACATCCTCCCCACAGTAGAGCCAGTAGAATCTTTGTCGAATTATGTCGGGTGTCTTATTAACACCATAGTGTCCAGTGGCTGCATTATTATGCAGTTCTTTTAAGAGTTCTGTAACACAGCATTCTAGAAGGACCAACTGTAAATGTGTGTAGTATCCATCATTACTGCCCCAGTTTCTGTAAAGTACATCATTCTTTGGTATGAGGTAATTCCACTGGGCGCAGTATGCTTTGACTGCTGCGATCAGAATAGCTATATCCTCCCATTTTTACCGACAGCCAGCTTCTTTCCACTTTAATAATGGCTACAAAGTGGGATCACCCATCTGGTATTAACTAATACCCTCATCACTCCATGTAGGTGTTCCATCACTTGATAAAGAACCTTGAATTCTTGTTCTCCGTACCTTCAGCGATTTACCACTCTTTACATCCTGATGTTAACAATGACGACAAAATGGCTCACATGGCCTCTTAGAAAGTTAATCTGCCTTGCTGTAAGGCGTCCAGATCTGTACTGTGTATCAAAGTCATATTCTTGAAAATTGTGTATCAACTGGGTTATTTGACCTTCGTCGTTCTAAATATTTAGTAGCCCACGTAATGAAACATGGTTGGTTCTTATAAAAATGTCGGTCATGAAGGTAGAAGTGTAAGTGTGAAATTGCCTTCACAATGGCCAGAAGTTCCCTGCGTGTAACACAGTAATTCCTATCAGGCTTATACAATAACTTACTAAATTATTCTAGACGGCTTTCCTTATCATCTTCAATCTGAGTTAGCACAGCTACAATGCCTAACTCACCAGCATCAGTGTCCAAAATTAATAAATCCTCACTATTCGGGAAACCCAGAACTGGAGGAGACATCTAAATGTTCTTTGATTTACAAAAATTATCTTCACACTGTGTGGTATAATATAATCTCCTTTTCGCCTCTGTCAGTTCATGTAGTGGCTTGGCACTCATATTGTAGTAAGTATATGATCCCAGAAACCTCTGCTTCAGTTTTGTTAATTGTCATCTGTCAATTTTTTATTGCTTTGGTCTTCTTGGGGTCTGTTTCAATCCCATTGACCGACACAATATGTCCCAACACATTTGTTTTCTTTTGAAACATGTGGAACTTCTTAGGAAACAGTTTCAAGTTGGCTTCCGTCACTCTTTGGAATACATAGTCTAAGCGAGATAGTGATCTTAAAATGTCCTTTCTGTCACAATAATGTAATCTAGATCAACTTGACTGATATGTAAAGGCAAAACATTTTCGATCAGGCATTTGAAGGTGGCAGGGGCATTACATAGCACGAAAGGCATAGCATTGAACTGACAGGTTCCTTTCCTTTCGACACAAAATGAGTCTTCTCTTTGTCTTCTGGAGCCACCTCGCACTGTCAGTACCTACTCTTCATGTCCAAAGTAGAAAATAATTTTGAACCTGCTAGGCTGTTCAATGTGCATTTATCATTGGAAGCAGATAAGAGTCTTTCTCTGTCACATTGTAAAGCTGGCGATAAACTACATAAAACCACAGAGGGCCATCTTTCTTCTTAACAATAACAATGGGTGACAACCATGGGATAAATGAGTTATATCGCATCTTACTCCTTCGTTCCTTCAGAATATCCTCAACCACCTCATGTGAATCTAGTGCAGTAATATTGGTGGCTACTTTATTAGCCTGGCATTTCCTGTATCTATGCGGTGGGAGGTCCCAATAGTCCTTCCAATACCATTTTGTCCAAAGAGAAGGCATCCGTATTTCTCTGCAGTAATTCAGAGACAACCTTCTCCTGTCACCAGTTAAGATTTTCTTTTGTTCGTGCTAGCAGTTTATCCAATACATCTTGTAGAGGAAATTATATTTGTTCTACTCCATGAAGTACCTGTGTGACCTGTTCTCAAACACCTGTCACAGCCCACTCCCCAAGACGAATGACACTATCGCACAAATGTATCATTCTAAATGCAGAACTGTCATAATTAGAAGCGACCAAATTCCTTGCTACAACGACTTTACCTAGTAGGATGCCAATACTCTCTGCTGGCTCAATTAGACCCAAACATCTGACAAACTTTCCTTGATATCTGCCTGTAATGACAATTTCACTAGAAGCGGGCAGCACATTTGGTTGACCACGTACTACAGGGCAGCTTACTGGGCATAGCAAATCATGCCCTGTCGAACGACCTACTCTATATTGCCTGCACATAGTACACCAAGTCGGGTATCGATACAGCACCCCAAAATACGCAGTACATCATACCCAAATTACATTCATCACCTATTTCTGTTATGTAAACATCGTGCCTTATGCTAAGGTCACCAAGCTTCAAAATCACTTTCCTCTCACCTTGAACTGGCATCGTATCACCAGTAACTGTAATAAAATAGCATCGTTCCATGTTGTCGTCGGGTGATTGCTGGTAGGGGAGGGGAGGCCCGAGAATGTCTGGTCTTACTACTGTTATGGTCTCCCCCAGTCTCGACGACCATCTGACAAGGAACATAATTCAGGCTCCATCTACAAATATTGCATCCCAATCCTGTTTTACCGACTGTACATGTAAGAACATTGCGTCCTTCCTTCCAACAGTCACCGACCTTCGCCCCTTAAAACCGATGTTTATAAGTTTCCCTATTGTGCGGTATTCTCTTCTGCCTCTCGCTGCCTCTTACCCCGCTGCTGATGCTGCTGTATGCAGTAGGCTCTTAGCTGCGCCGGCTATCCACGTGGCCAACACTCGGGCGTTTTGGGAGAGGGGGAAAGCTCTGTAACGAGGACCCTGGAAGCGATGTCCTTCACAGCCATTTGCAACTCCTTCAGTGTCTCCTTCATGCTCTCTTCCTTGTCTTTATTCACCGTTACTGTAGGTTGCTGATGTTTGGGTGCGGCTCCCTGTCTTGCTGACTCCACCTCCAGTGCTCGGGCCAGGACGTCCTGCATGTTGTGACACCCCACAACATGGAGTCCTGCATGTTGTGGCGAGGACGTCCTGCATGTTGTGGGGTGCCACACTATGTCTTGTCACAGCTCCTGCAGTGAATCCCCTGGTCGCTAGGTGCGGCTTCGCAGCTGTGCATGGCGGGCTTGTCGCAAGTACAGGTCGCCGAAACAGCTCCAAGACCAACACCAGTGTGAGGTACTCAAGTCGATGTCGCTCTGGCAGAGATAGTTGTATGCTCAGTGCAGGTCCTCTCAGTACAGCGGCGAGGTAGTAAGCCCGCTGTTCGGTTGTCCAGTCATTTAGGGTAGCGACAATTTCAAACTGGTGCTGATACTCCCGTCATGAGGTCTGGCCATCGCAAGGGGTCGGCTTAATTGAAACCCCCTTCTCCACTACTGGCTGCGCGACACCAAAGCAGCAGATCTTCGTGCTCTTCTCCGAGGCTGCTGCGTTGGTTACGACTTGTACTGTCTCTTCGCCTTTGTCAGCTGCCGGTGTGGTGATGGTGAAACTTTGTTGTTGAAGAGACTCGTGCAGTTTGTTCTCTAATGCACTGATCTGCTGTTTCAGTTCATCTCGACACTGTCCGTCATTTTACTTACACTGTCCATTGTTCCACTAATACTGTCCATCCTGTCATTTACACTGTTCACTGTTTAATTTATACAGTTCATTCTCGCATTCACTAACTCGCTAATGCCTCCTATTTCCCTGTTTACTTTTTCTTTTACACTGTATTTTTTCCTGTCTACATTGTCATATGCTTTATCTACTAATACACTCACATTAGTTATCTGGCTTTTTACATTTTCGTTTACACTTACAATTACCGAACTATTTTGGTCACTTGCAGTTTCGTTCACACTCTCTTTCACACTACTAATTTAGGTATTTACAATGTCATATACACTATATTTCAACTATTTATTTGGGTATTTACATCTTCCCTTTAGCTATTAGCACTTGTGCTCACTTGGCTACTTAGCCCCTCAATCAATAATCACAATGCTTCCAGTTCTGCAGACTTTTTCCTTGTTAACATTTACTGCGTCAGCTGTACAAAACCGTCTTAATTATTTTCACCCATAACTATTACAATTAATTAATTAATTAGTTTTAAAATCACTAACTACTTGCCTACAGACTGACATTCTTTACAAATGAGAAATTAATAATTGCTTCCACCTACTTCTGACACCAGAGTTACATGTGACGTTTAAGAGGCGTATCTGCGTTCGTGAGGAATGGGGTTCATTATAAAAATTAACAGAAACTAAATTTTATTTCTACTTTATTCACACAGCTATTATATAAATCATTAAATTAGCTGTCTCTACTCTTACTCTCTTTATTTAACAGTGAGCGCAATATTTAATCTATATTTCAAGTCTAATTAACGTCCTAAATTTTCTCTGTTGGTTACATTCAATTAACTCATATTCGTTATTAGCACATGCTCAGTCTATCTCTTCTCATAATTTATAATGTCTATCACTCATGAATATAGTACAATAGTCCAGCCTGTCAGCCGCTTCCTTCACTGCTTGATATTCGCAGTCGCAAATTTCCCTTCCTCTGGTCTCTTCTCTTCTTCTCTAGCTGCTCATTCTTCTATCGCTCGGAACTCAGCCAATCATTCACTCATCACCGAGTTACGCTGAGAGAACGAGTTCAGTAATCCAGAGTATTCTGCAGATAAATGTAGAAATCAATACGACCGGGGTCAACAGCTTGCATCGCAATATATCATCGTGTCGTCTCGCTTTGTGTGCAACTGATACGTGGCCGCCGCTATCGCATAACTACTATCTGTCCTTCTCCTCGCTCGCTAGCGCGAGAGGCGAAGCAGCAAGCACGTAACAATAATTATTGAAGTGAGTGCGTATGAATATTTTGCGTTGTCTCTTTGGTGTAATATGCTAAACCAAGTTAAGCTTTATTTGCATTAGGCTGAGGAATATTCTGGAAGTCTCTTTAGCAGAAATTCCGAAGTGTTGAAGTAATCGTGAATGGAGTATACCCTCAATTCTTCCCAAGATTCGTGTACTAATACAAAGCTTCGCCCTCCTCTGTGACTCTCATTTCGTTATTTATAGGCTTTCCATGGTAAAGTAGGAACTTTTGCTAAAATTAAATATATTTATTTACTCGTAGTCCAGAAGAGAGGGCTTTCTAAAGTGCTCACTTTACTTTGAATAGTGTATAGGTATTCGCGCGCACATGTATTAAGAAAACCTTTTCAATTTTTATTTCTACTGAGGCGTGTACGAATCAGGATTCGAAATAATTTTTGTCCTGAAATAACTTCTTTCATTGGTACTGATATTCATAGTATGAGAAACGCGTAATGCTTCTAATGGAATATTACGTAGCGTTTTTATACAGGACAACAGAGTTAATTATAGGGATAAAAGTAACAAACAATTATTATTTTTAAGTATCATGTGTAGTATCAAATTAACTAGCTTAAAATGGGGGTAACGGACGTGGCAGTATATTTGAGATAAACATCACCAGATAAATAAGAGGTATTTGCAGTGATCCGTTCTAATTGGGACACCTGATAATTAGGTTTGATTGAAACGAACCAAAAGCTGTGGCAAAGGACAGGGGTGATATTCTGGTACGCAAAATCGTCTCCTCGGCAAATCGTATAAACGTGCGTCAAGTTACGGCCCATTATACACTAAAAAAAAAGGTTCTTATCATGAACAATATTGAATTAAATAATATACACATTACTAATGAACTGCAGAAATGTACACATACAGCAAATTCGATGAAACAATAATTGCAGTTCAGAAAAAAAAAATCCTGTTTTAAAGGTTAATACGGATAAAATGTGACTGGCATTTTTCAGCACGTCTTAAATCGCGAAAACGCAGGTGTCCAAAACAAAGATTTTCTCAGATTGGGCATGTGAATTTTGCATACCTGAGACTACTGTGCCATATTTTCGAAATAAATTTATTATGACACGGTCAACACGAAGTATAACACTTGGGTTGAGACCATAAAATATATGAAGAAAGCACGTTTCATCTCCGAGGAGTTTCGTTGGGATATAAAACGTAACATTAGTCTGTATAGAAACAAAAACTGAACTAACAATCTCCGAGGTAATGGAATTACATGAAAGGTATGAGAATACAAAGCATGTATATGAGTATAGAGAGATATTTAAATTTGGAATTCGTATGCAATGCTCCGGAACAAAACTGGGTCACCATGTTACAGCATTTGCTACTTCTAATTTGTATCGTGGTTACACAAAAATTTTAAAATGTTACCTGTGCAAGCCTATCTATAATAACGTCAACTTTATCACCCCAACAACTTAAAGCGCTGTCAAGGAATCCTTTGAAAAAATCGCACATTTATCGGTAAATGTTAAGGAGCGCAAGCGTACAAGTAATTGAATATCATGTTTCCTTATTTTGAATTAACGATTTTTACGTGTAGTCAACAAGAAACTGGGAAAATTCCTACGCCAGGCTTTTTCGTACTCGTCTTTTCTCGGATAATTTAATGTAGGAGAACCCTCTAGCGCAGAAATTTCTGTCTCCGACGCAACCCGCATTTTTATTCCGAAACGTCAGTCCTTTATCCGCTCGTCAGAATGCAGGGGTGTAAAAACAGAGCGCGAGTCGCAGCACAGAAAAAAAAAAAGTGACATTCTTAGTTCCGGACGAGGGGAGGATTTTTTTCCAGCGGCGTTTTGCTTTGGGCCGTTTGACGCGAGCGTACAGAACGACGAAGGCGCAGGGGAGAAAAGGGGACACAGAGGGAGAGATACGACGTAGACTTCTCTCTCTCCTCCTCTGCCAGGTTCGCACAAACAAGATGATCGCAGTTAATCCGCCATCAGTTCTGGGCCCGCGACATTAATTCCGGCTGTCTGGCTCCTCAAAACGCGCTAGCAGGGTATCAAGGGAAATTTCCTGAGGGCGGAGGGATCCGCAGCAAGTAGGTGGAGGAGGGGTTGTTAAAGGGTTGGGAGGGAGGCAAACCACCGGCGTACGAGATTGAAATGAACCTCGTTGCAACACGTCTTTTCAGGCATTCACTGCACTACTCTCCTGCTCGCTTTCTGTCTCCCTTCCTCAGCGGTGTCACGCAACCTTCCCCTTGGCCCATAATCCTCGCGACAAGGGCAAGGGAACATTTACACCCCTTGTCTCCCACCCGAGGGTGGAAAAGGGTGAGAGCTGCTACCAGCCACCGCGCAGATGGCGGCAAACCTCCCACGCCGTGCGATCTTTATGGCGGCCGACATCGCAGAAGGAGCGTAGACTAAAAATGAGGTAGACCGCTTGTTCCTTTTCTGCGCATGTTGGCCTACCAAATATTGACCTACCCCAATCATACACAACTGTCAAAGTCGCATGGTCAACAGTGATGAAATTGTTTATATCATAAGTTTTAAATGACATGCACTATTAAATGAATAAATAATTTCACCCATTTCAATGTAATCAAACTGCATTACAAACTGGTTAGAGGAAATATAGCTACATCTCAAATCATTGTTTTACAAATCAGTTTTCAAACCTAAAATTTAAAACATGCTATGTTCTCTGGACGTGTTGGCAGAAAAGCAGTTCAATGTTGGGACACTGAGATGGTTGTGCGCACTCAGCGAGATCGATCTACGTCATCTTTAGTCCACGGGAAGCAGAGGCGGTGTCTGCACTGGCCGTAGATATCAGAAGCAGTGAGGAGTAATATTTAAAAGATAATAATGTTATATTTTTAACCTTAAGTCATTGGAGCGAATTAACGTGTATATATTAAAAAGTTTCAAAATGTATTTCGACCGTTGTACACGCCAGAATATTACTTTTAAGCACGGTATAAAAATCCTGTAACGTGACGAATATTATTTATTGGTGGCAGATATAACAAGTCCTTTGGCTTCGTTACCTATTACTGCAAACATTTAAATAGAATCTAGGAAGTTTTTTTTTTTTTATGAGTTCTGAGCATGAAGGGGATATTATGAAATCCGAAGTACAAATATCATGTCATGTTTTATCAACTTTCAGTATGTTTAACATTTATTGTGTCTGCAGAAAAATTGTCCTGACCTACTCGCAATTCTTCGACTCGGCTTTTTACTGGCTGTTTCGCATTATTTTTATATTCCTCCTTACTTTGGACATCTTGCAGTCTTCCCAACAGATCTAATGTAGGCATACACGCGCATTTCAAACTGGTAGTAATGGACTTTGCATTCATGTCCCAACGTGAATGACGTCACAATGACGCATGATGCACTATACCTACATGTTTGCAACTATTACGTCCAAGGCGGTGTCCATCGTATTTTTACGTGCTGTAAGGTCAATTGCCGAACACATCCCCTATTGCCACCACGTGACTTACACCTCGCTGGGCTGTTTAATTGTAGTGTAACAGGATAAAATGAAGTGATTTGGGATATTTGCAAGAACGAGTTACATACTGCAACAAATCAGATGACACGAATCCAATGCTAAAAAAAGAACTTGGTTACATTCCAAGAAACGTGTTGGAAGTTACAGAATATAAAAATATCATGCAGAGCGAAGGCGTCAAGAACTATGTAAACAGGAGTTGCGCAGGCAGTTATCTGCGGTCAATTGTCCCCAGTGAGTGAATGAGTGAACTGCGAATAGGAAATCTCGAAGAGATTGCGAGATTAGCAACTATATAAAAGATGCCAGGGTACAATCTGTATAATGTCTGTGACACTAGTTGATTTAGGGCCGTATTAATAGTCGTTTCTTAGAGCTCGTCTTGAGATCGTATCATGCGATATAGTCTTGAGATGAGTTTCTAGTCTTGAGACGGGTACGAATTAATAGTCAGTTCTCGAGCCGTACTCAGCTGAAATTAGTTTCAAGTTTCTCTTCTCAAGTGATATTAGATCATGAGATACGGTTTTTTTTTTTATTTAGCCTCGCAAAGGGCGCATGGAACCAGAAATTGAAGCCTCTTTTGCTGTCGATGCGCGTTTTTTTGCAGCTACATACGAGTGTTTCTTGTGTTTAGTTATATTTTTTCCGGTTTCTTGTGCGGAAATGCATTTTAGAAATAATTAAAACTACACAGGGCTGAATAAACATTAACCATTCTACTTGTAAAGTTCAAAGATAATAGAGAAGTATGCCGAAGAGCCGCAGCGAAAAGCTATAAACCTGGGTACTCATTATTCAAAATTTCGACACTGAATGAACATATTCCGTTTATAGTTCGAGTTATACTGTTTGGCATGTTTTATAACAAGTAGGGTGGATTATCGCCGTACAGTCGCGTAATAGTCTTCAGAGATGGTATTTAACTACTTAAAAAAAGGAACTGGTTTTGTAAAGTTTAAAAAATATCACTAGGTAGCGATACGTGTTTTAATAAGACACGTAAAACAATATTAAACAAAAATTACTATCCGTTACTTCGGATACACGGCAGTAGAACTAATTTTGTCATAAGCTATGCTCCCAACCAAAACCCAAACAAAAAAAAAATTATTGTTGTTATACAGTGCGATTTTTTTAATAAATGCTAAACGTACGTAATTATGGTTTTTATAGTTATCGCAATAACGTATTTTGTAATTTCACGCACATTACAATTCTTTACTTTAGATAATTTGCATTCCATGTGTATTTCATTATAAATATCGTTATAATAATATTGATCATAAATTATGTACGTATTTTCACATACATTACGAAGCAAATCCTGTTTTTGTAATCAAGTATATTACATATAACCTAAACCGTGAACAAATTCGAGTCTCAAGTAACCTATAATATTACGACTCTTGTCTATTGGCTTAACATGCACTTATGTTATTATTATATATATAATATATATGGTTCCAACACTTACTTTAAACACATCTATTACTTTTGAGCCGGGGCAGTACACATTATTTAAATTGCAAATTTATTACAAACGACATACTGGTTTTATGTTTTATTTTATTTTATTTTTATTTGCCCTGTTGATCCCGTATGGAGTAAAACCATACAAAATAAATACATTTACGTATTTAAATGTACAAACTAATACCGCGTTCTAATCGTATCTCAAGACATCTCTCGACATCAATTACGTGAAACGAGATTTATTTATTTTCCTCTCTCTCTCTCTCGAGATACTAGTTATGGTTACTATTAATAAGACTTAGTCTCAAGAACCGACTATTAAAAAGCTAAAACGAGTTTTAAGTGAAAACACTCTCAGGTGAGAGCTTTATCAAAACTAGTCTCAAAACGAATCTCAAGATTCGTCTATTAAATAGTATATGTTCTCAAGAAGAGTTTCAAGAGCTGATATACGACTATTATTACGGCCCTTAGAAATGGACGAACTCGGCAGCGGAGTGTATTTCCAGGAGGATAACGGTATCTTATCGGCGAGGAAGCAGCGGTTGCGAGTGCATACAATCGCCGGCAGTTCTCGGAGTATTCACTGGCGGAAACAGGAGAATACGACCTACCAACAAGGCTGTGTATAAGTAGAGAAGATTAATGTAAAAAATAATTATTTCGCGATGGAATTTTTTAATTAAGCCGAATAAATTATTCCGTGTAAGCGTTTCTAGAAGTAACGTCGTTGCTGTTTATGTTAACATGAAGTTATATATCCTTCCTTTTAGTTACGAGTAAAACTTTTATCTTAGAACGAACCCTGCTACACCAGGAGATAAACATCTATTGTTATTGACGTAATACAGGATTTTTTAGACTCTTATGGGCTATTCGGTAACAAAACATACTGTTACAAGAATGCTTGAGGGGCGTATCTGAGTTCGTGTGGCATGGAGTTCGTAATAAAAAAAATTAAAAAAATAAATTTGATTTTAAATTTATTCACACAGCTATTATTCACAGCATTAAATTATCAGTTTCCAACATTAATATTTATATTTAGTGGTGAGCACAATATTTAACATTTATTTTATCTCCAATTAACCTCCTTAATGTCTCTGTTTAGTTAAGTCAATTAACTCATACTCATTATTAACACTTGTTAAGCCTATCTGCTGGCTTCATTTGCAATGACGTATTTAGTCAAATAGTCCAGCCTGCCAGCCGAACTCTTCAGTACTTGATACTCGCAGTCGCAGATTTCCCTCCCGCTAGTCACTTCTCTCCTCTCACCACTCGTTCTTCTATCGCTCGGAACTCAGCAACTCATCCATACAACAACTCCACTCATCTCAACTCAACTCAACTGAACTCTCGGCTCGGAGGCCTGTCACGTTTTTATATTGCTCGCCCTGGCCATCTGGAAGGTTGGACACATCCCGAGTCGAACTGAGAGAACGAGATCAGTAATTTAGAGCATTCCTCGGATAAATGCATAAATCCTATCCGCCGAAGGTCTGGAGCGGCGAGCCGCCAAAGGACTATCGTGGTATAATGCCCTCATAACTCAAAACACTGGTAGGATTATCATTCGGTTGTCATTCACAACATTCCCTTGACTTGTCGCCTAGCTATCATCACTATCCTGTCCTCTTTCACCTGCTCGCGCGGGATGGGTCAAGGTCAGCGGCGCAGACAAGCGACACATAATACTGCCATCTCCTCAATTGTGTTCGTCCCGAACAGACTCTACAACATCCGAACCTTCGTAAAGTGCCAATCGGTCAATGTGGGCAACCTTGGGCTTCGCCCGAGAGCTTTGATGACAAATCCTAAAAAAAAACCACATAATTGAGCTTCTGTAGAATCATGTAGGGGCCTTCCCAATATTTCTGTAGTAAAGGGCAGTACCCTTTTATCCTTTGTGGGTTGTACAGCCATGCCAGTTATCCTTGAAATACTTCGCCCAACATTCTCCTATCACACTGCATCTTCATCCTGTCACTATTTACTCTGAGGTGCTGTCGAGCAAAATCATGAATGCCAACAAGTCTGTTTAGTAATTCGATTGCATGATCACAGGATGCAACTTTCTCTTCTGTCGGTCGGCCAACAGCAGGTAGGTAGGTGCAGCTCTCTTTTAAACAGCATCCTTAATGGGGTTACCATTGTCGACTCGTGAACGGCTGAGTGTTAAGCAAGAAAAAACAATTACACCTTTAAAACCCAGACATTTTGGTTGTCTGCTACAAAGATCGACAAGTACTTCTCAAGAGTGTAGTTAAGCTTCTCGACCATTCCATCTGACTGAGGGCGTATGGCTGTAGTCCTAGTCTTTTTCATCTCCAAAACCTTTGATACCTCCTGGAACAACACGGGATCAAAGTTTCTTCCCTGATCAGAATAGAGTTCTAGTTGCAACTCAAACCTCGAGAAGACATGCTCTACGATTGCATCGGCCACAGAACGCGATTCTTGGTTTGGGAGGGGAGTGATCTCAGGCCACTTAATAGAGTAATTTTGGACAACCAGGGGATACCGATTACCTCTCTCTGTGACAGGCAATAGTCCTAGAATACATATTGCCATCCTATCGAATGGCGCACCAACATTGTATTTATGGAGATGACCTTGTCCTTTGGTCCTTGAGCCCTTCCTCGCAGTGTAGGTGTCACATATTCATCACCATTTCTCAACATCCTCCCGAAATGAAGCCTATATAATCTTAGTCTATCTGTGTCAATGGTGTTGTTAACAACAACGTGCCCACTGGTTGCCACATTATGCAGTTCTTTTAAGACTTCTGGAACTCTGAGTTCTGGAAGGACCAACTGTTAACCTGTGTGTTTGCCATTATAAATTTCAAATTTTCTATAAAGTACACCATTATTCAGTGCAAGTGAATTCCATAATTCTTAGCATGCTTTGACTGCTATACTCAGGCTAGATATCTCTTCCTATTTTTGCGATACAGTTTGCATGTTTCCACTTAAGAAATGGTTGCAAAGTGGATCATTCAGCTGATCTTTGCTATTACCCTCATATCTCCAGGTAGGTGATCCATTACAAGATAAAGAATCTTGAATTATTGTCCACCATACCTTCAGCGATTCACTACTATTTTCTTCCTGACATTCACAATTACGACAACATGGTTCACATGGTCTCCTAGAAAAAAAATCTACCTTGCTGTGAAGGTGTCCAGAGCTGTGCTGTATTCCAAAGTCAAATTCTTGAAGATGCTTTATCCACCGGGCTATTTGACCCTCGGTTTTCTTGAAATTTACTAGCCAGTATAATAAAGCATGGTCGGTTCTTAGAAAAAAATGTCTGCCTAAAGGTAGATGTGGAAGTGAAATTGCATTCACCATTGCCAGAAGCTCCCTGCATGTAACACTCTAACACCATGCAATAGCTTACTGAAGTATTCTAGTGGTATTTTCTACCCATCTTGAACCTGAGATAACACAACTCAAATGCATACGTTATTAGCATCAGTGTCCAAAAAGACGACACCCTTACTTTTCGGGAAACCCAGGACTGGTGGAGATATAATAATTTTTAGTTTTCTAAAACCATATTTACACTCAGTAGTCCAATGAACCTCCTTTCACTTCAGTCAGTTCATTTAGTGGCTTGGGGATCATGGGTAACCTTGGTACAAATCGATGGCAATAGGCACATAATCCCAGAAAACAACATACATCAATTTTGTCAGTTGGTGTTGACCAATTTATTATTGCATTGGTCTTCTTGGGGTGTGTTTCGATTCCATTGGCCGACACTACATGTCCAAATTAATTAATTTTCTTTAGGGACAGGTGGAACTTCTTAGGAACCAGTTTCAAGTTGGCTGCGACCACATTCTGAAATACAAAGTTTAAGTCTGAGAGGTACTCTTAAAATGTAGTTATTGTCAGAACAATGTTATCTAGATAAACTTTACAGATATATAAAGGCGGAACATTTTCATCAGGCGTTTGAAGGTGGCAGGGACATTACATAGTCAGAAAGGAATTATTTTAAACTGACTGGTTCCTTTCCCTTTGGCACAAAATGCGGTCTTCTCTTAGTTCACTTGGGCCACCTCGCACTGCCAGTACCCTCTCTTCGTGTCTAAAGTAGATAAACATTCCGAACATTCTAGGCTGCTTAATATGTCGTCTATCCTTGGAAGTGGAAAAGAGTCTTTCTATGTCACATTATTACGCTGGTGATAATATAAACAAGACCTCAGAGAGCCATTAATATTTTTAACAAGAAATATGGGGGATGGCCATGGACTAACAGATGGTTCTGTCATATCTATATCAATCATTTCCTTAAGAACTCCCTGAAATGACTCATGTGGAGCCAGTAACAGTCGTCCTGGTGGCTGCTTTATAAGCCTGACATTTCCTGTATCTATGTGGTGGCAGGTCACATCAGTCCTTCTGAGATCATTTGGCCCAATTGAGAAGACATCCCAATTTCTCTGCAGTAATTTAGAGACTGTCTTCTCCTGTCGCCAGTTTGAACTTTCTTTTGTTCATACCAGAAGTTCCCTCTAGTAATTCTGGTAAGTTACATTCCACGTGTCTTAATGTAGAATATTTTGGAACATTTGGAAGTTCCCGTGTAACCTACATGCAAACAGCTATCATGGCACCTACCTAAAGACGAATGCCAATATCGGACTAATTTATTATTCTAACTGGAAAACTGCCATAATTATATTAGACAGAATTACTTATTACAACGACTTTATCTGGCGGGACGCCAATAGTCTCTACTGGCTCAATTAGACCCAAACAATTTTTTTTTATTTGCGTATTGATGGCTATCTTAGTGTGAATTGTACCATGAATTTGGAAACTAATGGTGGTTGAATTCTGAAATTCGGTCTATTAGTTTAAGAGTTATGAAATTTTGAATTTTCGACCTGGGTGACATGACCTTCAGAATATGTATTGACCTCACCAAGAGCGGTACGTCGTATTAATCATACCTACGACGACCGCGTTTTGCTCTTGGTGAGCCCAGTTCAGTACTGCCAACCTCTGAAGAAAGGCACTTAGAGTGAGAAAAAGTGGCCATATATCTGCCATTTGTTTGAAAATGTGTTCCATTTATATTTTACTTTAACGTACAAGTTGGAGTTAGGCGTAACTCAAAGGTGAACACTATTAATCTCTTTATCGTCCCTGTATTTAAATCATATAAATTTCACCTTGTTTACTTTCCTTTTAGTTAGTCTTTAACTCGGAGGAGCTGTTATTATAAGAATTGGTTACATTGTGTTAATGATTATTATTATATATTATTTAATTGCTTAATTACATTAAAGCCAATCTGAATATGTTCTAAGGAACGTCATCACATTGTCCATGATGCCGTAGGCTGATGACTAGACGTATGTCGGCGGACGGCACGCCCCCAGCTCTGGACGTCTTGCTGGTGCAGTGTCTCGACGACAAAGACCTCGTTCGCCGTGTTTCAAGCCGTAATATCTGGCACGTGTTTAAGAACAACCGGCCCTGCCTGGAGGGGTTTGTTTTTAAGAGCTCGAGGGCTTCGTTCCACTTCCTCCTAGTATGTTTGTACTCTCGCAATCAGGCTAGCACGCCTGTTCTGCACATAATACGCAACAATATAGTGTATTTACACCAGTTTCAAATGAAAAAATATATATTTCAATACGAAAAAATAACATATCAAACACAATTTTAATATTATATTACGAAAAATATTTTATTTCACTAGTCATTACCAGTATACTGCTATCCTCTATGTTTTATGTTCATATAGATTGATTTAATATACGTTATAAGATGTCGATCAAATAGGCTTATAAGTGGAAGTTTCGCTAAACCAAAAAAATAAGTTATTAAATATTAAAGGAAGTAAAATGCACGTGTTATTTAATTTAGTTTCCAAAACCCACAAACATGTTATATATAGCACGATTAAAAAACCGTGATTATATTACCAATAACATATAACAATTACTCATTAATACGCACATGCATAGCAGTTGCTTCAGAAGTGGGGATTTGCGAATTACAGATCAGATCTGGTACCTAGCGATAACACAATTTTCACAGATTTAAATGAATGTATCGAAGCGATATGCCTTTGGTAACAACGAAGAACTTCTGCAAACAGTAACAGCATTTCTGGACAAACTGTCAAAAGAGGTGCACGACAGCGGTATAAGATATCTTGTTCTCTTCCTGTTAGATAACTGCCTCAAGCTCTGTCACGCTGTCAAAATTTTCCCGGCAAGCTGCTTCCAATAAGTTTGGTCAAACAAAGTTCGATACTTGTGACGACATCGAAACGTCATGAACGTCGCCTTATTCGACTGAAAAACTTGGATGGCTTCGGTTTCAATCAGACATTTCAAGATTCGAAAGGTTCTAAAATTTATTTGATGTTTGACGGGCTTAGCCAATCAGAATCGTGAACGACAAAAATGGACATCACGAAACTTTATAATACCGAAAAATTCCTGGAAACGGGATAGTTGATGAAGGTAATTAATTTGTTTAGAATCTGTCTTGGGCAATTATGCATTTTAAGTGGATGTTTCAAATAATACTAAGAACTCGGAGACATTAAATTTCATTTTCCAGGAAACATTTCTGATAAATAAATTTTGAATTTTGTAAATAAGGAGAAAAATCGTAATATCCTTTGCATTTCTTCCTGTAATTGACTGCATGTAAACACAACAACAGTATTCCACTTTAAATAATTCTTAAATTATAATTAAAATGAAATCCTCCCAGTAAAAAAGTGTCATAACCTTTGTAGGAAGGAATAATGTTATGTCCGCGTTTCGTCTTCAGATATTATTTTCATATATATTTGAAGGCGAAAATTGTACAGTTTGACAGGGGCTTTAGAGCCATGTGTGCCGACGTAGAATAGCATTCCAAGGCACAGAGTAGATAAGTAGACAGAGAATAAATATATGCGCAACTCCTTTGATGTGGGCGTACCAATTATCTTATTGCTACCCGAGACTCTGGAATAGAACCATGTGTTTGACTGGATACTGCAGGCTGCGAAAGGTTCTCTATTGGCTGGTCTGCCAGCTGGTGTCGGTATGTGAATAGGTTAGGTTAGGTTAGGTTACTATGCGCTGAAGAACGGCATTTCAACATTTTTCTGGCCAGTGAAGCCATTTTGCTGGCGTGTGCGTCTGCAGTTCGCGGAATAAACGGTCGTCTCACCTCTATATTTTTAAGTACTCAATGGTTTAGCCATGGTCCACTTACAAACTCGTTCTCTATCGCGGACGAAATAACGATCTGCCAGTTAATAAGCAAGAGCCAAACAGTGTCTGAATAAGGCTTTATGAAGGTCGTCAATATGGACGTAATTGTAAGCGTCGGTATACTGCCAACTTAACTGATACAGTACATGTCCATATGTACGTTGAAATATATGCATTGATTCTCATGGAAATTTTTCCAAAATGCATTTCGAATGTGCTTAGTTAATGAGGATTCGTTATATCAAATCTTATTCACTACGTTAGTCTTTTTCATTAAGGACCATTTGATGGTTGCCTATCTTTATTCATTGGCTTGCGTTGTAAAATTAATTCAGAATAACGTTTAAAGTAAAGATTTGGAACTGCTGCTATGCATTTTCTAATGTTCAGTAGTCAAAAAGTGAAGCTGCAATTAACACCATGTGATTATGATCGCACGTGATTTGAGCGACTGGAATTTATGATAACGCTGGGGTATGAGACATCTGCCTATCAGTTCCTTTATCAGTAATAGTGAGTGTAGATCGTATGATGTTGCGGTGCATTGTGTAAAAGGCGAAACATAAAAGTATCAAAAACTATTCCACTCCAAAACCCGTGAAGCATAGGTAAACGATTTCTAAGTTACGAGTCGAAAATTACAAAGTTTGCGAATTGGTATAATAATAAGTTACAACCTATTTAGTTCATATGAGATAAAATGCAAAGAAATACCCCTGTGTATATCTCTTTGTTTTCACGATTTCTTAAATAATATCTTCAACATGTCCTAGCTCGTAACGGCAAATAATTCGATGAGTTACTGTAATATTTGCCATGGTGTTTACACTGAGAAAGGAAAACAAGTTCTACGTTTAATCCCTTCTGTAATAGTGCCCTATATATATATATAATATATATATATATAATGATGCACAGAAGAAAACTTCGAATAAGTGAAGTCCTATCGTAGATAGAGACACCCATTTTTTAGACTTTATTCTGCAGTCTCATAAACTGCTTCCACCAATAACATCACACCATTGCACATTTTCATTGGTAGTGACGCAGGACAACGTTTTGAAGCTATTGATGATTTTACAATACCGAGAATTAAAAAAAAAAATACCTTTTCTTCTGGTGCTTAAAATTAGGTGCGTATACACATTTTTGTCACTGAAAGTGTTTAAGTCTTATTTTAAAAAATGTTTCTTTCCCACAATTTCAGTTACTTATTTTTGGGTAGGGATCTGCCCATGATAGTTGTACTTGTCGTTACAGTGAAATACACAATTACAGGAATTGTACAGTGTCATTAACCGACGTGAGATACAAGTCACTAGGTGAACTACACTGATCAAAAACAAGAAACTGGGCAAAGGCAAGACTTTTAGAAGTTCAATGACCCGTGAACCCACAACGTATGCAGTCAATGCACGCCCAGCCACATCTTCAACCGCGCGTCCTACTATCTACCGAGGAACTTGACTTGCCCTGCTGTCGGATCCCGTAAATATTTCCCAACGTTCACCGTAAAAAAAATGAAAAAATAAAAAATAAGAAGAAATACTCCTCCCGGACTCGACCGAGATTTATTTCACTCAGGCCGTCGTCCCACGGTAATTGGAAAATTTATCCGACCCACGTAGACCCCGTGGTGAGAATAAAGATGCCCCGCGACAGCGCTTTGCGTCGCAGGAAATCCACGGGGGCTCCGTGATGAAAGTTACAGGTTCGGAGACAAATTTATCGCTCCAGCGTGTCGCGAATTGGAAGCTGTGCAAGGTATCGAGGCGGTGGCTTCGAAGACAGTTGTTGATGCAGCCAGTAGACTAAAGACAGCCAATACAATTGTTAGTCACGTGGCCAACTGTGTTAAACGTGTATGTTTGAATTTGAATTTTTGACAGAAATACCATATTATATGATTAAAACATTTCTGACAAACTTGAATATATCCTAGTTGAATTAAAACTATGTTATAGGAAGTTTACAAACATCTCAAATCAATTGCTTATACATAACATGTTCTATTTTGAAATTCTATACGTGTTTTGAACAGTACAATGGGCAAAAAAGCAATTCAGTATTAGATGTGACAGTGCAGCTCGTGTGAGCACTCTACCATATGTTCCCTGCACGATGCAGTCGGCGATGTCCGGAGATGCAGTTGTAGCGCGGACTTGTCGTACTGCTGCTCGGTACAGAGACCCGGGTTCGTTACCCATTAGAGGTCACATCCGGGTTTCCACACGCGGAAAACGTTGTTTACTTCGCCATCGGGTTTTCTCAAGGCATTCCCACAGTTCCTTCGCCGCTTCGTGTCGTCACTTACCCATCCGCGCCCCATATTTTCGGAAACACCTACCTGGAGCGTCGTCGAATTCAGGAGATGAAGTAGTCTACTCATTTTTACCAATCATCCATCCGCGATTAGCTTTTCACTAGTTTAAGCAGGGTTAGGAGAGACTCTAATAGGTTTGTTGTAACAACGTGAGCAGATACGAGCATGGCAGCCCGCCTGAACGGATCATAGCATGTAGAAGATCAACCAGGCCATCATGCAGCGGGCTTCAGCAATAGGAACGCTACTCCCCAAACCAGGCGTCAGTGGTCAGAGCATACAATCGCTCCGCCTCACTACAAACGAGGGTGCGATGGCGCAATGGTGCGCGAATATAGGTAAGTGTGAGATGTCGAGGGGCGGCTGTTATTGCCGGTACGCCGACCAACGAAGATGTTTCAGAAGAGGGTTTAAAAACGCTGACGTGCCGGCCGTCGTAGTCCATCTGATCAGTCGTCGGCAACGTGCAAAGGTGAGGAAATTCGGTGAAAATGTCATGTTATTGCAAATAAATTTACCAACCGTGAAGTAATACATATGTAAATTTTTTAACGGTAGAAAATAATTAAGTATTATTTCGGCAATACACAATTCTTTTTTAGTTTCCAAAATATGTGGTAAGCTGTTTTTAAGTAAGACACAAGAAGCCAATACCTAGGATGTAACTGACATCTGATCGATAATTGCACTATAAGCATCTAGCCAACAGTTGGCTAATCACAGCTGGGTAACTTATGGCAGGCCGGAAGCAGTAAGCCAGTGTGATACTACCCGCTGATGGTATCGGCATGGTTGTGGTACAACTAGCTACGCAGAATAGGGTGCCGCTTGTGGGCAGATCATATTTTGCTACACGGAAGATGTGTGAACAGTGGCCTGAATGCGGCCAACCGCACACTTTAGTCAAGAGGCATCGCGTGCTCTACTTGCATCTGCAGATGCATTACGAATGTTGACCGTTTGTGGGGGCTGCTCGTATACAAGCAGATGTGTACTAGAGGCTCAAACTGATTTTACCTACTTGGGTAGAAATATTTCTTAAATCTAACACTGATGCAGGTGCCGGTCTGTTTTGCCCTCTCGCGATTAGCGGCCTAAAATATATATATATATATATATATATATATATATATATATATATATATATATATATATATATATATATATATATATATATATATACATATATATGTGTGTGTGTGTGTGTGCGTGTGTGTGTGTGTGTGTGTGTGTGTAAGTACAATTTAACTACAAATAAGATACTTTAATGTTAACACAAGTACAAAACGCTTGCGACACATCACGTTATTACGGTACAACTGAAGACGCCATACATGGAGTCATTTTTCAAAAGTTTGATTCAAAAAGTGTGAAGAAACCGCAAATAGACTGTAGTAATGACATCACACCGGGTGCTCATATTCAAATACATTTTAAAATTGATGGTGATAAGTCAAATTTCAGGAACCATTTTACAGATTTAAACCAAATTTTACTATTGCTATGTATTATGTAAGCTTTCTATTTAAAGGCTGATAGTGTAATCGGTCAGCCATTTTGTAAGATAGAACAACGTGATAAAATAACATGTTTACGTGATAACTCGAAAACTGCTTAACCCATTCTCGTTAGATTTGGGAGTAAAAATGCTCCGATAGGTCATATAAACGTATTATATTTAGATTGATCAGGCAGTTATTTTCAAAATCGTGCCTACACAAACATTTTACAATAATTAAAATATCTACCATACAGCTGGACCTATTTTGACTAAATTTTGTATGCCAAAAGCATATTTTATAAGCAGTATATGTTAATACCTAACAATGTTTGTTCGCCATTTTATAAGATAGTGCCACACGAATAAAGTTCTATTTCACATTTCGAGAAAAAATTGACTGAAGTCTACCAAATTTGGCGAACAAGCAGTACTGCGGCAGGAGATGTAAACTGATATTTTAGAAATCTATCAGGCACTTAGATACTTCGAAATGGTGGTATTATAGCCATGTTAGCTTAATATGCTATATCGTCGACAATGTGCAATCAATTCGAACTTAACTTTGCATGCTGGTAGTACATATTGCACCCGTCAAATATGTCAACACAAGATCTATTTTGTCCACCATTTTGTAAGAAAGTAACAAATGAAAAACTAACATTTTTCATGTCATATATACGAAGAAAACTAACAAATTCACACCGAATTTTGTAAATAAGTATAGCATTACGCAAGACATGTTAATTTATATATTATGAGTGGCTCATGGGCTTATTTTAGAACTGGCGATCGTATAAACATTTTCTTTATTTACGTTATACCTACGAAATTACTATACAAACTTCAATTTTACTTTGTATGTTGTCAGTATCTATTATCACTGTCAAATGTGTATATAAAAAGCCTCATTTCTCTGCCATTTTTAAAGATAACACTAAATGAAATAATAGAGTTAGTATGTGATATCTCGGGAATTAATCAACCTCTTCTTACCAAATTAGGCGAAGAAGTTGTATTGTGGCAGACCATATTAATCAGAATATTTTCTGTGCCAAACACTTATTTTCAGAATGGCGGCTATAATAACACTTTAGCTTATTCTGCTATAGCTATGAAAATTTGTATAATAATTTAACTTAACTTCGTATGGTTACTGTATCAATGAAAATCATCGAATGTGCTAACACAAAAAACCCTTTGTCCTGCATTTATTATCATCGCCACATGCATAGAATTTTTTTATTTGCGACATCTCGAGGATCAATCAACCAATTGCCACCAACTTTTACTTGCAAGTTGTGCAACAGTAGGGTATGTAAACTAACATGTTTTGTGTGCGGCCAGCCGGTTTTCAATGGCATTTGATTTCATACTAGCTTAAAGCACGAGAGTTGCTGTGTTCGAGTTGTGGATAAGGCACGTGCGTAGAAGTAATTGTCTCACTACTGTTGCATGTGTTTCGGGTTTCATCTCTAATGATTTTGATGTCATGGCCTGAGTACCGCATATGCTTTTAATAAATATACTAACATTATTTGCAGTCATGTAGAGAAAGGTAGAATTGTTTGTTATATCAGTAATCTCTTGTTGTTATTGCTGTGAAAGGGCACTGGTTCCTGACACATCCTGCAGAGCTGTGAACTATTCATACACACGTGGAAGGAGACCAAGATGATCACGTAGGCTATAACATTGAAAGAGTATAAACTGTTCATCATGAATGCAACAGAAAAATGAATTAATGACAGCAACTGGGGTGTGTACAAAGTCTGTCTAGTTTAGTCCAGCCACTAAACGATATCGTGTAATTACCGCGTATTTAACCTTTTAAAATTCTCTTTCAAACGGTGTCAGATAATGAAAATACGAAATGTTGTAATGCGTGCCATACTTCAGTCGACACAGAATTTGTTTCATTGACACAACCAACAAGTTGTAAGCTTCGTATTCGCCCTTAATAACATGAACGATTCTTGACATAGAGTAGAATATTCAGTTACCAGAGTAATGAAGATTGAAAATTGTACGCGACTTACGTTTTTACATGTTACTCATGACATACTACAAACAGATCGCTAGCATTATTACTAGAGTTCACTAAAAGGCTCTCCTGATGACCTTTTCTGTTTTTGTTGGGGGGGGATGGGGATTTATTGAAAATGCAATAATGCATACAAAAATATTGAAAAATTCATATTTGAAATAATTATGTTTGGGAGGAACTTGAACGATCAGAGAAAACTAAACGATCAACGGCAATGCCAGCCCAGTTCCCTACATGTGCATGGAAATTGCGGTCCTGAAGGAAATCCAAATCTGTTCACCGTAGGAGGATACGAGTTGTCTGATCGTTACACGGGCGCGACCCCACTAGCTTTCGGGGCGAACTGTCAGGATTTTAATGATAAATATTACGCGATAAAAACTAATTGAAGACAAATTTCGGATAGCCTTAGACTTTCCCTGCTGCTTCTCGCGTCCTTCACGAGTAAATTTTTTTTTATTCTGTTTCTACCTGCCACTATCTGGTGAATTTGCAAATGGAACTTTATCAAGTGAATATCCGTCGGTGATGAATTTTTGATTTTGCAATTTTAATGTGAGTACAAAGAGTTCATGAGCAAATGTGGTGAAGGATATTCGAAGCTTGGACACACTTTCGACATTTTCTTTACGAGAGTAATGAAAATGTGACGTAGGCTTCCTTGTGCACTCTTCAGGTTGCCCCCGATTGCCAACGTACGTGCCACCCTCGGGCTCAAGTCCACGGGCGCCAAAGTAGCATGTATCCCTGCACTGCCGAAATAATGCATGCCAGCGCCCGCCCCACCCCCTCGCCACTGACCGTCGGAAGGTAGAGTGGCCAGTATCCGCGACACTCGCGCCCCCGTAATGACCGCCTATTGGCCAATAAAACATCGGCCTCATACCCTTCCATCCCGCACCCGGCCATTCCCGATGACATGCTGCCCGGCCGTCAAAAAGCCGTGCCGCAGTTTATGCGGCCATTTCGCGCTCTGGCCACTTCACACACGGAACACATCCCTCCGTCATTCTGCCTCCCACACCACCCCCACCCCCCCTCCTCCAGCCCTTTCCCGATGGACCATCCCTCCTGGCCGCCTGCCGCGCTTACCCTCTCTACCCATTCCCTCACTTTCCACTGAATTTACCGCCGAACGCGTGATACCCCGCGGGGTAGTCCATCTTCAATTATCGGCCCGCGATCGAAACCGCTCCGCCGCCTGCGAACCGAACCGCAGGCGATAATCGATACAACCCGCGCGTCGATAATCGATGTTCCCGCACGCCTCTGGGTTTCCCTTTTGATGATCACGCCCTTACTGAATTGCCTCTCTTAGGCAATATTCAACTGTCATCAACCGTTGTCGAACGCAGGATACCACAATGATTTGTGTGTCATACGAACATAATATATAGCTTGCTATACCACGTTAGATATTTTAAGGAACAAGGAGATAATTAGATAGTTTACCATTCAATCACTGATACCCATTAGCGGCGGATAATGTCAAATAACGTGTGTTCACTCATTTTCTTGTAACATTTTTTAAAGCAAGAAGTCACTGGAATTTTACAGTCGCAGCCAAATCCACACGAGTGAGTATCTGTAGGCATATTTCAAGAATGAATGACAACTTTTTAAGTGATCTCACGTCCTCACACAATTCTCCTTTCCAGTTCCAAGCTACAAAGGAAAACAAAAATCTGCGAAGGGAATATTTTAAGTTCGGCTAAAGTAGCGATAATGTTTAATTTTCGCTTCCACCATCAGCTGGTGCGTCAAGTAGGAGCTATATTGTTTATTTACTACATGCTCTCATCAGCTGATCCATTTGGCATTACATATGTAAAACAAAATGCTCTAGCAACTCCTAAACAAGCGTATTTATATTCCCGATCCATTATACCCCGAATGCATAACACATATTACTGTACTGTTTATATTACCTGACATTATAGTATTTGTGCAAACAAGTAGGCCCTAATGGATGTATTCAAGCTGGAACAATTTATGCCGCTTACAAGGAGTTGAAGACTACAGAGGTTAGAACAGTTTTGCGTGGACAATTGTCATTTAACTGTTTATTCTTCTAGTTAATTATGTTAAATTGTTTGTGCGTATAAGTGTATAGTGTGCGATCTCCAAAATCGTTGGTTATTTTGTAGAAGTAATATGTATTATTAATTATAGATAACACGACATCTTAACTTTCGCCAAATTGGAACACCAGCCATAGGGGATTAGTGTGGTTCTGACTAACTGTCAGGAGCAGCAAGTGTTAAATGATATGGAACAGTGTTTGCTTTCTCACTTTTATGTCGGAGACACTGCGCCACATGAAACACATATGCTTTCCTTTCTTCCATCAAGGTTTCGTTCCAAAATCATGCATTTCTCAAAAACACTCACAGTCACAACGAGGCTCAAACATGAGTATTTTATAATCAAGTGGGCTTTGCGCAAATATCATAAACGATTTCAAATGGTTTTCTGTTTATTTGTGTGATCCAGCCATTTTTGTATATATACATTACTATAATGATGCCTTATGAAAGACAACAGAGTAAAATATTTTCTTTGCACAGAGATATCCAAAACATATGGCACATAAATTGATCATCTATTTCGACACAAGACCAAACCCGTCTTGTGAAACTTTTCAATAATAAAGCATTTGCTATTTAAAAATATGAAATTGTCATGAAATACAAAACAAAATGATATTATATTTGTTCTAAAAACTCTTAACCTAGGTGCCAACAAGAATATGAATTCTGAATGTTCAGGCATAAAATTTTTATCCAACTTTGGCCCTCATCGTCTCTCGTGTGTTGGTATTTTCTCCCCTCCACAGCAAGTCAATAGGGATATTTCCTACTTGTTTCTGCCTGCCGCTTGAAAGTACAATATATTTTAAGACTCGGACAGTGATGCTATCTTAATATGTCAAAGTATCACTCGATAATAACGCATGTTTAAATAGACTCCGATTTTTCGCGGGAAAAACTAAGACCGCCATGTTGATGTGCCTGTGACGTCACTATACATGTTGTTCTTTGTTGTTTACATGCAGATGCCCTAGTGGATTACGCGTGCATCTGAGAATGTTATTACATGTTGTTGTTTAAGAGAATTTTAATGCTACCGCTGTGTCGCCGAACACCAGCGAGTGTTACACTACGCAAAAATACACCGAAATGTACTCCTGATAACCTGGGCCGACCTTAGGGGTTTGTGACAGGTGCAGCCGCATAGGGTCTCCCTGCGCATTGGTTTGCTTGTGAGTGTTGTATCTCAAGATAAAATTTAGATATTTAAATATGTTTAATTAAAAAACGTGAATTGTTTTATTTCTGAAATGTTAGCCGCTCGAGTGCAGAACACCTTGTACGAAAGGCGTTGTTGGAATGGGCTGAGATGAGTTGAGTTAAGAGATTTGGGCAGCTCTTAACAAAGAGGTCTTGAGAGCCGATGAGGGTGAAATGAGATGGGAATGGAGCAGCGTCGGAATGCAAGATAGGGGAAAACGGGAGATCCCAGAGCAAATCCGGCGACCAGTAGCAACTGCCAGCACGATGCCCACTTGCGAAAATCCGGAGTGACCCGGAAGGGGATTGAGCCTGGTTCACCTAGGTGGGAGGCGAGCAGTCTAACCTCTTAACCACCGGGGCCCCATGTGGGACTGGAACGGTCTCGCAGAAGTTCTTGCACCTGGCCCCGCTTTCGCTAGGGACAGCGCTGCTGAAAAGATACCTGCAAATATTCTGAATGAAAAAACCAAGCGTGAAGCGTTTGTGAACGTACTAAGAGTCCTAAAACACTAGGCAATTTGCAACAGAAGTACAAGTTTGTTGTCGAGTTAATTTTAGGGTTCAGTAACCCTTACCGTAACTGCGCTGACCGAATTATTAACACCGTAATGATTAATTAAGAGGCAGTCCCTCTACGGCCAACGATTTATTGGTGCAACGTTTTACAGAATCTTAAAATGTGGTATACAATATAACACAAGTATGAATTTTCGCACTTTATTATTAATATAAAAAACGTTCTTTGTCAGATATAAGTCTTTAATTATTTTTAGTCTATATGCTCCTCTTTATTATTTGGTGCATTTGCCTATGTTTAAAACGTTTCTTTAATAATAAAACAAGCATCAAGCTACACAGTCTTAATATTTTGTCCTTAGATTTTAGAACTAATTTCAAAATACTGGGATACCAAAATAACATAAACAAGCATATTTCGTACGGAAATAGAATATCGAATTTGCCTGAAAAAGGCCCAACATTTTTGAGAATCGGGAGGCGTGTGTTTGCGTGAAAACATTAAAATTGTGTACAACGTCATGAGTATAAAATAAAAATAATTATTAGTGAGAGTAAAATTCCTGGATAAAATATTGACTTACAAGTTTAGATTCATTACCTAATGCTATGCTAAAATGGTCTTTTGAAACGCCGACATTTCAAACATCAATGAAGACGACGCCAAGGAAAGCATGATCGGGTTAAAAGGATGAGCAAATTTTGCAAGTAGCATACGTTTCCAAAAAAAAAAAAAAAAAAAAAAGTCATCCCTATTTCAACGTTTCTCTGTAATTCACGGCAACAGGCTGACGGATCTTGGGCATGTTGACGCTAAGAAGGCAAAAGCAAACATGTAAAAATACGTCACACACACACACAAACATATTAGTACCAGTGAAACCGTATTGATTGTTCATAAAGGAGTTCTAAGTTTTTAAATTCTGAAAGAATGATGATTTTAAAAATAAAGTGCCCATGGAAATAGTACTTTTATTGTTTTTAATTTTATCAATAAATGCGTAGTTGTATTTCCAAGAAAAGTCCCTAATATGTCACGTTTTGCCAGATCCCAGTGTCTCACAAAAGTCCAGAAGCACCCATAACACATTCGTGTCTTCTTTCCTTTTGGTCGTTCATATTCTTCGCGATTTCACGTCCGCCATCGCCACCCGTATCTAACAGTCTCCAAAAGAGAGGAGAAGATAGGTACTTGTCTGTTCTATAGTACATTCGTGTCTTCTTTCCTTTTGGTCGTTCATATTCTTCGCAATTTCACGTCCGCCATCGCCACCCGTATCTAACAGTCTCCGAAAGAGAGGAGAAGATAGGTACTTGTCTGTTCTATAGTACATTCATGGATACCTCCTACTTTTATGAAGCTTTGCTAAATTTCTAATTCCAGGATATTCCTCTGCTTCACAAAGATTACCCGAGTCTAGAAAATGACACCAAAGGAGCAATGCACTGTATTCGTACGCACTCAGCGTAATTATATTTTGCGTAAGAAATATTTCTTATTATAGGCCATTCTCGATAAAGTGAGCACTTTTGAATGCTCTCTCATTTGGAATAACAGACAATAAATATATTTTATGTTAGCCTTAGATGTTAATTTCTGAGTGTGGTGGAATATACGCATTGTGTTTATTAATTACATGGCAATTTTTGTTTTAAAACGGTGGCTAAATGATAAAAGAATGGTTGAAAGAAAAAAGTAACCAGGGCTTCAAAAGTGCACACTTTACCTAGAGATGAAACACATATATTATCCCCCTGCAATTATTCACATTATAAATGAAATATTAAAATAAATAATATATAATTAAAAGTTTAATTTAATATAAAAAAATTTACGATGAATTATAAAGTAACTTTGATAGCTGATATATTTAGGAAGCAACTAACGACGCCATACATGGGGTGATTTTTCAAAGGTTCGATTCTTAATGTGTGAATAAACCGCTAATAGACTGTACTAATGATATCTGTATTGAAGGCTGGGAAGATCAATGTTAAAAGTTTGACAGAGAGAAAATTTTCGCCACTAAAGCACTAGTATAGGCAAGGTACCAGATTTTCTCTATTTACTACGTTAAGAACAAGATTTTTCCAATAATCATAAATAAAATATATGATAATTTCATAATTAAGTAAATTCCTTTTCTTTTATTATTTACATAGCTTAAAATTATAAATAAATGTTATCATGTGGAACGCGACGCACCTTGCGACGGAAATTGTCCCTATTCCAAACTCTCTCATAACTAATTTTGTTTATAACCTGAGTAGGAAAACCTTAGTTCTACGAACTCGTAATTTCTACGAAATACTTCACCTACGTTTCCTCTTACTCCCTGAGATAGGTATCAGACAGGAGCCTATGGCGAGCAAGCCTGCCTGCTCCGCTTTACATCTCCGGCACCCCGTCCAAGCAAACGCTGCCTCTGCTCAGTGTAACGACCTACTCATGGACCACCGCCAGGTATTTGCATACTGTTACTGCCACGACCGATGGCTTGTGAATCTACGTGGAGCGGGCTGCAGCCGGCCACGGCAGAGGTACGTGCGCGCGCAGCTGGCATTAGCTCGAATGCCGCGCTAAAAACATTAATTAGTTTTCGTATTGATAGTTACGCGCTGACCGATGTGCGCCGAATATATATATGTACGGGCTGTTCACGGTAAAGTGAGCCCTTTTGTCATTTACCATCATTTTGAAATAAATATCGCCATCTAAGTAAGAAATACAGTGCGTAAATTCCACCGCACTCGCAAGTGAGCGTCTCAGGTTATAATTAGATATATTTATTGACTTTTATTTTTAATGAGAGGGATTTGAAAAGTGCTCACTTTATCGTGAATAGCTTATAACAGTTAATGCACAGCCGTGCCGTTACTAATATCAGCTGCCGGCGGCACGGCCGTACCGTCGGCCCAAGCGCAGGCAATGCGTAAGGATATGCCTAGAGTCTACTTCCCCAGGTTAAAGTTCCTGACCACTCCAGCTGGTAATAATCTGTAGTTCTTGGTGTGAACACCACGTGGCGCTAGTCCATTTCCGTGGCGGCTGCGTGGGGAAGTCGGTAGCATTGCCACTGTGACATCTACCCTCTCTCTCACTCATATTCCATCTCTGTCGCTCTCAGACCAAACTTCACAACAGTAGGACGTGCTATTAAAGTATGCTGTACCACAAAGCTGGGACAGACAAGATGGCGGACGCCCGAGTAGTTACCTCAAGCCGTATTTGTCCGCTTATGACAAGATTCCGGGTTCTGTAAAACGTACGTATGTACAAAGTGAAACTCAAGGTACGCATAAGTAACGGGAGACATTACTCACGCGGTCTAAATAAAACAATAAAAACAACTTTATAAAATTCAGGATAACTGTAGGTGGTACTCTATATGCAATATTACACGGATGATATATAGGCTGTGTGTGTAGCTCAGTGGATTGGTGTGAGGGTTGGCGCCACATAACGTTAGGCTTTACAGTTCGAATATCTGTCGTGTAACGAAATTGTTATGTAATACATTATTGCTGTTCATAACTTATATTATGGTAAGAAAGTTTATTTCCAGAATCACTTTGTCTAAGGTCAGTGATACGTAACAGCACAGTGCAATCTACAAGCTATCCTTGTTTACTAATCAAATCGATTGATTTCTAGAATAGATCATTTATCTGTGTAGCGTGATTAATGACAACAGGCGCACATAAAAGCCTTAAGTTTAATATTGTGATATATTTGCCTTATTTTGGCCTTTCAACTGTAATAGCTTGTTAAATTACGGAAAGCACAATATTAATTTATATACTCATTAAAGATACATATGTAAATACTGAGGCGCAGCCGGAGGGAGGGAGGGCTGGAAGGGGGTGATATCGGTTCATATCTTACCACCGAAATGAAAATAAAATATTCAAAAATAAAAGTAAAAACAACATAACAAATTGTATTTTATTTTAATATAAGTGATGTGTAATCGTCCTTGAACTTGAAGGATGTTTATAGCATTTTGTGGTTCCATACATGTATATGAGCCAATTGATTATAAATAATAATTTAACTATTACTTTTTAATATCACAACTTTCGTATTTTGTGCAATAATAGAAATATGAAATCTCCCTCCCCCCTTCCCTAAATAAATTTCTAGCTACGTCATTGTTTCAAAAAAAGTTAATGTTTTAATGAGTGGCGTAAATGTCCGTCGCACATGCATATGAATACAGTTCTTTGTTTTCTTTGTTTTCCACACATAAGCAGTGCCGTTACTTACATCATGTTCCATACATTAATAGTAGTCGTACTTAGAAACCTAAATGAATGCAGTCCTCAGGGGAGAGATTAATCTCCGTACATTTAGATGCACCACAAATCGCCTACATATAACATTTGGTTTCATTTTTACCCCTGTCCCCCTGCGTGTTGTTTTGACTGCCGTTAAAGATTTTTTGTTAGCACTTAAGGTAACGTGTGGGTATGAACTGACACGATCTCTGTTCTATTCTGCTATAGAAACTTGTATCCCTTATGTTGATCCTATGGGTATAACAGAAGATAGCAGAAATTGTTTATTTTGTAGTGCCGGCTTAAACGACTAATGCTTATCGCAGAATTTAGGCACCGGAAACTTTATAAAACCCTTTTTAAATATCGGAAGATATGCTGTTTTGAAAATATGATACACTGCATACTGCTTGTATCATACTAAGATATTAAAATTAACACTGTTAAGTGGTAGGGGAATGCTAAGAAAGAGGAGAAAATACCCACGATGAACGAATCGAAACTAAATTTTCTGTACGGATTAACACTCTTATGTTATGAAGTTATTAAGTTATGAAGAAAATGCTTCGTGTTATAAAATATACTTCGTTCATATTGCATAATCGTGCATACAAAATGAGTCGTCGTTAACGAAAAAAGTATTTATTCATTGAACAACACATGGAGCACGGAGAACATAACTATTACGGCATAATTCTTAATACATCATTTTTAAAAATTAAAAACCTAGCTTAACTATTAGCGATTGGCACCGAGTCATTGCATTCAACCGTTGTTTAGTGAAGAAATAGTTATATTGCGTAATGTAGCCTGAAGTAGAATATTGCGACTGTATTTGTTATGTCTAGGATTTATTCCTTCCTTTACATACAGTCATCATTGCCGAAAATAACTTCAGTATCAACGTTTTTCACACTTTTATGAGTTCGAGGTTTCAGTGTAGAATATAAAATTGTGTGCTGTGTTACACTCGTCTAACTGTAAACGCACATAGCTGCCAGATTTTCATAAAATGACCACTAGTGCACATTAGTATTGTAAACATGGATCTTGCAAAGACAACTGTATTGTCGCTTTTAAAAAAAAAATTGTTACGGTTGAGCCTTATACGTGATCATCAAGAATGTGTCTTAAGTCTCGCGCCACTACAGCCCATAGGATACTATTTTGAAAAGCGATTGATATGTAGTTCATAACTGTTATTCCTAATATTTCTTTTTCTAAAGCTTGGTATGGAGGCATTGGCTTCCGAAAAAAAGCCACTGAAAAAAGTTCTTAACAACTTATGCTCCTTATCTTTTAATGATTTAGAAGAGCCAAGTTATCATAGCAAGTTTTATTCATGATTTGTTATAAACCGGGCGTGGCAGTGAATTTATAGTTAATATGCAGGACAGTGAGAACGCTGCCAATTTTATGCTAGGCAAGTCATGGATGAGTGTAAATGTTAGGCTTATATCCAAACTCAATTACTCATACCATTATTAGTGTTAAAATAAAATTTACCTCTAGTTTATACCAGCTTTAATAATACATTATAGATTGCGACGTTTACTGTGTCAAATACTTATTCATCCCTTTTTGAAAAAAAATGTCTATGACTGATTAATAGCAACACTCTCATTGTCTTGCGCTTTTCAGCTACAGCCCCTAATGTGTTCATTATTTTTAATCTATGCACCTACGTTTCAGCACATATTCAGTATTTGTTTTCCGTCAAAATTCTTGTTCAGAACCTAACCTTATCAGCTGGCTAGTTGCTGTAACGGATGCAAACACGTGTGCCTGTCGGAATGTATCAAGTATTGAGCAGAGTGTATAATGCGTTTATACATAAGTGTATTCCTATGTTCGGACACAGCCTTAATTACATTTGAATCGACAAATTTAACGTACTGATTATTTGTACGAACAGTCACCTTTGTAGAAGATCACAACCCCAAATTGTAAACACTGAGTCACATTGTAGAGCTTTGTGCATCTAACATATATTTCTCAACTTGTGAACAATAATTTGTAATTGTAAGATTCAACGCCAGAAACGAAACACATGCCATAGTCGCCCCTAGTAACTCATGAGTTGGGTATCCACAGCTGCAATGAAAGCTGATAATTCGCGCGTGACACGCTCGCCTTTAGAAGAACGTGAACGAATACGTGGGTGAGCCGATGCCAGGGTAATGACCTAATTTGGCCGGCTGCGGATCTGGCAACACCGCACAGGTGGCGAGGTGTTTTGACTGTTGCGTCGTATGCTGCCTGCTAACTCCCAATCGAGAACACTAAATCTCCTCTGAATCATCCCAAGAATTAACATAAAGAACTGCTCAGACTTTTTCTTATCTCATGGCTGCTCTAGTGTATATATTTACTCAATGGCGCAGGCATCTAGCGAGGCCATCAATCAGAACTTGTGGCGCTTACAGTAGTGATCCTTGTCTCGCACTACAGGGAACACGTACTGTGATATAGTATAATTTTCCTACTGATATGTAGGCATCCAAATGTTTTTTTTCTGCACCGAGAATGTTATAACGTGAGACACTTAGTAGGTACAAAACATAACTTTTAGTCTCTAGAATTATATTTAATAACTGTCTCAACATGACAATTGATTTCTGGAGACTGTGTCTGAGTGCGATGTTGAATGTATAAGGGTTTCTTTCCCATGTGTGTGTGTATGTGAGGTGCTTGGAAAAGTTTTATTCTCCGTCGACCTATATATATATATATATATATATATATATATATATATATATATATATATATATATATATAATTAATGTTTCTTTGTTTGACCCGTATACATTCCTGTACTATTCATCCGATTGCGATGAAACTTTGGTAAGTTGTTACGCGCACGCCCGCGAAGGTTTCTGAGTTGGTAAAACCATTTCACAATATGTGGCGCGTGAGTCGTTTCAACAAATGAGTGTATCTATGTATGTATACCATTAATCCGATTGCGATTAGAACAACAATTTTACAATAGATGGCGCGTGAGTCGTTTCAACAAATAAATTTATTCTAGCTATTTTCTTACAAAAAACAGATGATGAATGAAGATGACGTACCTAATCAAAATATGACAATTTTTTCCGTTTCAAATCTACAATCTACGGAAACAGACCAGGGATTTTGTTATTGATTTACATTTAATCTAAGCAGATATTGTTTAGTATTTCTTTTATAAACAAGACTAATAACTAATTTGTAACTTCACGTTACATTTAATTGTACTATCGTTTCAATATAGTTGATATTGAGCATCCGTTGAATGTTTCGCAAAACAATCGTTGGATATTGGGAATGGGAAAAAGGCAATTGATGACTCCACACAATGTATCACATTGCCAACCAACTTCTGTAAAATCACAGTAACCACAGACGAATTGATTCACAAAGTTTTCCCAAATATCGCACAGAATTACAGAAGTCATCAGTGGCTCAGTGAACATGCTATATTAGCAGCCAAAAACAACGATGTCAATGCCATCAGTTTCAGCAGTCAAAACGAAATACCAGGCGAAGCGACAACGTATAAGTCCATCGATACTGTAATGAATCAAGACGAAGTTGTCAATTATCCAACTGAATTATTGAATTCGCTTGATTTGCCAGGCATGCCGCCGCACGTGTTAACATTGAAAATTGGCGTACGTAACATTCTTCTCCGAAACATAAATCCACCACGACTTTGCAACGGTACCAGGCTTTCAGTGAAAAAAAATTATGAACAATATTATCAAAGCAACAATTTTAAAAGGAATATTTAAAGGAGAAAATGATCCCAATGATTCCGTCAGATATGCCATTCGAGTTCAAACGTTTGCAGTTTCCGCTGCGACTCGCATTTGCAATGACCATCAACAAGGCACAAGGGCAATCTCTACAAGTGTGTGGAGTAAATTTGGAAAATCCATGCTTCTCACATGTGGCCTGCTCACGCGTCGGAAAACCTTCTGACATTCGTGTACGCACCAGACGGAAAAACAAAAAAATTGTGTATCCAAAAGCACTTCAATAAACATATTTAAAACACAAACACTTTCTTTGTTCGCGTGGCATTGCAACGCATGCCGGGTACTCGGTAGTAATTTAAAAAATACCCTCTCTTTTTTGTCTTGGTTACTATTTTAAAGAAATTACAAAGAAACCAGTTGTCCGTGGTCGATGGAACTAACTATAAAAAATTAGCGCAAAATAATAGGTAAAACAAATATAATTTTACATATAAATTTTGTTATCGATAGCTGGCTGTGTATGTGCCGTTGTTCCGCTACTGCAGGTATTAGTTACTATATAGAAACTTACAAGACAAAGGTGGAGTCAAGAATGGCGATGTGTTGGGGTGTTGTGAGAAGGGTCGCCGGTAGTGTGAAATCAGGACTTACATTTTTTTCATCTCCACGAGGGTAAAAGTGGAACAATGTCGTGGTACAGTAGCTTGAGAGAGAGAACTTTCTGGAACTCGTGAAGGGGGGCGACCTTTTTGTGCCTCGGCTTTGGGCAGTGTAGGATGATACTGCCGAGAGTGTTTATTCTGGACAGGGTTTTCTGCCAAAGTGGGTGAGGAAGGAGAATTGGCCGGCATTACGATTGAAGGACTCGGGACTGGTGTCAGTCATTGTTGGGGAGGAAAGTGCATGCGCAGGATTGGAATTTGAAGAAAGGAGTTTGGACACGAAATGGGGAAATGACAGTGACAGTGTGAAAAAAAATATGTTTAGTGAATGTGTGAGTGGGTGTGAAGCATGATAAATAGGCACGAGCACTACCTACACTTTCAAATCTACAGGTGGGGAGAATATCCTCAGGCTCGGGTCTATGTGCATGTCTGACTTTGATATTGTTGAATGTCATGCCATAGCACTACCGACATATTAGAGTGTAGTGGTGGGGAGAATATCCTCAGGCTCGGATCTATGTGCATGTCTGACTTTGATATTGTTGAATGTCATGCCATAGCACTACCGACATATTAGAGTGTAGTGGTGGGGAGAATATCCTCAGGCTCGGGTCTATGTGCATGTCTGACTTTGATATTGTTGAATGTCATGCCATAGCACTACCGACATATTAGAGTGTAGTGGTGGGGAGAATATCCTCAGGCTCGGGTCTATGTGCATGTCTGACTTTGATATTGTTGAATGTCATGCCATAGCACTACCGACATATTAGAGTGTAGTGGTGGGGAGAATATCCTCAGGCTCGGGTCTATGTGCATGTCTGACTTTGATATTGTTGAATGTCATGCCATAGCACTACCGACATATTAGAGTGTAGTGGTGGGGAGAATATCCTCAGGCTCGGGTCTATGTGCATGTCTGACTTTGATATTGTTGAATGTCATGCCATAGCACTACCGACATATTAGAGTGTAGTGGTGGGGAGAATATCCTCAGGCTCGGGTCTATGTGCATGTCTGACTTTGATATTGTTGAATGTCATGCCATAGCACTACCGACATATTAGAGTGTAGTGGTGGGGAGAATATCCTCAGGCTCGGGTCTATGTGCATGTCTGACTTTGATATTGTTGAATGTCATGCCATAGCACTACCGACATATTAGAGTGTAGTGGTGGGGAGAATATCCTCAGGCTCGGGTCTATGTGCATGTCTGACTTTGATATTGTTGAATGTCATGCCATAGCACTACCGACATATTAGAGTGTAGTGGTGGGGAGAATATCCTCAGGCTCGGGTCTATGTGCATGTCTGACTTTGATATTGTTGAATGTCATGCCATAGCACTACCGACATATTAGAGTGTAGTGGTGGGGAGAATATCCTCAGGCTCGGGTCTATGTGCATGTCTGACTTTGATATTGTTGAATGTCATGCCATAGCACTACCGACATATTAGAGTGTAGTGGTGGGGAGAATATCCTCAGGCTCGGGTCTATGTGCATGTCTGACTTTGATATTGTTGAATGTCATGCCATAGCACTACCGACATATTAGAGTGTAGTGGTGGGGAGAATATCCTCATGCTCAAAACTTGTCAGGTTGGAGTGTTACAAAATTTTGTGTGATGTGGGGTATGTACGGTCGGAGTGAGCATTGGTATCTTTTTGGCCAATTTTTGCTCCTGGGACCACTTTGGTTTGACACTCTAGTATTGTAAATGGCTTTTTGACTGTAATTTGGTATAAAATTATTATTGTAACAGATTATTTGTAAAAAAAGGTTATTGAAAAGTTACAAAGTTTATTGAAAAACAGAAAGAGAAGTACCCGATAAGGAATTAAGGAAATATGTGTATTTTTTACAGATTTTTAAGAAGGCTGTTATATGTGAGTTTTCCGAAAATTGTGAAGGTTTTTATAAAAAAAATGTTTTATATTGATGAGTATTAAAATTGTATTGATCAAATTGATCGTTTATGTATAGAGTAATAGTATTTTTAAAAGTTGTCTTAATATTTTAATATATGGGAATGTGTAAATTCAAAATTTTGGAATGTTTATGGAAATAAATGAAATATTGGAATGTATTTAGTGGAACTTTGGCAAAATTAAAGGTGTACTTATTTTTGGGATGAGTTATAGTAGATTCCCCATCGACTGATGATTGTGTTGTATGTGTAGAGGGTGATATCCATCCATTATGGACAGAATAGCAAATACTTAACTCCTTTTCCCTTATCGTGATAGACTAAGGCAGAGGGTTGGGAAGGAGGTTGTGTGGGTGTTGACACACAGGGCACAAGCTACTGCTGACTGGCAAGTCAAGCACATTAACTGGGAACAAGTGACTTATGACATTGAAATTATCGGCATTCAGTGGGAATCTATACTAATATATAAAGAGGTAGTGTTTGTAACTTTGTGTGTTTGTGTGTTTGGATGTAGGAGGTAATCTTCGAAACAACTCATCCGATTTTAAAAATTCTTTCGCCAGTAGAATGCTACGTTATCACTGAGTGCCATAGGCTATATTTTATTTTAAAAATCAATAGGGATCCCTACTAAAACTCAAATAATGTAACCCAAAGTGTAAATAAATGACATAAAATTCCTTACATTGCGTGCGCTGCGAAAACTATTGATGATATAACCAAATATTGTACTACGGCTTTGCAGGACGGACAGATTCGGAAAATAAAACGTGCTGTGTGCTGCGTACGGCGCCAACCTTAGAATCTCTACTGCCATTATGGGAGTAGTTACTTTTGTGTTTGCTGGGGATTTTCGGCAGACACGCCCTGTAGTTACAAAAGGGACGCGTGCAGATATCATCAAAGCATGTCTTAAATCATCTCCCTTATGGAGTTCTATTCAACACCTAAATTTGCGAACGAATATGAGAGCCTATCTTGGTGGAGACACGCATAAAGATTTCCCACAACAATTGCTCAGACTTGCAGGAGTTTTTCCTTCTCTAAATTTGGGCACTAATTCTGCTGAAATCATTTTAAATGAGACATTAGGTCAGATAGTCCACAGTCTGCAGCATCTAATAGAAGCAATATATCCGGGCCTCGAAAATTTACTAGAAAGAGACTTTCACTGGTTGTGTTCCAGGGCAATAGTATCGCCTAGGACCGACACTGTCAATGAAATCAACAATCTCATTATACAAAGAGTTCCCGGCCAAGTCAAAACCTATAAGTCGATTGACACAGTCACCAATGTTGACGATGTCGTCCATTTTCCTCAAGATTTTCTAAATTCGCTTAATACTTCTGGCTTGCTACCTCACGAACTATCATTAAAAGTCGGTACGCCTATCATGCTTTTAAGGAATATAAGCCCTCCTAACATGTGTAATGGCACAAGATTGCTCATTATAGACTTGAAAGAAAATTTGATTGTCGCGACCATCCTCACCGGTCCAGCAGCCGGCCAGCTGGCAAACATCCCGAGGATTCCCATGATTCGCACGGATTTGCCGATATCTTTCAAACGGTTACAATTTCCCGTAAAAACATCGTTCGCGATTACTACTAATAAGTCCCAGGGTCAAACTTTCTCTTTGGTTGGAATCGACCAACGAAAAGAGTGTTTTTCCCATGGTCAACTATATGTTGGTTTATCACGAGTTGGAAGTCCCGAGAAACAGTACATTTTGCTACCAAACAATAACAGAATGTCAAACATTGTCTACAGAGAATGTCTTAGCCAATAACATATTAAATACTTCTATCTCAGATAAATTGCATTGTAATATAATGTATATTATTATGAAAAAGTATAAAAAAGTAAAAAAAAAATAGCAAATAACTTTAAAGTATAAATTATTCAATTAATTATTACATTATAATGTGCTTTTTTAATGCTTTAGGAGAGTTTACCCAACCTAATTAACGCCGGGTTAAGCAGTTTTTTTATCTTAATTGCATCCGTGCGAAGCCGGGGCGGGTCGCTAGTCGCAAATAAATCAGTGCAATTCAGCCATCCTATTAATTAGTTTCCTGGCAATAATTATCAGTCGCTCAATTTTCACAGGTTTTCACTGATTTGGTTCAATTCTCAGTGTTTCGTGTTTAGAGAGTGTTGTGGGAATTTATGTGTTAGTTTAACCATGACTTGGCATGATGGGCCATGTTTCATTTATTCAAGACTAAAATATTTTATGTTAATCATAGTTTTATACATTTGTGGTATGCAAGTCATTTACACAACAGGCTGACATGCTACTACTAGGGCGAATTTTCAGAGGTTTGTTTCAAAACATTGGAAGAAATCATGAACTGGCCATAAGTTGGCAGTGTCTGCGGTTTTAGCTCGTGATACACGCACCTGTTTCTCTTCGTATTCTTAGGCTAACTGTGCCTTACTGGAATTCCAACTCATGGCCTCCCACATTTTATTTTCTCTTGCAACTAGCGACGCTAGAAGACAGTTTCAAAAACCCTTGGGGGGGGGGGCGGAACTTAACAAACCGATGGTGCCAATTTTACTTTTTGGATTCAAAATATTCTCAGTTATAAATTTGTTGAAACTTTAAACACTTTTTTTAAACTATTTGCGTTGTGTACATTTGAAAAAGGGACTTATCTGTCCGCGCGTAGCAATTACACAATTAAGAAAATGATCCAACTTATTAAGGATTATTATTACTTCTTCTAGCTTCTGTATAGTACTTATTAATAAAAATTGTTTTAAATAAACCTTTAAAATCTTCCTGTACTAACCGGCGAATGTTTTGCACATATGCTGCTCTTAAAAACTACCTAAACTACACACAACATGCAACCAAAAAATTATCAGCTTTTTAATTTGTATTGCTGGACCTGCGGACATTAGTGCACTTTAGTTGAACTGTTAATGTAAGTAACACCGAGCGCTAAGCACGCAGTTCACTACTTACAATAAATCAGCAAACAACGTCTTTATTCTACACAAGCTTAGTTACAACCAAATATGGCGGTCCCACAAATTTTAAAAGACAACTCAAAATGCGACTTAATGGGATTTAGATTGGAAAACAGAAACACATCCGTAGCGTTTACTTTGATTATATAAAGTAATAAAATATTATATTATACGGGGAAAATGTTTTTAACATAATGTAGTTAATACGCCTTCTCATCTGACGGCCTAGCATTCATGGACGCATTTTAATTATGCCCTATATTAAGCAATAATTGGTTAATAACAGTAAAAAATTTATAAATCGATACAAAACTACATACATACTGCAGTACACATACGTGTGCAGGCTTCCAGATACGTTGGCAGAAAATTAATAAAAATAGTACTGAGACTTCACGTACTTAGATTGTAATGCTTAAATGTATGGCTACTGAATTCAGTGTCTCATTTTTTGCACACATCAGAGCACTAAATTCCATATTAGTTACGAATCTGCAATCTTATAAATTCCATGTGATTCCACTTGCATAACGTATGAATAAAGTGAGACATGTAGCGCAAGGATACCGAATGAGGAGGAAAGTAGATGCTAAGCAGAGCTTTCAGATGTGCTCAGTTAACCAACGTGAAACAGGCTATAAGAGAATTGCTTTCGAAACACATTAGCAGTAGGAATATGACGAGTTGGGCACAAGGGCAACGGGCATCTGATCCGGATTATGAGGAGCCGACATGTTGTTATGTCACCCGATCGCCATCTTAGATGTTCTTTCCCTTTTACACCTGGCCCATATGACATTTGACCTTAACCTTGAGGACCTTTGAGCCCAAAAAACACTAAAATCCTTTAATAATTCCAACAAATACTTTAAAAATTAAAAAAAAAAATCCGAAAAATTGGTTAATAGAAATTTGTCAAAATTATTTTAAAAATACTTTAAAAATTATTAAAATTTTCTTCATAAAATACCAAAATTTCCCCAAACAGCTGACAGGTATCAGCGACTCCGGAGACATTGACCTTTAACCTTGAAAATGCAAAAAATTCAGAAAATAAAAAATAAATAATACATATTCACATAAATTCCAAAAATCCCCAAAAAAAAAATTATTTAAAATTAATTGTTAAAAAAAATGAAAAAATTACTTAAAACTTATAAAAAATGTTTAAACTTACATTTCCTAAGGTCCCCCCCACACCACCAATTACTCACCTCTGTTCGTCTCCAGCAGACGACTGGCTCCATCACCCCCACTCTGCTCACAAATACTCATTCGGCCATCTTGATTTTTCTTTCATTTGTTTATACATTACTGGAGGCAACCGTTTTTGTTTGTTTTTCGTACATAATTTGTTTATATATGTTACAGGAAGCTGCCATGTTGGGAGGCGGTCATCTTGCTAGGTGCAGTACCTCATGTATTTATTGTCACTTGTTTTATAGTTTGTGTCTCATCTTCGTGCAGCAACTATATTATATTTCATAATTTTACATCAGATATATATGACCAGGTGACAGCCATATTTGTTTATTTGTTTAAAGTATGGGTTGCGCTGTCGACACCCGCCAGTGTTTTTCGTTGGCTAGTTAGTTAACTTCATTCCATACTCTCCATGTACCCTCCATGTTAGATATTATATTTTTCAAAACCATATAATTATGTAGTATCGATTATGCCACCTGATATAGGCCTGTACCGAATGGTGACATTGACCATTCCTGCAAAGTACTTAAATTTATTTATATATAAAGCATTTTTGAAATAAAACGCAGCATAACTTTATTACATAAAATTTATTGTACACATAAAAAATATACAGGTTTATTAACCTTCTTCGCTCTTCACCACTCGATGTCCGCATTGACGACCCAGGAATAAAGTGGGCAGGGAAATACCACCACTTGAAACTGGCGACGCTCGAAAGTCACTAAACAGTTACGGTGTGCGTACAGTCATTTGCGCTCATCATAGTATTTTGACGGTCCTCTGTCTCGGCAATTGTAAGATACAAGCTGGTCGTGAAGTACCAGGCAAAATGTGTACGTGTTAGCAGGAATATTTCCATGTGTAGTGAATCCAATCCTGCAGTTGATCACTTTGAAGGTAATACCCTCGTCCTGTTTATTCACATCGAATACCATGAGCGGGGCCAAACTCTTGAACGTATCAGGGCTCAATATCGGGGATTGGGTGCGCTTATAATATGCACTTTGTAATTCAGCGTACGTATGATATGCGAGCAGGTACTGTCCATTTACAAAGTTCGTGTTCATGTCTACGTACGGGTATCTTGCACTATTCAAAATTTTTTTGACATTTTCTATTTGGCATGTGACGAACTGCGTAAGGCTCACTCTTACATTGTGCTGTCTTCCAGTCTGTAGCCCAACAATAATAAACCTCGGTTTCTCAGAAGCAAAGCTGGTCTTCACCATCCAGTAAATGTGCTGGCTTGCTGGCAATCCGGGGTATCTCTCCAGACTCAACGACCTGAAAGCCACATAGATGTTTTTACCATATTCCACATTCTGGAACATGTGTAGGCGTTCTGTAGTACTCAACTGCACATGAGGCAGCATCCATTCGATATACTGTAGGCTAATGCCTACTGCCTCCAGGTTTCCTCCCGTACCCACAATGGTTTCCAAATGTGTATTGGCGAGCATTATCACCAGCCCCTACTTCAAATTGAAGATTAATCGTTTGTAGTCTTTGACAAATCCCATTAGCATGGAGAGCGGAACATATACTTCGAACCTGCCTTCAGCATAAATGTGAATACTGTAGTGATCTTCGATTCCCCAGCCTGCCATCTTGGCTGCAGGCATCTCATTCGGAGTGAGCAAAAGGTAATTTTTGACCATAGACGAAAATTAGTGCAACGTGTTGCTCTGCCTCCCATTGAGGTATGTGCCGCTCGCCAAATTGCAGGTTATTCGTATCACATTGACTGAGAAAATGTTTACAGGCTACCACGACACGTGTGTTTTACCAGCTTCATAGATGCGTGGCTCGAACCCCAGCATCGGTCTAATAGTATCCGGTTTCGTATAGTCGATATCTTCCTTGCATCTGATAACACTATTCAGAGTAATGGGACTCCCACATAGTTCGAATTCAGTGTCGGGTAGGGCCGGGGGGGGGGGGGCAGCGAATCTTCAATGTACCTTGCAGTATCGTCATTTCATAAGAGTCTATGGGCAGCGAAACTTCATGGGAAACAGTACTACTTTTTACGAGGTACAGCTTGCATTTTTTTTTCATCAATGTTCGGTATCGCATTGTAAGTTTTAAAATCGACAATGCTTATGATCCATTCACCATCCAGGTCGAGTGGCGGAAATTGTACCACACGTAGCTCGGAGCTACGACCCGTCAAGGTAAGCGTTATCGACATAACTAATGGTTTCCTTGGGTTGTCTAGCCTATTTATGCAATTACTTGTATGAGTGTACCAGGAAGTCAAGGCTCAAATGTCCGCAGTTCCATGTGTTAGGCAGCTGCTCCGTTTCGTAATTATAAGTTAGTGTACAATGTTTCAGATACTTGCGAAATTCGGGCTGAGGATGCAAATTCCCGAAACTATCAAAATCGTATGCAAGTTTACCTATCTTTAAGTAGCCTACCCAGTGCATGCCAGGCCCAGCTGTCATATCCATATTAAGTATGGCGCATCCTTCTCTCTTCGGTTTAGCAGGTAAACCATATATCATAAACACTTCGCCAAAATAAGGTATTTTCAACTTGCGCCCAAACAATTCCAAATCCACATTCTTGAGTGCTCGTTTCGGTAGAGATTTCATTATTGTTTCTTCCTGCTGGGCCGCTTTTGCATGCTTCTGCCTTCTACTGGGTATGGCCTTAGGTAGAGGCCTTGCCCAGGGCGATAGTTTTCATATTTGCATTGTGTCTTTGTGCTTCGGTTAACTACTTCTGTTCGTTCGATGCTGTGATGACAATTCAGACGATACCCCTCGTGGCTCCGATTAGGCTTCCGAGGCCCATGAGTGCAGGCAAAAGCAGTGAAAAAAAATCCTCCACTAGATATTTCCTTAGTCTTGCAGGCGGCTTTTTTCTTTTTGTAATGGATATTTCTTTACATTCGTGCCTTTCTTTAGCTGTTATCCTCCATGCACATCTTCACTTTAGCATTCATCAAATTGGAAACACCCCACACTGCCATTTTTTTCTCCGTACCCGGCATCTGATGATTTTCTTATTCCGTCTGCCTTCTGTGCAAGTATCCAGTCTGCTCGGTGTCTGGCTTGCAGATCCTTGTGCTAGGAATAGGCGATGTCGTGCTGTCTTGTCGTGTGACAGCCTTTTTAGCTTGGTTCCTGGCCCATAGAACCTGTATCCAGGAATGTGCAACTCGAACGGTACAATGTTGATCAGCGTATCGACGACCCCGCTTCAAGTTTCGGTCTTACCTCTTCGAGACATTGTGGTGAACTGAGCGAGAAAATTATTTATATGATCTTTTTATACATTTTCGTTTCAGTATCATTCTAGACTTGGAATATTACGGAAATATTGCATATTCCTATATGACATTTCAGTGCGAATTATGCCAGAGACAATTTATTCGAAATGATAACTTGAAGAGACATCCTAAAATGAGCATAATATCATCAACGAGCCTTGTATACGTTACCTCCTCCTCCATCTCCTCCGCCTCCTCCTCCTCCCCCAATGTATTATAGAAACCAAGCAGACGAAAACAGTATACAGATCATAAAACAAGATATTGCTCTACCCATACGCATACATGCTGAAGATGAAGCTATCTCCCACGAATTGTGGAATTGAAGCCTATTTCCGAATAGAGTGAGGTGCATCATCGCAGGACTATCAAATTGCGGCAAGACTTATGTCCTACTGAGCCTGCTGGAAGAAGAAACTCGTCTCTGGTTCGAAAACATGTACCTGTACTCAAAATCACTCCACCAACCGAAATACCAGAGTTTGGCACGAATACTGCCGGCTGTGGAGGGGCATGGGTTATGTCCCATGCAGTGATAATGAAGCCGTCGTACCTCTGAACGAAGCACTGCGAAACTCTATATTTGTCTCTGATGACATTGCCTGCGAGGAACAAACTTGTATTCAAGAATACTTCAGAATAGAATGGCATGCATGCGTGGACTGCGTGCACCTCGGCCAGACTTATTCGCGCATACCCAAACTGATACTTCCCGATAATCCCAATGTGTTGGTTCTGTTTCGCATGGATGACATTAATTTACGTCACGTTTACGACGACCACGTCAATACGGACATGACGCTATCAGATTTCAAACATGTGTGTGCCTTGTGCTGGAACGAGAAATACGGATTTTTGTCGATCGTCAAGGACTGGCCCTTATATAATGGGAATTAACAGGCATGGGTTCGATCAGTTCATTGCCAGCCGTCGAGAACGAGTTACAGCATATCGAAATTCGGGCAGAGTAGCCTCAAGATACGCCATCATAAAGGCAACTATGGTGGTTGTCTCATACCAGGAGATGATGGAACTTGTGATACTGGTAGAAGAATAATTCGGATCGTTGGTGAACCCGAACGATTTGGCGATGCTGCTACTAAACATTTCGTCTTCGAAACTGGAAATTACATAATTTCGGAATTATGCAGTATGTTGGCCGAACAAAACACATTCTTTCGAAACTACCTGTTCTAGTTTAGAGCGAAAATGGAGCATGTGAAGACGGAGATCGTCCGCGATATGGTGTCCATGGACTAGCATGTAACGAGTGTTCAAAGACAAATTATCGACAGGTTGAATGTAGAATCTGCATAAAATGAAGAGAATCTGAAAAACCTAGAAAGATATATGACATGTACATTCAACACCTCTATTTCCCGCCTCGCCACGAAAACATATATTCAAAACTACGGCAGGGGCATATTGGAAGTTTGCAGCTAACATCTGAGCAAGATCGAATAAACCTATAAAAAAGAGTGGCAGTGAGAATTTTTATTCTCTATGATGGCGAACATTGCCAGCGAACTACATCGGGTGATTCTGTATGTCCGCTCAAATATTTGCTCGCCAAGAGAGCCAAAATTTCACACTACCATATAAATGAGAAATTTTTAAGCCAATTCCTTGTCGTCTCGATGTACTCAGGGAGAGCTATGGAGCACCCGTAGCTGTAAAGTCCGAATTCGACATAACCACTAAGCCTTTGAAGAAGCGAAAGCATGATGAAGTACAATCAGATCAGGACGATGGATCGGAGCGAACTTGCCACACAAGAACAAAGTACGGAACAAAGCCCAGAAAACAAATTCTTCGGCTCGACGGTACCTACGATCGTACACGTCTTGTAATAATGATACGACGTACGATGTATACAGGCATAATGATAAATGGTTCCTTGGCGCTGATGAAATAGAGTTTATCACCAGGTGGGAGCATCCAAGTTGGCAATTACACGGTACATGGAACCCCCGGGCTATACGAACTTGTATTTCGCAAGGAGCCCAGAGATTTTACAGAATCCGACCTCCTGGAATAAAATACTTTTCTTGAACACACGCACGCACTTTACCAAGTAACGATCCCGAGACTGGTGTTTATAAGGACGAAGATAACGATCAAATCGACATTCTCGCAGACCTATTCAGTGGCCTAGCACTGAAAAGTAGGGACAGTCTGAAGAAGATAGATGGTGACAAAAATATCGACTATGTATTCTGGTACGACCCGAACGAGGAGCTGGTGGATGGGCTGCAGCTCCTGCTTGCTTCGCAAAGTGTTGGAAATTACTCTCACACCAACGAGATAGTTTTATTCAACGAAGAACTTAAGGAGGCAGGCTACATACAATGTGTCGATTAGTCATCGCCAACCTTCAAGTGGTGGTGTTTCCCTGCCCGCTTCAATTCTTGGGCTGTCGAGGCCGACATCGAGTGGTGAACATAGAAGAAGATTAATAAACCTGAAAAAATTATTATGCGTAGAATAAATTTTTTGTAAAAAAGATATGCTGTGGTTTTTTTAAATAAAAATTCCCCACTTTATATACATGAATAAAAATAAATAAAATTAAGCATTTTGCAGGAATGGCCGATGTCACCATTCAGTACAGGCAAATATCAGGTGGCATAGTCGATACTTCATATGCATGTTTAAAAATATAACTTAACATGTAGGGTATGGACCGAAGATGACAAATTGGCCAATGAAAAACTTTGGCAGGTGGCGACAGTGCAAAAAATACTTTAAACACATAAACAAATGTGCCGCCTCACACGAAATTTTTACAACTTTTTGAGCACGGAGGTTGCTTAAAAATGTACTGCTTATCATCAGGTGAAAAAAAATTTCTCCAAAGTGGACGTGGTTTTACCACATATAAACTATTTGTACCTGGTTACGATGCAGCCACATTCAACATCGTTGTCACCGGCGTGCACTCAAGCAACATTTCCGAGTATCGACTTGGTACTAGCTAGCTTTCTGCACGTATGACGAACGCGAGGCAGCTTGACGCTGCTGACGCTTTGCTAGCGACGTTTCGAGGAAATATTGACTATGGCGTCAGCCAATATGCTGGGCACCTGGGTTTTCGCGCGCTTGTGATGTCACATCCTAAAGTCTGCTTGAATTTAGGGAGTTTTGTGTGCGCCCCATACATGGACATGTTGCGGCTTCAAAGCACTGGATTGGACAGCAATAAAGTCATCCCTATAAGGGGAAATACTTTCCTACAAGGAACTTTTCCAAAATGGACACATGTTTTTCTATTGGCTAGTGATATTTTGCACATCCCTCACAGGGGAATTGCCTTGTATTTTTTATTTAAGGTGGGTGCAATCTCTGCTAGGGGTCGGATTGCCACTGCCCCAGAATGAGATCACCCAGCCAGCCAGTTACTTAATGTTCAACAAATAAAAAATAACTTTCTGCACAGCTCTTATGGCACAAGAGGCAGGCCCATTTGGTGTCCTGAGTATGTGACAGGTGCCATGTTGGCAAGAAAAGTTAAAATTTTGCAAAAGTTGAGAATATTTAATATCATTCAAATTATACTTGGCAGTATTTTTAAATTAATCTCTTAAAAGTTGTTGCTAGTCGTGCACCAAGTACGGTATGCTTTTAAATGGGAACTGTTGTGTTCCCCAGAAGTTTCACACGGCAGTTAAAATTTTAATCCAGCTATAATTTTTAAAGAGATAGTGTTTTGCTGGAATTTTAAAAGAATGAATATGGAGGCATCATGTCGTTGGCCTCGTGAAGCGCGCATTATGCCATGGACGTATATATTTAAAGATTGGAAAATAACTAAAAAAAAAATCAACATCATTTGGTGGTTTATTGGTAGCCAACGTAATGTTTGAAATTAAAGTCAAGTTTATTAAAATCTTGTTATCAGTTGGAATCAAAAGAATAAACATAGCACTATTTGTAATTTTGGCCATTATTCATTATGTTGACCTGTAAGTTATATATGTATTGTGTGTGTGTGTGTGTCACGAGAGAGCGAAAATACACTATTATATGTGTAGTACCGATTTGATAGTGAAGTGTTAGCTTCTGCTCTTTTTATGTTTGGCCGAACTTTATGCTAGGCCAGCAGTAAAATCAAATGTTCTTAAAAATATATAATGTCAGTGCATTGCGCACCGCTGTAGGAATGGAGAATAGCCTAAAAGGGCAGGTTGTTTTTTATGTTTACTGCAACTCTTCTCCAATTAATTAGCATGGAGTGTTATAGGCCCATGTATGTATAAATATGTATTTTTGCTCATAGGTAAACTAGAATCTAGAATTTTGCCAGAAATTCATACACCATGGTGTTTTTCAAAACAATTTAATATTTTATATGTGTTTAAAATCAGTATTTGAAACTAATAAATATTTGTGTTTTAAATAAAATATAGCAAGCTGTATTATTGCAGAACAATATGGCTAGTTAGGAGGGGGGGGGGGGATAATCAAATAAATATATTCTTGAAACTACTCATCAATTTTACTGGTTAAATTTTTACACAGATTTTTCAAAACAATGTTCATTTAAGATTTCAAATCTGTTCTTCTTCAATGGGGGTATTTTTTTCTTGTTCCTTTTTGGGACTACTGCGATGTTTTATCCGGCTTGCCACGTTCTTTGGCGACAAGGGTGTTGCACAAATATGGTTATCACATGGTCATACATAGGTGATGTATACAAATTAAATATAATATGGTTGCCGCATGAAGGTGAGAGACAAACTATAGAACAAATGACAAAAAACATGGAGGACTGCACCTAGCAAGATTGCCGCCTCCCAACGTGGCAGCCTCCAGTAACAGATATAAACAAATTATGTACGACGAACAAACAAATATGGCTGCCTCCAGTGACATATACCCATACGACGAACGAAAAAATCTAATATGGAGCAGTCCAGTACCATATGAACAAATATGGCTGCCTCCAGTAGTGTATAAAAAAATTATGAGTTGAGGCGAGGGGGTCGTCGTCTGCTGGAGACGAACAGAGGTGAGTTATTGGTGGTGCTGGGGGAACCTTCAGAAATGTAAGATTTATTTTAAATTTTGTAAGTTTTAAATAATATTTTAATAATTTTTTGGGGAGATTTTGGAAATTTTTGTGAATTTTTTAATTGTTTGGTATTTTTTGCTTTTTCAAGGTCAAAGGTCAAGGGTCAAGATCAAAGGTCATAGGTACTGATCGAGGTCACCTGGCATCAAGGTTACCCTGAGTCGCTGATCCCTGTCAGCTGTTTCGGGAATATTTGGGATTTTCTGGGTATCCTTTCAATAATTGTTCTATTATTTTTAATGATTTTTAATAATTTTTAATAATACATTTTTTTGGAATCGTTTGTAATTGTTTAGAAATTTTGGGTTTTTTGAGATTTTTTTGATATTTTTAAAGGTTTTTCAAGTGTTTTCGGGTCACAGGTCCTCGAGGTCAAGGTTAAGGTCAAAGGTCATATGGTTCGTGGGTAAAAGGTCAATAACATTCAAGATGGCTGGAGGGTGACGTAACAACATGGCGGCTCCTCATAACCCGGATTCGATGCCCGGTGACCTTGTGCCCAACTCGCCATATTCCCACTACTCACATTATTAATGTGAAAAATTGAATGCGGGTACATTCAAGTCGTCTCTCTTCTAAATGAACATATGGCAGTTACGTGAAGATCATAACAGAATAAGGGGGAGTACTGAAACAAAGTAGCGTCCCTGTCCCTTTAATGTATACATTCCCAAAGATATACAGTTTCAGGGAGGCTATGGATTAGGTGAAAATAGAAGCCAAACAGAGCAAACTCTATCATCACGTGCTTCAAAACACGTGACGATGCGTCATTGTCCAATAAAATCAAGGAGATAGAATTGATAGACTGCAGCCCAACCTATAGGAAATGTCACAGCACATAAGCAAAACAAAGCTGACCGTTACGTCCCACGCTATTTTTTCCTTTCTGGTTAGAATTCGCAGAGTTTGTCATAAGTACAAAACCAAAAATTTTCCTTAACAACTTAAATGCTCGGCATCAAAAAATTTCACTTCATTTTAACTTAAGTGATACGAACTTCTATCATCTAACTCTCTCAGTAAGGCTACGGGGATGTAGTAAATATTTATAACTCGCGGGTCTTAATTCTGTTTGACCGAGTAAAATTTTATCAAGTGAGCAAATTACCTTTGCTCGAATATTTCTGAGTGTGTAAACCTCAGCATAGTACGAAGTTATAACGAAAATTGATAGGATATTTTTCTATAAGCGAATCTACTATCTTGCATAGCGATCTGGAACTCGAACTCATGATCACTTAAAATGTATTCATTATTTTGAAAATGTTCTGAGGAGTATCAGAAAAAAACAATCGTACAATCACAGATTCCAAATACAATAGTTGGAAGTTAAGCCTTTAACAAAAAAAAGACGCCCCTACTAATAAGACATATGGTTGCATTCCATATTCTCGCGCAATCAGTAAGTTAACAAGTAAGTTAAACTTACATCGAATAGCCTGTAAGTTCTTCCGTCTCTAATTAATAGCGTATTTTGTGGGGTTCTACTGTATAAGCGGGAATGACGTCAGGTTAGGAAAAAAATGTGCTGTTCGATAACTTGTATCCTTTAGCCAGGAACCTTGGAAAGTTGGCTCTTTTATTACCGAATGACGTGCTTTGATGCTGGCAAGTAAAGGCCGTTTTAATTGTACACGTGGATTGACTACGGTACACACTCTGTGTATCCGCTCTTCTTTGCTAGAGTAGTTTATAGGATGATGTTGGGAATTGTGTAGCACAGCTACGCACTTGTAAAAAAAAAGCAATGTTTTCGGTGTATAAGCAGCTGAAATATAACCAAACACGAGTTGACATTAGCTAAGCGTTTAACGTTACAGTTCCGCGCCTTTACGGTGTTATAACTTGATAATTTAGCAGTGGCGGTAAATGCAAATGCTGAATAAGACATTTTGTTCCTTTCGAAAATGAGACAAACGTCATGGGCAGTTTTTAACGAGGGAAATAACCGCCAGTAACATACAATTACATGCAAAAAACCTTGAGCAGAATATTTACCTATCGATGTCAAATTAAGCAAAAGAAATATTACCAACATCGTAATTTACGCTATGTTGCTTAAGTGTTGGACAGTGTGTTCGATAAAAGAACCACGCTATAAATTACATAAATCACGAACAAAATTACTTAATAATTTTCGGAAGTTTGAAAATATTATTTTATAGCAAGTGTTCCCATTTATAGCGAAATACGCTTATTTTCAGTGACGTCATAATATTTAATTACATGAATGTTTAACTAAACTTGTATAGCACTATGGTCCGTATTTTTTGGTTTCCTTGGTGTTTCGTTACGTCTTGAAGACCTAATAGAACTTCGCAATGAGCGCGCTACTGCTACAGAGACGAGCAGTACATGAGCTCGTTCGGAGGTGTATGTATGCTGTTCAGACCAGCGATGCCTGTAAATACGCACCGACCACAAAATGTTAATTGAGTTGCACTGCTCCGACGGCGCGAACGCTACCTAAGGCCTCCGCTGACAGAGGTATACAAAGCGCGCGCGTAGGCCGGAGCCATACAGCCTGGGATCCGTTAATTAGGCTGCCGCTCGCGTATGGCGGGTTGCTGCGGATGTAGAGGCAGGGGCCGGCTATGCTCCAGCGGCTCATCTATTATTCAGCAGCTCTCTGAGGAGCCCTCGCTTCGCGTGGCGCAGGCAGACACTTGCAGGAGGGGAGTCTTAGGGAAGGGAGGCAAAAGAAGGGGGAAAATTACTCAGGAAATTTTCTCTTATGCGAGCTGGCACTACTGAGAAAACTGTAGGATACGACCTGGCTGGAAAGTATTTCCTTGCCATTAGCTTTTTTTTTGGTATCGTTTAGAGAGAGCCACACGACTTCAAGAGGTTTGCATATTGAGAACCATAGTTACCGCACCTAGCCTTTAGGTTGCTCAGGAGGTTGTTTTCTAAATTTTCTGCATATGCCTCACTTTTTTCTTTGTGATATGAAACAATAATATGACAAATGTATGGCAAAGGAAGAAAAATATTTTACATAAAAGAATAAAACGAGTCACAGAAATGTGTATTACAAATAAATTTTTTTTACAAATCTTAAAATGTTACAAAAGTAATATATTACCCTACAACGAAAATGATATTTTCATCCTTACTACTACATAAATGAGAAAGTGTGTTGGTTTGTTTATCCTTCTTTCGAGTGAAAATAGAGCAACGGATCGACGTGTTTCTTTGTACAGACATAGTTGGAGGTACAGAGAGTGACATAGGCTACGTTTTATTCCGGGAAAATATCTCAAACGGTTCCAAAAAATGATGACTAGGGACGTACATAAGAACTGGATTAAACTTGTCTTAGGATTACTGCATAAAATTGTTTAAAAAAATTATTTCATTTCTCCTTTCTTTTTTATATATGGGCTGTCTTGCATTCATTTCCAAGAGGCGCAGTAGCTCAGTGGTTAGAGAACCCAATAGTGGGTCGCAGAAACTCAGTGGGTAGAGAACTCAATAGTGGGGCCGCAGTAGATCATTGGGTAGAGTACCCAACAGTGGGGCCGCAGTAGTTCAATGGGTAGGGAACCCAATAGTGAAGCCGCATTAGCTCAGTGGCTAGAGAACCCTATAGTAGGGGCCGCAGTAGCTGAGTGAATAGGGTTTATTGTGGGGCCGCAATATCTCAGTGGGTAGAGAACCCTATAGTGGGGCCATATTAGCCCAGTGGTTAGAGCACCAAATTGTTGGGCCGCAGTAGCTCAGTGGGTAGAATACCTAGTAGTGGGGGACCCAATAGATCAGTGGGTAGATAAGCCGTTAAGGGGGCTGCAGTAGCCCAGAGGTTAGAGAACCCATTAAGGAGGCTGCAGTAACTCAGTGGGTAGGAACACAATAGTGGGGCCGCAGTAGCCCAGTGGCTAGAGAACACAATAATGGGGCCTAGGTAGCCTAGTACCTAGAGAACCCAATAGTGGGGCCGCAGTAGATCAGTGGGTAGAGAACACAATATTGGGGCCGCAGTAGCCCAGTAGCCAAGAGTACTTAATTCTGGGACCGCACGCGAAGCAGTGGGTAAAAGCTAGTAAATATTTCATTTATAAGTAATATGAAGAAAGACAGAACACATGTAATGGTAATACGTAGTGTTAAAATAATTGGAAAGTTTGTAAACTTATTACGCGGTTCGCCAGTATATAAAATTTCAAGACAAAATAGCTTACAGTAAAACACTTACCCTATGAAAAAGTAGTTTTGTATTTGAAGGAAATCGCAGAATGTAATTTCTGTAAATTCAGTAAGCACTTTTAGAAATTTGTACAAAATTTTATTTTAAGTTAAAACATTCAAATTTACGCCAAGATAATGAACGTTATTTTCCAAATTATTTAGTAATTTTCCATAAAATTATGGTCGATGTTATGCCAATAAACTTTAAAATATATTTTTTAATTATTTGAAAACTGTTTTTGTAGAGTCTTAAAGATGTTCAAGAGCACGACATTTTGGAAGTTACAGGAAACGGAGCAAGAATGCATGTCCTGCACTCGTTCGATGGACGTCCATCAAAGTTGGCTAGCATTCAATACTGTTGATGAGCCAACCAATATCGATGAATACATCCTTTGGAACAACCACATAAAATATTACACATATTTAACGTATTTCTAAAACACGGGTACAAATTTCGGCAGTGAATCCTGGGGGTAAAAGAAGAAGAATGATGCATACAGCCCGTTGATATCAGGTATGCCCTGGCCTTTAGCGTCGCCTATAGCTGCAGCATCTCCTTTAGAGGTAACTTCAGAAAGGACATTAGAGGCCACTTGGAGTAGTGATTCTGACTTTGAGGATTGGCCGTCAAGCAGACTATCTGGTTTTCGAAGAAATATGCAGTAGTTGTTCTTCTTACTGTGAAGGTGGCTAATGCCCGGTTGCACCATTGAGGATCAGCAGTGATCTAAGTTCGAATACCGGTTTGATCCTGGTTCAGAGCATTTGGCTGTAGCACCATTGCGATCTGCGCGCCGAATTAATATCAATTTAAACATCGCCTTGAACCATGCCTTTTGGCGGTTCACGAGAATGATCTTGGATCAAGTAAATAAGAGTGGTTTATTTTAAAATGTCACAGTTATATTGAAAAGCAATTCTGTTTTAAAATTACATGGATATTCAAACATTCCGTATTTAAGCTCTGTTTGGCACTTAAACATACATTTTAGTAAGGATTTATAAAGTAAACAGAGAAGAATAAAAGTCTGTGTTAAATGTAGTTTATGTGAAGATAAAAACAGTGTAAAATATTTTTATTTACTATAAATAAACTTGGTAATATTTAAATAGTTTTAAAATGGATTCAGTTGTTTTTACTGTTGTAGAATGTAAATTGAGAATTTTTATGAAGGCTTAAGATTCAATGCATTTATTGAATAAAAGACGGTATCAACGTTTTGTAAAGAGAAAATTAAATTCATTTTTTCCCTCCAATCAAACAAAACGGAAAACTGGAAAAGCTGTTCAGAATATCAGAAACTGTCCTAATTTTCGGCACGAGCAAAATCTCACGTCGAATTTATTTCTCACGAAAGAGCTTCCGTAGCCGGTAGATGTAGTTCGAAAATATGCCAACAGCTAGCGCTAATAACAATTTTATTTTTGGGAATTACAAACAACATTATACACACTTGAATATTATTCAGTAAAGTTTGTACAACAATTATTTTACTTAAACCATATTAAACCTTGTACTATCTAGTTCTGTGTACACTACCTTCTTCAATAATACTGATATTAAAAATAACGATAAAATCTGTGCAAAGTGTTTCCAATCAAACAAAACAATGTCACAGAGTTTTTTCCAGTGCATTCAACTAAATTATATAGTAAAACATGCTAGTCTTTCAGAGTTAATATCCACAAATTCTTATTAATTGCCTCCAACCCTCAAAATAAACAGTTGCATCATAACGTTACGAAATGAGAGCAAATCACAAACAGTGTTTCATCTTAATTCTAATTTTTAACTGAGTTCAGGTGATCTACGATTAGAACTCGGCCGTTCGAATTGGTGCAACACTCGTACATTGAACTTGGATCAAACTGAAGATCATCTTTGAACCAAGATCTTTTGATCTTGGTTCAGGTCTGTTAATAGTGCAATCGGGCATAAGAGAGAGTTTTGGATTGACTATGAAGTTAGATTAGATTAATAATTAATATTAGTAGACATGTATTTAACCAATATATATATGAGTATTTAAATTTTATTGTTGATATATATTATTGTCATGAAACAGTGTATATATAATTGGTGTTGGAAAATAATAATAATTGCTTAATTTTGAATGATGCTGTTTTTAATTTATTCGTTTAATTTTGCAGCCCACATCAATGTAGAAAATAAGTCGTTTTTTTTTGTTCTACTTATGGTGTGTAAAATAGTTTTTACCTTACCTTACGTAACCTAACCTAACTTAAGCTAACCTAACCTTACCTAACCTAACCTAATCTAACCTGGTCCGTACTTGTTGAGGTGGACCATGGGTTGTATGAAACATTCGTCCTCTTTTACCACAAGGAATACTCTGCGAAGTTTCTCTGGATGTTTTATAAACACATTGTATATGAGAATTTTTCATTGAAATTATTTGGAAACTACATATATTTTATAAAATCACACCTTAGCTTTTAATGTAATGATCATTGTAAAGTACGGTCATTTACATCACCCATGTCCACAGATGCCAAAAATAATCTCAAAATGTCAAAGCATTTTTCTACAAATTGGTGGTTTTTTGTTCACAATGGAGTTGTCATAAATAACGAACAACATTTATCCTAAATATATGGACAAAATAAGACACATAATATAAAAAAAACCGAGAGTACGCATAGTTTCTACTTTAGAGTGATTTCGCCTCTTGGTCCTTTTTCCCCCTGAGGTTACAGGTTGTTATCACAATGGGCGATTTTTTTTAGGAAAGTTTACGTCACGCATACCTACATCAGCAAATTCCACGAGCGAAGCAAGCTTTGCACCAAGTCACACGCCATAAACAAGTTTGTTTCTTCTTCTCCTACGTCCAACGGCTACGCCACGCGATGTGATCAAGACACGCACTCTCGAGATTAATCGACGATTTCTTGTACACCATTCTTCAGGTACCGTCACGCACAAGAGCTGACGTCGATGGAAACGAACATCCCAGTGTACAAGTCAGGACCGTACTATGTGCATGCCACACACGGAGCAAATGTCGAGAGGATCAGTCTATTGGAGCTGTTTTTAATCGAAAGTCACTTGCAAAAGGAACAGCTCTTACTGCGGGAGAATCCTCCATTTCGCATCAGAACTGTATGTTACTTTCACAGACTTGGAGTGACCTTCCTTTCTCTACACACGCCATGCAGGACTTTGAACTAATAGAAGTCGAGATGATGTTTTATCGCTGAGACACTACTATTGCGTGTTCTAAATCACATACAGGTCAGGTGTCAAACCATTATGTGTTAGTTTCCCGTGCGTCATTGGATCTTCGATCATCTGACACGCCCAGCGGAAATATGGACCAGTAATAAATTTTTAGCAAACTGGTTGCTTAGGTCTGTAGGGCCAAGTCAAAACCGAGAGTGGGATATGCCCGATGTATCATCAAATGAGCAAGTACATTCGGCCCGCCAGTGTGTAGGACTTTGGTGTTAATAATGACGCCATATTACAACGCGAAATGGCAAGGTCTTCGTTGATCGCGAAAACGTGACAGTTCCTTAGGTTTCAACATACCGTTACTGTGTCAACAATATTTCTTTCTTCATTTGTTGTGTGTTTAGCGAGCTACGATACTTTCCTATTTCTTTGAGCACACGAGAACTCCAATTCTTCGATACTGATCGTTTGTAAATGCTCGGCACAGAGTTGGGTGTACTTTAAAATGAATAGAGTAATGATATCATCAACAAGGTACAGATTTCTGAAGACTTTTTGGCTCAAAATATTTTCGTTATTTCCAACGCCTCTTTAAGTGTAGACAGGAGACCAAGTTGGGACGAGAAGCTGTGTTCTTCGCAGAGGCCGATTAAAATACTTACGCTGTTTGGCCATAGATATTATTGTGAAATATTGCCTGATTTTGGCGACAAAGCTGTTTCCGTGTAGGTTTGACTGGAGTATCTTATGTTACCACTTCCTTTGGTTTCACACATTACATATTTGTGAAAATACCTAGCAAAACTTGACTGGGCCAGACAGAGTCAGGTTATTTATATAACGAACGTCGGTGATTTGCGTTCAGCCACTTGAAACACGTAGCATTTAAAATCACGATGTCACAAAATCATGTCAGAGCAGGAAGGTTTCGAAATAACTCGACACAAATCTTTTCGCGGAAATTGCATGTTCCCCTGATCACTAGCTACGGTGCTATTTCGCTCTGTTAGTATTGTGCCAAGCTTAAACACTGCATTCTTGTACATAGTACTCTACAGAGGTGATTTGTTCATTAAGTGCGGGATTGGTCATGATAATTACCCTGTGCAACACCGTTACATGGAATTAAGCCACACAAGTGCTAAACGTTTGCTATTGGTTAGGAGTCACTCAAGGCTTCTCTGGTGACTTAAGGCTCAATGTCAAAAGCGAAACAGACATACAACTTTACGACGTCTGGCCGTTTAATTACAATGCGAAATGATAGGATCTCTACTCATCGCTGCATATCACAATATTTCGCATGTTCAGCAACCTGTAGGCTTTTGCAACAGTCATTAGTAGGCATAGGATAGTTATGCTTTTTGAATATAACATATGTAATGACATATTTGAAGTAGTTTCCTCCGTAAAGTGCATCTTAAGTGTATTTGTCTTGGTACAGGCGATTCACAGTAAGGCGAGCACTTTTGAAATCCCTCTCATTTGAAGTGATAATAAATATATATTATTTTAGTCTCAAACGTTTATTTCCGAATGAGGTGGAATATAAACATTACGTTTATTACTTACATGAATATTTTTATTTTAAAAAGTTATTAAAGGGTAAAAAAATGGCTTAAGGAAAATAGTAGGTAGGGCCTCAAAAGTGCTCGCTTTATCGTGAACAGCCTATAGTGCATATTTTAGAATGGTTTACAATTAAATTGCAAAAATACAGCATTTATTTTATTTAGTAAAAACAATTTTGTTTGTGAAAATTTCAACCCGAGAAAGAATGGCCCCTAATAAACCCAAACTCGGAGGATGTTTAGAACAGCGTACCAGCTAAAACGTATTACGACATTCACGTAAGTCTAGCAGCACCCTCTCTTGTGTGACCATAAGGTCCATGTTACGCCAAGCTCAGTCAGTGAATAGTCGTCAAACAAAATGTAATCAAGTGCCAGTATGCCTCATTGACGTCAAAAAGGCGCCATATCAGCATATGAGTGAGTTCGAACGGGGCAGAAATATCGGTCTCCGGGAAACAGGTTTGTCATACCGTGACATTTTGTGGCTCGTTCAGGCATACTGAATGCTGTTACGACAGAGATGCATGTATGGAACCAGTGGGCTGAAGAGGGCCGTACGCAGCGACGAGGGGGTACTGGACTACACAATGTGACCACAGCACGCACGGGATGATCGCCATCTTGTCCGCATGGACGTAACAGACAGCACAGCCTCGTCCACAGTGTTGGCTTGACACTAGCACTGCAACGGGTGTTGATCTGGTTGTATCGACGGTTCGACGCCGTGTGATGCGGGCTGGACTGGTGGCACGCATGCCATTGCGTAGGCTACCGTTGTCCAGAAACCCCAAACGCCTCAGACTGAAATGGGCGCGTGAACGCCGTCGCTGGCTTGCTGAGTGTCAAAATGTAGTGTTTTCGGACTAGTCTCGCTTGAGCCTGTCCTGCAGTGATGGCTGCATTCGTTTTAGAGGCTATCGTGGTCACCGTAATATGGCAGCCTGCATTGTGAAGCGTCATAGAAGACAAGCTCAAAATGTGATGGTTACATTGGATACAACATGCGATCTCGACTCCTACGTACCGAGGACAATCTGATCAGCAACCGCTACATCAGGGAGGTTTTAGAGCCCGAGGTACCGCCCCTCCTATAGGCGACTCCACGTGCCATATTTCAGCAGGGCTATGCCCGGCCACATGTGGCGAGGAATGTGTATACCTTCTTCAATGAACGACGGGTAGCTACCGCTGTTTTTCTGGCTTGCACGTTCGCCTGACATGTCGCCCATCGAAAATGTCTGTGATATGGTTGGTCAGTGACTTGTTCGTCACGGACCTCCAGCTACCACTGTTGATGCTTTGTGGACTCGCATATAAACCGCGTTGAGGGAGATTACCCAGGGACATATCCAGGTCCTCTTTCATTCCATGCCACGACGTTTACGAGATCTGTTTGCAGCATGGGGGGTGGAGGGGGTCCTTCACACCATACTGGATTCTCGAGGAAAGAGATCACGTACAGCTCTACAGTCCTACTCAATTGTTTATTCTCATGTATCTAATCTATGGTATAAGGGTTAATTCCAATAACATGTATCCGTAGTGGTGTTTCTTCAACAAACTTTTCTGTGTAAATTGTGATTGATTCACGTCCCATTAACGCTTGTGTGCCGTGTTTTGATAAAACAAATGAAACAATTAATAACCCAGTACGAAATATATATTCAGAAAGGTCCGAACCTCAGTTGTGATTTTTTGGTCAGTTTTTTTATCATACCAGCTATATAGCACTGCTCATCTCATTTAATAAGTTTTAATTTTCCACCGCAAGAATACAGTTGTATAATTATTATAAAATTAATTATTTAACTAGTTATATTTATAAGGAATTTTTCGAAAGCCTTCAACGTAGTCAATAAACTCTGTCCTTTGGTTAGATTTATTCCTAAAACAAATGTCATTGAAATTTTATGTTAACACATTTTTTAAAAATATTTATACAACATATGCCGTCTCATACACTGCTTTCATTGTGAATTGTTTCAAAATACTAGACTTTGCAATCAACATTATTTTATCTCTGTCCTCCATACGAACTCTCTTTTTTACGAAACAAAACAGCACATGGATTAAAAGAAGCAACTGTTTGTTTATCATCGGCATGTACTCCAACATTAAAGCACTTATATGCAAGAATGTGGGCCAGTTCAATGTTGGCCATTGTTTTTACATCATAATAATCAACATACATAGTTTGCCACACAAGAACGTTACTATTTTGAAATATACAATGTTTTGCAGTTTTACTAACACCGATTTTGGGTGAATTTCCAGAATTGAAGTGCATATTAAACGTATATGTATATATATTTAATCGTTTTACTATTCCATAATTATTGTAAGCCCTATTCATCAGTATATTCAATTCAACTGTTCCTCACTGCTGCCTCAATGAATAGTCAGTTTGAAATCCAGCCCAGGAAGTCCAGAAATTCCCGCTAGACATGCCAGCAAAATGGCGCCACTGTCCAGCAACGTGTCGGGAAGCTGTTCGCCAATCAGATCTTCGTAAATTACTCTCCAACTGACACGCAGTAACCATCCAGAAACAAGATTATCTCTCAGAACTTCGCGCAACCAATCAGAGAATGAGTATCGCAACGCCATTTCGCTTCTGTGAAGACTGCGAGGACTAACGCGATGCCATTAAATATTGGAAAGTTACTGTCACCATAACTGACTGGGTTTTTAAAAACCAACTGGATTTGATTACAGGCTGCGTCACTCCCAGACTTTCGTGTGTTCTCCCGCTCTTGCATCCTCGCGCTGTTCCAAGTCCACTTCGTTCCACGCTCATCTGCTCAACGACCTTGTTGTTGAAAGCCCCCCAAAACTCTCAATTACACTGTATTGTAGGCTGTTCACGGCAAAGTGAGCACTATTTAAGGCCCTTATAAATTTTTCTGTCCACTCAATTCCTATTTTCCTGCTGCTTTTTAATATGAACATTGCAACATGACCAATAAGCACAGTGTATACATTCACCACTCTCAAAAGTTAACGCCTGAGGCTTCAATAATATATATATATATATTTATTAGTGGTTAATGTTTGTTGGGAAGGCCTTAAAAAAGTGTTCACTTTACTATGAATATCCTAAAGTTGTAAAATGAGTCCTCTTCCCCCACATCGCCCTCAAGCAGGGCAATGTTGCTGCTTGTTCGGACACACGCGGCACTTTCCTTCTGTACACTTGTCCATTCTGTGACCTCGTCGCCGCTACTCGCCCGCAGAAGCACGCGTCTCGACCGGAAATTTGCGAGAATATCCGATCGAGATGAAGGCGACCGCGCAGAAGCCTGGCTTCTTTGCTGCAGACAGTATAACTGTGTCGCGAGTCTCGATACAGATCGTGATAATTCTCCCTGTCTCCCTGCTCTTCCAGCTGACTGCGGTGTAGGACGCACGTGTGTGGGTGCGTGTGCGGTTTTTTTTTTGTCAGGTGCTGGAATACTTCATGTGTGGAAGGCAGGGATTTTTCCCGCAGCACAGTTGGCGCACTGTATCGGCTGCCTTTTCCCGTCGCCGCCTGATGGAGTTGGCATCACCAGCTGTTACCACCGAGGGGTGGTAGCGTCGGGGCAAGGGGGTTGCTGGAAGGGGAGTGAGAGGGGTGGCTCGTAAGTGGGGCGGGATGCCCCCTGCGAGGACACTATTTCCCTTCGTCACTCTCACACGCGCTCTCTCTCTCTCTCTCTCTCTCTCTCTCTCTCTCTCTCTCTCTCTCTCTCTCTCTCTCTACCAGTAGTGAGTTTTGACCATCCGCCCGCAGAGCGCAACCCCTTTGCCGGCCGGGGGGAGGTCGTCACGCCGGTATATCCCGTTGTTGCGAGGGGGTTGAGAAGGGGAAAGCGGATCTTCATGTGGTCGCCCGCTGCATGTAATGCACCACCCACCGATCTCTAACCGAAATCAGAGACTTTGGATCGCCGGAAGAATTACAGAATACAAGCAGCTGGAGCGTTATCGTGTGTTGGAATCTGGGGCACACAATTTTGATACCTGCAGCAATAATTTTCTGGAGACATTTAATTTCAAATATAAAACTTGCCATACATTTTCTATAAAATCCTCTATTTTAAACAATTTTACCGACTTAACAAAAATTAATACATTTTTCTTCTACTAATCTGTAAGGATGTAAATACTTACCATTTTGACATAATTTAACGCTGACTAAAAGTCGTAGCCTATTAACAAAGAAAAAGTTGCTTTAACAATAAAAAATTTATTTTCAATATCTGGGACACATGTAAAATAAAAATAAAAAATATTGTCGTGAATGTATTTTAATGCTTTTAACAGGAATTATAATTATATAAATGTTAATAAATATGAATATTAATATAATAATAATATAATTTATATTACATTTGATTTAACAATCGGCCATTTGTAAAAATATGATAAAATTAATGCATTTCTCTTAAAAAGGTAGGCTAAGTAATTATAAAACCTAAGAACAATTTCAATTATTATAAAATATGTTGTGATACATGCAACCAACCGAAAGTTTCTGTTTTATTATTTTGACTCTGAAAAAGATTATACATCATTTTGTATTAGAAGTACGCTAAGTGGTCAAAATTCACGAGACGCAACTTTCCTCACACTAAACTTCTCCAAATGGACGTTGTATAAGCGAAGGCACAAATGCTTTAACTAAATACACGCGTTTGCTGCCATAATGGGTAAACAGAGATGTTTGTGTGCTTTGGAAAAGGGCATGATAATAACGAAACTTATTTTTGGGCACACAGTCAGAGATTTTTCTCAGCACATTAGGAGTACTTCAACAGACAATTCAGTAAAAGCACTGCCTTTATTGTAATAATACTACTATTTATGTTGAGTACTAATTGTGTGTGTAATATTTTGTAAGACTGTAAAGTATTTTGCAAGAATTAACTAATTTAAATGTTAACACGAGTATTTTTTAACCAAAAGTTTAGCATATTTGAATTCTGGATGATCAAAAAAGCACATTTTGTAAAAAAAAAAAAAAAAAAAAAAAAACCGTGCAAGACTATCCGGTTATATGTAATAAATTTAAGTAATGGTTTTTGCAAATCATAATCTGTGAGTAACTGATATTGTTCACACTCATTTCAGCTACGAGCGTTGTAATATTTATAACTGAGATGAGTTAATATAAAATCAGTTATTACACATTTTTAACATAAATAGCAATATTTAGTTATATCCAAACATATAAATGATCATTATTGTCCTTTAGGAGAAACGTTTTCTTGCAAATATATGCTTTCCGAAATATAAAAATGGCAGTAAGATAAAATTTAGCTATAGAATAAAATTGTATTAACTTATATTTTTTAACATTTGGATAAGTAATTTTTAGCGAAATATTTTACAGTTATACAAAATAAATATATAATTGTAAAACCATACTGCCCTGACTAGTATGGTAGCATGTGTACTAATTTTTATAAGTTGTTCACTGTAAATTGCGCACTTTTGATAGACCCGATTATGATTTAATTATCAGATTACATTTTATCCCTCTACGATATGTAATTTTATCATTGCCATCGGCTTGATCACTTTATTTATGCGTTGTTCAAGTGAAACTGTGAAATTATTAAACATATAAATCCACTCCTGCCATCATCGGGAGGGTCCGCCAGGCAAAATATCGTCGTCCCGGTTTCTGCGATTAAGCGGAGAGCTGCCATTTTGACAGCCTGTTTTAGTTTAACGTGCGTGTGTAAATCTGTAACAGGCAGTCAATAAAGTACTGCAATATCCAAACGTCTGCCTACGTCTTGTTACCACGACCCCTGAAGTAGGGCCTACTACATAAAATAACAATGTTTTTAGGGAGGTAGACGGCTGGTACTTGTTGTGTGCAGCACAAACTGCCTACCTAAGAGGCGTTATAAAGTGTTGTACAAAGATGCTTGGCGTCTAAACGGAGGGTCTCCGGATATCCGATTTGTGACTAAAGTTGTTCCTCATTACATTATCTATCGCTCTTAGAAGTTTTTCGTAGTGATTCTATTGCAACCATGAATAAAGTTATCAAGCCCATGACAATATAATATATATATATATATATATATATATATTATATATATATATATATATATATATATATATATATATATAGTGGAAGAATACTGTGTATTCAGAGAAGTAGATCATAATAACGGCTTTACTTAAGCTTGAATAACCTATAATTATAGCACACTGCTTATTTAAGTAAGATAGTTAATATTATTAGAACACTACTTTTGACAAAGCTGTAACACAAATACGATGTAATCATGTTACCAAAATGTTATTTTTTGTATTGTTGTAAAAGCCAACGGGCTACATTAAAACGAAATGTAAACAACAGAAACGTCATAGCTTCAACACGTAATTGTTACAGTTGTGACGGAAATTCTTGAGTTAGTGTTGGAGTGAAGCACTAAACGCGAACATCGCTCTACACTAATTTTATGCATATGATTTCAATAGATGTTGATAGTCGGTCAAGGCAATATACAACGCGTTTCTAAAACATGGGGTCAAATTTCGGCAAGGTATTTGTGGTGGTAAATTAACATTAATTGTGTATGCAACACATGGTCCACCTCAAAATGTACGTACCGTAGAGGGCGTATAATAGGAGGGAAGATCCACTTTATTAGATACCATATTAAAACGCCTTGTGACTCTTTTTTACAACAAGTCGTTAAACTGTAGTCATCGAGAAGGTTACGATATTAGGTGTGTTTCCCACCCCCATCATAAAAAAATTAAGGTTTTCCACCCTATAAAATGCAATAAAATGTCTTGGAATATGCATTATATTTTAGGTACAAATAATGACTATCGGGGTCACAATACAGAAAAAAGAATATTTTTTGTGCAACTGTCTAACTCACGTACTATTCGAGATAATCACATATAATGAGGGCAATGCTGGCTGGCGTGCCATGTTTACTTTCACGGATAAGGTAGAACACCATTAACTTATTTGTTTCATCTAATAGAGACTGCACAATCAATCACCAAACATTGGCTACACCATGATCGTCAACACTCCAATTATCCCCCTCTCACAGAGTGGGCAACGTGGTGGTGTAGTGGTCAGATCACTCGCCAACCACCTTGGAGAACCGGGTTCGATTTCCGATGGGGTCGCTCCCGGATTTTCGCATGTGAGAATCGTGCGGGAAAATGCCGCTGCTCTGTGGGTTTTCTCGGGGATCTCACGTTTCCCCCACCTTTATATTCCGGCACTGCCTCATACTCACCTCACTTCATCTACATCGACTCTCAAGACCTCGATGTTAAGAGTCTCTTTACTCACGGAGTGAACTGTGCTGAGCGGGAAACACCTTGCACATCTTACTGTATTGTGCCTGCGTACTAGTCGAGATTGCACACTACACTAGAGAAAAACTGTCATGTTCTGCGCATCATCATCAAACAAAAACTTCACTTCTGTCACTCACCGACTACGTAAACAGGCTCATTTCACCTAACAGGTGGATCTGGCCACCTAAGGAATGTTCGTATTTCAAACGTCTATGACATGACACTGTACTGTATTTTTTTTTTAATATTATCCTACCGAGATGTAGAAATACCGATAACGTGCGTTTGGTAAAATGATTTCCCATGCATTTATACCACGATTACTATACTGTTCTTGAAAACGTGAAATGTGTGTGAAAAGTTCCAAACAAAGGAATGGGGAGTCGGTACCGGAGTCGGGGAGCCGCCATTTTGTTACGTCACACGTCCACCATCTTGGATACCATTGACCTTACACCCCTGACATATATTACCTATGACCTTGACCTTAACCCCCAGAACATTTGACCCCAAAAAACCACTAAAAAACTCTAAAATGTTCCAAAAAATCCTCAAAAATTTCCAAAAAATCTTTAAAAAAATTCCAAAAAAATTGTTATTTAAAAAATTAAAACCAATTAAAAATTATTAAAAAATAATTTAAAGGATCCTTAGAAATTACCCATTTTTCCGGAACAGGTGACAGTGATCAGCGACTCAGGTGACCTTGGGTCAGGGAAAGTGGGACTCAAGACCGTTGACCTTTAACATTTGACCTTGACATTTAAATGCATAAATAAAAAATCACAACAAATGCCAAAATATCCTAAAATATATTATTATAAATTAACTATTAAATAATTACAACAATTCAAAAAATTATTTAAAAATTATTTAGAAACTAAAACATAAAAAAAAAAAAAAGTTTCGAAGGTCCTCCAACCACCACACACAGCAGATGTCTGACTCCCTCACCCCAACTCCCCTCACCTATACTCATTCCGCCATCTTTATTTTTCGTTTGTCATTTGTTTATACATTACTGGAGGCCACCATCTTGATGGGCGACCAGTATCTTGATAGGTGATGGCTATCTTGGTAGGCGACCACCATCTTGGTAGGCGACAACCATATTGGTAGACATCACTCATCCGCCATATTGGAAGCCAATGACCATGACCTTGACCATATAACATGGAATGATCTTGAAAAAATAAACTCAAGAGAAAATGCATAAAAGTCGGCAAGCATAGCACATTACAGACTAGCAGCACCGCCATGTTAGATGCAGACTACCTCACCCTTGACCCCATGACATTGAATTACCTTGAAAATAAGAACTTGAGAAAAATACATAGATGTCAATAAGCATATGGGATTACATACTACTACCACGATATAAGATGCAGACTATCTTAGCCTTGAATGACTTGGAAAAAAAAAAAAAAAAAATATGCAAAGAGGCAGAAGCTAGCCGAGATGATCCACCTTTCATGTCAGCTGCTGTCGAACTAAACCTCTCAGCTTACATCCCTATTGCTTATAATATACGAGTGTGCAAGTCTTATGGCGTCATACTGACTCTGAACCAATCGTACTGCACCATTAATACATTGTGCAGACACCGACCAGCCAATCACCGAGTTACCACATTATTGCAGCTGACCGTTCACAATCAGGCATTGTGACATCACACACACACACACACAGGTGGGTAGGCAGGCTTTAGATGCTAGTTCCTTGATCTCATTGCCAAGCAGTTTTATCTTCAAAAGTTTCTTCCAGACAAGTTCTTCGCTCACCTATAAATCATGGTCATACTTAGAGTATACAACTGACTCCTGTTGTCAGCCCGAACCCTCACAAGACTGTCCCATTGACCCTTTCACCAATGACCCATGACCCATTGACCCATTGACGCATTTTAACCCCTGATTGCGGTGCTGACCCCTAATGACTCGAAAACAACCCCTAAATGACCCCTAATGACCCCACAAATGACCCCTGGTTATAGTGTTACGGTGATAATAGCGGTGATTATTGCGATGCTATTTGCAGTGCTAATTGCGGTGCTGTGGTGCTAATTGCGGTGCTGATTTATGTGCTGCGATGCTAATTGTGCTGCTGATTGTAGTGCTGTTGTGATACTTGCAGTGCTGCTTGTGATTTCGGTGCTAATTGCGGCGCATATTTGGGTACTGATTGCGATTTCGGTGCTATGTGCAGTGCTGATTGTAATTGTGGTGCTAAGTGCGGGGTGTGTGCGTGGGTCGCAAGTGAAAAATTATTTCATTTATTTTAAAATCGAAATATATAATCATATCTCCAAAATCTGAAAAACGAACATTTCGTTTAATAATCTAGCTTTAAAAAAGTATTTATCCAGGTCTCTTGGTATATTCTATCGCTTTATGAGTAAACTGCTTTTGAATATTGCAATAAAAGTGCTCTGAGCTAGAGCAGGCTCCCACCATGTTTTGCTATTGGTGATGCGCAATGTAGACTTTGTACTAAACAATGCCACACCACGACAGGACATCGTCCATGCTTCCTAATTGGTCGTCATCGCTTGAAAAGGACTCTTCGTTCGGACCACCCTCTCATGCCGATATGTATTTTTGAACATAAAGGAAAACTCGATCGCAGAATCGGCACTGGCGGCAACCAGTTACCGATCATGGAGTTTCACGGTCCCATGATCATCCAGGTCAAAACGAAGGCCTATGTATTAGCAATTAATCTTCGAGTTACGAAAGCACTCTGAGAAAACCCAAATACTCGTTTTCCCCAGAAAAAAAACACGCAGGTACTTACAACACAATATGTTATTTAAATGTGTTTGTAATCATATGTATATATCTAAATATATAAATTAAAATTTTTTTTAATTCCCATATTTATATTTTCATACTTATATAAATACATTAAACTAATTTTATATTCACATTTTTGTGTATACATACAGATAGGCATTTAAGTTCATTTTATATTATAATATTTATATGTATTTACTTGTATATATACATTTGAATAAATTTTATCATCCCATATATATACATTACAATTAATTTTATATTAGAATATTTATAGGCACATACTTATATATAGACATTAAAACGTATTTTATATTACCATATTGTTACGTATTTTCTTATATATACATTAAATATAATTTTATATTCCCATATTTATAGCTACATACTTATATATACACATTTTACTCAATTTTATATTATTATATTTATATGTACATACTTATAAAAAGACATTTAAATTAATTTATATTCCCATATTGATATGTACATAGTTATATAACGATATTTAAATTAATATTATGTTCCCATATTTACATATACATAGTTATACATAGACATTAAAATTAATTTTATATCCCATATTTTTTGTACATACTTAGACATTAAATCTAATTTTATATTCCCATATTTATTAATACACATTTATATGTAAACATTTAAATTCATTTTATATTCTGATATTTATATATACCTATACACATGCATAGCTATGCATAAGAAAAATTAGATATGTATATATTTTATACCTATGCAAATTTATATACCTATGTGTAATTATGTATAAATTAAATTGAAAATAATTTTATATTTACATACTTATATGTACATAACTATATAAACGAATTGATATATAATATTATACTTACATACATATATACCTATATATATATTAATTTCAATATATTTTATATTTACATAGTTATATGCACATAAATATATATATATATACATTACATTGAAAATAATTTTGTATTTTTGTAGTTATATACCTGTACATATACATACTTACGTACATATACCTATGTACAAAATAAATAGAAAATAGTTTTATTTATGCGTATTTATAAAAGTTATACATATTAATGTACTATACATAATTATATATAGTCCCATTGTATATTGATATAATAGGACCTCCGTATTTTCTTCCGGGGAACAAGTCCTTAGGTTTTTTCAGAGTGCTCCTGTAGATTAAATATGAAATAAGAATATGTAGGGTTTCGTTTTGACCTCGACGATCGTGGGGCCGTGAACCTGCATCATCGTTAACTGATTGCCACAAGTGCCAATTATGAGATCGAGTTTTCACTTATGTTCAAAAATTAATATCGGCGCTAGAGGGTGGTCCATACTAAGAGTCCTCTTCACGCTATGACAACCAATTGGGAAGCATGGTGGTGGCCTGGCATAGTACGGCATTGTTCAGTACAAAGTCCATTTTGAACATCGACCAATGGCGGAGCGTGGTGGGAGCCTACTGTAGCTCTGGGCACTTTTACTGGAAAGTGTAAATATAGTTTAAGAGATTAAATATACAGAGGGACCTGGATAAATACTTTTTTTTTGCGCGATTATTAAATAAAATGTACGTATTTCAAATTTTGGAGATGGAACTCTATAATTTTATTTTAAAATACATTGCATATTTTCTCTTCCGACACATCCACACACACATACACACACACCGCACTTACCACCGCACTTAGCACCACAATCTCAATCAGCACTGCACTTAGTACCGCAATCGCAATCAACACCCTAATCAGCACCGAAATTAGCACCGCAATCACAATCAGCACCACAATCAAAATCAGCGCCGCACCCATAATAAGCACCTCAATCAACACAGCATACCACAATTAGCACCATAGCACCACAATCAGCGCCGCAATTATCACCACAGCACCGGAATCAGGAACAAAATTAGGGTCGCATTCAGCACCAAAATTAGCATCGCAATCAGCGCAGAATTTATCACCACAGCACCGTAATAAGCACCACATTTAAAACCGCAATTAGCACTGCAATCATCACCGCAACACCACAATCAGCACCGCAATAAGCACCACAATTAGCATCACAACACAAGGGGGTCTTTTTTGGCTATTAGGTGTCATTTAGGGTTTATTTGGGGGTAATTTAGGGGTAGTTTTGGGGTTATTAGGGGGTCAGCAACACATTCAGGGATTAAAATGGGTCAATGTGTCATGGGTCAATGGATCAATGGGTCAGTCTTGTGAGGTGTCGGTCCTACGACAGTAGTCAGTTGTCTACTTTAAGTGTGACAATGATTTGTAAGTGAGCGAAGAACTTGTCTGGAAGAAACTGTTGAAGATATAACTACATGGTAATTTGATCAAAGAACTAGCATCTAAAGCCTGCAAACGTGCCTGTGTGCGATGTTCAGTGCCTTCATATGATTGGTCAGCTGCAATCGTGTGGTAACTCAGTGGTTGGCTGGTCGGTGTCTGCACGATGTAATAACGGTGCAGTATGATTGGTTCAAAGTCAATATGAATCAATAGGGCTTGCAAACTAGTATATTATAACCAATATGTAGGTAAGCTGAGAATTTTAGTTCGACAGCAGCTGACATGAAAGGTGGATCGTCTCGGATAGTTTCTGCCTCATCGCATAGATTTTTCTCGATTTTTTCTTTCAAGGTCATTCAAGGTCACGGGGTCAAGGCTAGGGTAGTCTGCATCTAATATGGCGGCAGTAGTCTGTAATCCCATATGCTAGTTGACATATATGTATTTTTCTACCCTTTATGTTTAAGGTCATTCAAGGTCATGGGGTCAATGTTGTGGTAGTCTGCATCTAATATGGTGGTAGTAGTCGTTTATATATTATACTAATAGACTTTTATGTATTTTTATCGACTTTTTATTTCCAAGGTTTTTCGGGGTCATGGGGTCAAGGTAGTCTGCATCTAACATGATGGTGGCGGTAGTCTGTATTGTAATATACATGCTGACTTTTATGAATTTTTCTCGAGTTTTTGTTTTCAAGGTCGTTCAAGTTTATGGTATCAAGGTCATGGTCATTGGCTTCCAATATGGTGGATGGGTGATGTCTACCAAGATGGTGGTCGCCTACCAAGATGGTGGTCACCTACTAATATAGTCTTCACCAACCAAGATGGCGGTCGCCTACCAATATGGTGGCCTCCAGTAATGTGTAAATAAATGACTAAAGAAAAATCAAGATGGTGGAATGAGTGTGGGTGAGGGGAATGGGGTTGAGGGAGTCAGTCGTCTTCTGGGCGTAGTGCTGAGGAAACATTCGGAAATGAATTTTTTTTATTTATATGTTTTTGAATTATTTTTTAATATATTTTATAAATTTTAGTACTTGCATTTTTATAATAAATTTCTGGAAATTTTTTTCCTTTTAATTCTTGCATGTTAAAGATCAAGGTCAAAGTATAAAGTGCAATGGTCCTGAGTTCCACTTGCCCTGACCTAAGATAACCTGAGTCGCTGATCCCTGTTACTTGTTCCGGGAAGATGGGTCATTTCTGAGGAACCTTTCAATATTTTTGGAATAATTTTTAATAACTAATTTTTTCGGGATTTTTTCTAAATCTTTGAGAATTTTTTAGCCTTTTAACCTTGATCTTGACCTTGGGTCAAGGTCATAAGTAATTTCATTCAGGGGTAAAAGGCCAATGGCATCCAAGATGGCGGACGGGTGACGTAACAACATGGTTGCTCCCCCGGCTCCGGCTCCAATTCTTCATTCCCTTTCTCCAGACTTCTGAATTTCCTACTACTCATGTTTGGGATTATTGCTAACATACAGTTACGGACAGCAGCATTCGGAAACGTTCGGGATTCCTCGGCTACACGCATTTGCAGCAGGAAATATTATTGGTGCTTTCGTCGATCGTCGCATGTCTTACATCCGCTGTGCGAATCTAAAAGTTTTGTTAGCCATTTTAACTGGCGTTTTTTTTGTTTTAGAATATTGAAGAAGTAGTGGTTATCCTAATGCAATTCCGGTTGCTTAGGTAAGTTACCAATCTATACTAATATTGTAAAGAGTTTATGTGGGTTTTGCTAATTTGTCTCGCGTAATCTCGGAAACTACATAGTCGATTCTTAGAATTCTTTCAGTAATACAAAGCCACATTCTTCCAGATTGTCACAGGCTACGATAAATTCAAAAAGAAAATAAGGCTTTGAGAAATGCCAAAATTTGTAAACCTAATCGGAAAAAAAAGAGCTACTTGGCTGCTTTCTAAGCATGCACTACCAAAACTACAGGGCCAATTGTTATAATTATTTCACTGTTAGAGAGCTACATTCTTCCAGATGGACATAGACTAAAGTGATCCCAAGTGGGACCACAGAAGCCTAGTAGGAAGAGTAATGCCAAGTAGGGCGGCAGTGGCCCAGTGGGTAGAGCAATGCCAAGTGAGGCCACAGTGACCCAGTGGCTAGAGCGATCCCAATTGGGCCCCAGTGGCTCAATGGATAGAAAGATCAAGTAGGGCCACAGACGCCTAGTGGGTAGAGCGATGCCAAGTGGGGCCACAGTGGCTTAGTGGATAGAGTGACCTCAAGTGGGGCCGCAGTGGCTCAATGGCTAGAGCACTCTCAAGAACGCCCGCAGTAGTTCAGTGGATAGAAATGTATCAATTAGGTATGCAGTGGCTCAGTGGCTAGAGCGGTCCCAAGTGGGGACACAGTTGCTCAGTGGCTAGAGCACTCTTAAGTGGGGCCACAGTGGCTCAGTGGATATAAATATATTATGTTGGGACGTAGTGACCCAGAGGCTAGCGCTATCCCAAGTGGGGACACAGTGGTTTAGTGGCTACAGTACGCTCAAGTGGAGCCGGAGTGGCTCGGTGGATAGAAATATATCAAGTGTGGTCGCAGTGATTCAGTGGCTAGAGCTATCCCAAGTCGGGACACAGTGACTCAGTGGCTAGAGCACTCTCAATTGGGGCCGCAATATCCCAGTGGCTAGAGCGATCCCATGTGGGGACGCAGTGGCTCAGTGGATAGAGAGATCTTAAGTGGAGCCGCAGTGGCTCAGTGTCCAGAGAAATCCCAACTTAGGCCGCAGTGGCTAGAGCACTCTCAAGTGGGGCCACAGTGGCTCAGTGGATAGAAATATATAAAGTGGGGCCCTAGAGGCCCATTGGCTAGAGCGATCCCAAGTAGAGCTACAGTGGCTAAGTAGATAGAAAGATCCCAAGTGGGGCCACAGTGGCCCAGTGGTTAGAGTGATTACTGGTGGGGCCGCAGTGGCCCAGTGGCTAGAGCTATCCCAATTGGGGCCGCAGCGTCTCAGTAGATAGAAAGTTCTCAAATGGGGCCGCAAAGGCTCAGTAGCTAGAGTGATCCTAAGTGGCGACGCAGTGGCTCAGTGGCTGGAGTACTCTCAAATCGGGCTGCGATGTCTCAGTGGATAAAATATATATTAAGTGAGGATACAGTGGCCCAGTGGCTTGAGCGATCCCAAGAGGGGACGCAGTGGCCTAGTGGCTAGAGCTATTTTAAGTGTGGCCGCAGTGGCTCAGTAGATAAAAATATATCTAGTGGGGCTGCAGTCGCTCAGTGGATCTAAATATTATCTTAATGTTATAATTTTTCAAGTAGTCGCATATACTCGCCAGTGGTCGCAGGTAGTCGCAAGTAATCACAGGTAGTCGCATGTTGTTGCAGGTAGTCATGAGTAGTCGAAAGTAGTCACGGGTAGTCGCAAATAGTTACGGGTAGTCGCAAATTGTCGCAGGTAGTCTCAAATAGTTACGGGTAGTCGCAAGTAGTCACAGGTAGTCACAAGTAGTCACGAGTAGCCACAATTAATCAAGGGTAGTTGCAAGTAGTCACGGGTAGTCGCAAGTGGTCGCAGGTTGTCGCAGGTAGCCACGAGTGGTCACGGGTATTCGAAAATTTATAAGCATGCATTTTAATAACTCCATAAAACCTGAGCGAAGTGATGCTGGGCTGCTAGTAATTTATAATATTTCGCACGCCGTTCTTGTCCTTTTAATGGTTAATGCATGTTATAATATAGGAACGCTTGGCTTCAATTTACCTGTTTATATATGTTTAGGTGTTGTAAATTTCGTTCAATGTACGTTTGTAAAGGTATTTCCATCATTTGGATTGGTTGGCGAACGTGTAAAAGAACAATAAAATTTTGTTATAATATCGCCTTCATAGGCTCCGCACAAAACTGAATTTCAGGAGCTAAAAAGGGTGCAAAAAAAATACTATCTAAAGTAAAATACGAAAAAAAATAATTTTAATACCTGGATAACAGACACAACTCTATTCGTAATTATTTATAATCTCAATTTGTAATAACTTATGTTAACTTAAATTTATTTTGGAGAATCGAAAATAACTTTATATTAAAGTATACTAAGATTGGCTTAGTTGGAGAATAGTTATTTTCTGTGTAGACCTATAATGTTTCTGATACGCCCTAGACAAATTATTTTTACTCTTATTTTATTGTATTATTACCATAAAAAAAACATAAAATATTATTTAAAAATCTTGCGGCATACCATATAGGCCTTATGTGAGTGACAATAAGTTGTTGCAATAGGGCCATATTTTGTTGAAAGAAGCAAATTATAATTTCCCCATTACTAGAATTTAACATTCAGAATACAGTTCTTGCGAATGTTTCAGATTTACCAAATGGATTGTTTTTGTAGCTCGTATACACTACAAAATTCCTTCGAATTTACCAATAACGTAAAATTGTACCTTAAAGAACAACCTGTAATACTGGTATATCCTAGTCAGTTATTTCAGTGTAACAGTTTTATTGTGTATACGAGGTTTGAGAAAAACAAATAGGCCTACCTAATAAATAACCATAAAATAAACACACAAGCCTCAAGTTATGCTGTTGGTTAATTAAGAAGTTTTATAGATACTTTATGGTATTTTTGGGATCTTCCAATTTCTCAAATGATGTGATTCTGGACAAGCTTGTAAATATAATATCCCTTTACACACTATTTCATATGACAATCTTTACCACAGCTATCAGCTGTTTTGCTGTCTGTAAAGTCAAAGCTTGTGGGCAGTTTTCAGTTACAATTTTTAAACAAGGAAGGCCTACTTGTTAAAAAAAATGCATACATACACACATTATATACAAACTTTAATAAGCATATGTACCTAGCAAATAGATTTGGTATCCAGAGGTATATATCTCTTGAAAATTATATATCATGTTTAAAATTTAATTCAATTCAGAAATGTATCTATTATTAAAGTATAAAGTTACAAATTTCAAATTTGCTTACCATTTTTTGTATTGTTTACCAAAATGGCATACATCCAGCAACTAACCTCATTACATAATACTTATCAAATGGAAGTGGGTACTGTTTACGCATCTACACTATGAACACCGCCATTTTTAATCACTGCCGAAGCTCAGAGCGGTGGTAGCCCGGGCCCTTGTGAGGGCCCTTTACCACCCAGGCGGTCTCATGTGAAATGCAGGAGAAAGGAGAAGCTAACCCTCTCCCCCTCCCATACCCATCAAAATATTTTAGGCCAGTGCTATAGTTCTTATAGGGTAGCCGAGTACTCCCAGCAAACCCTGGTTCCCAAAGCAGCCCCCCCCCCCCCCCACATCCCTGCCTGCACAGGTTCGTGGGAGGAGGTAACAGTGAGGCTGTTACCTATTGTTGTCCTTTGAATTTCGTTAATTTTGAAAAATGCAGGTTAAATTATAGACTGGACGAGAGTTTGTTAGACTCGCGGCCAGTCTTTCCTTGTAAAAGCTGAAGCTAAGCCTGAATATCCCGTGAATTTAATCGCGAAGGGTCTGGGTAAGGGCGTTGCCTGCAGTGAAGTGAGGTGAGGTGATTGTGTAATGAATTGTGAAATAATATTAATTATTATAAAATTACTTGTTCTGTGTAATTAATTATATTTTAATCAATCAGTCTCAATTCCCTGAGAAGCTGTAAGTACAAGAGTCCTAAGACAGGCTGGACACGTACGGTGGTCGTATGTGTTTAATTTAATATAAATAATATTAATAAGTTTCTGCTAATGGCCTGTATATTTAAGATTTATTACAATAAAACTTAAAATAGGAGGCGGTATCTGCAAGTTGCGGGTTTTTCACGTCTGAGAGGAGACAGTTCTGCCATCTCTGGGTGGGGGAATCGAGGCCCCGCCCTCGGGAAGAATCCGGCCAATCAGGAGAAGCCATGCTATAAGTGTAATTTCGGAGCAGCAAAGGCGTTTTTAAGCTTGTCTACGTGCTTTAAGGGTCGTTATTTCATTTGAATAGTGTTTTAAATAGCCGGTTTTATTGAATTATTAAGTTGGTTTAGTAGTGTACGCCTAGAAAACGATATTATTACATCTGAACGGGGCTGTGATAGTGGCCAGACTGATCAGCGAAGTGCTCTCGTAAACTAGTTTTGTTAAAATGGTGGAATTTTGTCCCGGGCCGATCGGAGAATTTTCGCTAGATCTGGGGTTTTATATTATATTCTTATGTGCCGGGGGAGCGTTCTCCCCCTACACGATGAACATATTGGTCAAAGGCACTGTAAAAATGCCCTGTTGTACTTCTATGAATCAGAGAATTCTGCTGTGACTATGTTCGCAGACATGTATAGTAGGTGACGCAGTAAGTAGAATAGAAATTTTTGTTTGCGAACATGATACATCACAGAATTGTCATCAAGAAAGTGGCTGCAGTTATTGTAAGTAAACTGTGTGCTGTTTGAGTGAGAGATCGAGTTAGGGCACAGTAATACGTGTTTGATTTTTATATAGGTTGCTTTTGTAAATTCATAGTTGCCAGTTTTTAATTTTCTAAATTAAATAATGATTCATTGCATATTATTTCCCACACTTTCCTATATTTGAAAATACTTATTAGTGAAGTTCATCTTAGGTGATTATGTAACTGTAAAATTTGACATTTGAATCAAGTGTGCGGTAATTATTCAGAATACGGGTTTTCGCCGGGGGGAGGGGGAAGAAAAACTACCCAGAAAATGATATAAATGACAGTACTTATTACACAGAACATGGAATCACTAGATATCACAATGTTCGCTGTATATACTACCAAATGCGATAGTGGGGAGGGCTATAAAGATCGGGGAAATTGGTGTTAAACACATAATTATGTAGGTATAATTTATGTATACAAATTTCTACGCTAAATGCAGGAAGCTGTAACCTAACTTCACGTAACTTCACTATCGTTGAATGGCAACAGGGTGTGTGTACGTGTGTGTACGTGTGTGTGTGTGTGTGTGTGTGTGTGTACCGATGCGCCATAGTGCATCGGCCCGTACACCCTATATTATTTTATATGTCAGGACAGTTGTTAGTCACGAAAATATTTCAAGACCACTTGTACTCTAAAGCACTTTTGTTCATATGCTCTTTCGTAGATGGATGATTTTAAATATCACGTTACTCAAGTATCTGTTCTCGAATAAGTATCGGAGTACGTTATTATGATTGGCCCAGCCAAATAGGAACATGTCTTTTCAAGTAGCCAAACGTCCAATAACAAAAGGTAGTTGTGGTTGTGGGCGTAGAATTAAAGTCTAGCAAGGCCGTAAATACTTTCGCGAAAATCACCTGTTCCTATTTATAATCATGGCGAATTCCAGGATTTCCTTGAATCACTGTTATGGCAATTAACTCCCCTGCTGGTGCGGGAACCCTTACTCAGTGCTAAAACGTTTGGCTACGCTTGAACAGTATGTTTCAGTGCGAGAGGTTTATGCTTGATTATCTATTTGTCAGGATAACAGTAAAAACTGCAACCTAATATGACACTAATTTTTTTGCTTCATCTAATAGAATCTACACAATCATCACACATTGGCTACACCATGATCGTCACCACTCCAATTACCCCCCCCCCCCTTCCCGTTGGCAATGCGGTGTTGTAGCGGTCAGATCACTTACCGCCCTCCTAGGAGAACCGGGTTCGATTCCCGGTGGGGTCGGGAAGATGCCGCTGGTCTACGGGTTTTTCTCTGGGATATCCCGTTTCCCCCACCCTTACATTCCGGCACTGCTGCATACTCGCATCATTTCACTTACTTTCCACGCAAAAATTAGAGTATAAATTACGTTATTGTGGAAGTTCATGAAAACTGAAAGATCCCCTACGAACTTACTCGCACCGACTCTGGGAACAACATCCTTTGGATAGAAGTGTGTGACAGATATGTACACATTACAGACAACAAAAAATGTGATGGCAATAGTGAAAAAAGTTAGTCAACTTTAACAGGTCAATACAAGTATATTTATAAACAGTTGCATAATAAAAGCATAGGAAACATATACACATTACAGGGAACAAACAAGTAGTGGAAATTTTCAAAGTACTAATTTGTTTTTACTGGTGGCGATTAAAAAAAAACAGTGTCCCATTTATGTGGGGGAAGTATGGTTAATTCATTTTGGTAGATATTTACTTTTCGAAGTAATATCAACATCCGTTTTAAAAAATATGTTCTACATAAACCTATGTGAGGCACCGTAGCATTGGAATGGCCTATGACATTCGGGTAGGGATACAGAACATCCACTTTCTGAATGGGCGCCCAAACTCTTTCTGTCTAACTGCAGCGGCGTGGTGATCCTTTCTGGGAAAGAGCAGGCGAGCTATTGAGACACAGTGCTCCGTGCATTGAGAAAGAGAGTTACTCCCAGTATGAGTCCAGAAGTTCAGACACTCGGAGACGGAGGAGGTCGGACTCCCTGCAGGCATGCGCTCTTCTACTTTACCTACAATACACAATCCAAAATGGCGGACGTATATCACAAACATATTAAGCAATTCACAACTCAGTTGCGTCTGAGAAGTAGGACATGTACTTAGTGTGTAATTACTCTTGGTATGTGTACTTAGTCTTGGTATATGTAATTACTCTGGTTATGTGTAGTTAGTCTCGGTACATGCAGTTACTCTTGGTATGTGTACTTTTCACATCGCCATTACTCATTATGCAATTACTTACCTTTGACATAACTGGAACCAAATAACACGTCACCAACCTCGTCAGTTGTGTTTCGGCAGCCAATGGGTTAACATGTGTACTTAGTGTGTAATAACTCCCTCGGTACGATTAATTAGTCTCGGTAAATGTACTTACTCTCAGTAGTCATTATTGTTTATTACATAGTTACTCATTATGTAACTACTCAGTATGCAATTAGATCAAATTACACCCAACTACCCTCTGCAGTTCTCGAAACAGAGAGTACCACAACCCTACACCTCCTTACCCTGCCCCTAGCCACCAAACTTTCTCGGAACATGTCATAGTCCCACAAATGTCGCTTGGGCATTTTGTCCACCAAAAAGGTAGACCCACATGCAACAGCCAATCACAGCAAACCTCAGAAGGAATGTGAGAACCCATAAGCAAACCACAACACACCTCTAAAAGGAAGGGGAGGGGGATGATCTGTTTCCCAGGTTAAAGTGTGCCGCCAATTAGAATACCCCTCCCCGAAACCTACTTACAGGTTTATCAATTGGCACTTACGCCACTAATGACTCCCTAGCATTTCAGAACATGTGTGTCCTCGCGATTACTATATAATAGGTCGATTATTTGTTATTAAAACACATATATTCTAAATATTTTTATTCATATTAATTATAATTTTAATCGTTTAATTTATAGGTAGAATGTAAGTGAAAGTTAAATTTATCTAACCATAATACAGTATTTTTGTAACGCTTGTATAAAACGTTCGTGACACTTGGCATATTTAGGAAACAACCAAAGACGTCATACATTAGGTGATTTTCCAAAGGTTTGATTCACAAAGTGTGAATAATCCGCTACAAAACTATACAATGTGAATGAAAAGATTAAAGGCCAACATAAAGTAATCTGCTAAAATCCTAATTTTGCTACACTGCAAGTTTCAAATTATGACAAAAATTGTGAAAACCTATTACTAATTTAATTTTCAATAATTTATTAATATTTTTTTGGTACCATCTCATGATAACAGTTTTTTTTTTTTAATACAATGACTTCCTATATGAGAGAGTTACCATCGTTCCGTTCTTTGGCTGGCGATACCCCACCACCTGCCCTTGTGTTGATGGAGAGCGAGGAACTGTATTGGAATCACGAGATCCCGGACTACCCCACCCCCCAACCCGCCATGCGGCTGGTGCTCGGTCACATTTGGTCGCCGAGAGGATTTTCACCCCTCGCACTGGGTGTGTGTGTGTGTGTGAGAGAGAGAGATAGAGACCGTCTTGTCTCGCGCGCTGTCCGCTGGGAATACCAGATCGCTGTAACGCGCGTGGGATGATGCGCAGCATCTGATCCCCGGCAGTATCTCCCTACCCTTCTACCGGTCCCCCTCACGCCACTCGGCCGTTTCAACCCCCCGACAAACACGCGCATCATCATACCACACCTGCTGCCCACACACAGCTTTCGCTGAATATTTACCTATCTTTTGCCAATATATATATATATTCTTTTTCTCTTCTCGGTTTACTGGTGGTGAATGGAGCGCTGAAATTCTCACCTTGACTATTGAAAACTATTTTCAAATAAACACAGTACAAACCAATCAAAAGCACCAATATTCACAAACAGTACTTCCACAAAATATACTGTTATAAAAATTCCTTTAACTATCCACCTCCATACATTACTTGTTCATTAAAACTGAGTAAATTTTTGGCTATTCAATAAAGTTACTTTTATAGAGAGTACACTTCCAAGCTAGACAAAGCAAGATTATAACAGCCCTTAAAACATCATGCCACAGCATGAAGATTAAAATCTTTTCATAGGGCTGAAAATCACAACTTTTAGTGTGTATTAAATACAGCAACGCCTTAAAAATCTCTTATGAGACAGCATGCTACTTTACATTTTCCCACTTAGGTATATTCCAAAAATGTTTGTTAAAATCGTGTAAGAGATCATTCTCCTTTTAAGATTAACGCTAAGTATTCCTTATACTTCCTATACTTCAAATATATTTCAATGTTACTTCTTTTCAGGACAAAGCAAAACTAGAAAAGACTAGATTTTTATATATATATATTTTATATATATATATATGTCAATACATGCCTTTGATTACCAACCTACACCAAGGATGAAAACGCATTTTCATAACATGACATTGGTAACTACGGATGAAGCAAAATTAATATTAAAATTAACAGCATTTTGTTGCTAATTTTTAATCAATTGAATAGCCATCTCCAATCAATTTCAAGGCCTATCAAGGTAGTTTCTACCGGCTATATGGACGTCCATTTTCTCTACCTTTAATCAGACAAAAATGGCCCTACAACATGATGTCAAATACTTAGCTTATGACGTGCCTGGAACCCAGCAGCCGAGTCTCTGGCGACCAGTCGGCTGCTGGTTCAATTTATAATACAAGATGGAAGGAGAAAACACCCCACTACATTAGAGATAGTCATTTTTTAATTTAGCCAATGGTAAGCATCGGCACATTCCAGAAGGAGTTAATTTCCAAGAAGTACGGTCCTGGTGGTGCCCTCTATACCACGCATTACACGCTGGTACACTCCCCTTCCGCTACACTAGCGCCCAAGGTGGCAAGTCAATGAACTCTGTTTTCCGGGCCGTTCAGATTAACAGCTGCCTTACTGCATGACGGTCGGCCGCGGCTCGGGCTTCGATGAACAACACGTAAATGTATATCGTTCATCGTGTACATCACAATTCCAGTCAAGGTAAAGGTTCATGATTATTATTATTATGTCACACAGTAACACACAAGTCTTTCGCGTATTTCCGATGCTAAGAAAAATAAACTTCGCTGGAATATTACACCGTGCATTGTAGGTAAGGCAAGCAGGTGGTGAAACTAGCACACGGAACGTCGTTTGGAGCGCCGCTCGCAGTCAAGTTGGGGGCGTAGTTGGTAATTTTCCGCAGTACATGAGACTCACGGTCTCAGCCACCGCCCACAACGAACACCTCTTCTGAAGAGACCCCAGTCAGCAGCCGCCAGGAATCCGTCCAAGGTGGCCCATCTCGAAGGGGGACCTGACTCATCACCATCCAAGGATCATCAGCACAAGGAGCCATCTTCTCAGCCTCCACATCTCGGCAGCCTCCATCACTCGGAAACCTCTTGCACAAGTTCAAACGACTAATTGATGCCTGCCAAAACTTTTTTGTGTATCCTTTTTCCCTCATCTCTCCTCCTCAGATAGTAAAGAGACATCGTACTACTGGGACCGGAACTTTATCAAAAATCCTGATACAAATATTTATGTAAATAATTAAACTCTGACTAGATTTGAGATTGTTACACATTACAACATTTATTGGAACTTTTTTTTATGAAAACAGACACAAACAACATAATAAATGAGCATGAAAACCTATGGCGAAATGAGCATGGAAGTGAGAAAACCGGCTGCTGATGTTCAATCCGTCAATAAAATCCACATAATATTACATGATATAAAACCCTAGATCGACACACAAATTAACCTACAAAATATTTCAATATCACTATTACAACTATACCAGGAAAAAACAATCAATCCTTGTCGAATTATTTATCCTAGCAATTTTAGCTGTGTGGTGTGTGGTTTTACTTTATTCCCCAGATTTCCCTCCTCTTCCAACTCCACCGTAACTGGAGTCAAAAATTTTAGAATCAAAAAGGGTTCTACATATTTGGGAGCAAGCTTCGAACCGACATTCACTGCTTCATTACTGAGGTAATGCGCCTCTAGCATGAATGACCTTATCACCTATTTCATATGAAAACTGTCCCTAATTTTTATCATATTGAGAAGCAAGCTTAGTGTGATATTTCTTTAAAGTTTGTGTAGCTTCATACCACATAGTCCCCACGTCCATATTTCTGTACGCTGCCAGAGCCCTTTCCATGTCTGATTCACTCCAGGCACCATATTTCCTTTTCGCCATTCTATAACACACAATTAACACGTGTGTTACTTGTGTTTAAATTTATTTAATTTATGAAAATAAATTGTAAATATAGAGCTTCAAATTATATTATAACCCAATTAGTACTGGTATGAATTAGGAACCCCACCAGTGGTACGATTTTGGCAACTGCGCACAACTCAACTCTTTACGTCATTTCTAGCCTAAAACAGGCGTCTCGCTACAAAGCGACCAGCCGTTAAGTTCAATATTACTTACACCACAATGATAACTGCATGAAATCTAATAACACTTACCCTGAAGTGTTGTATTATCTTACAATGGAGTAGAAAAACTACATCAGCAATCACTCAATTAATATAACTGTAATATAAACGCAACACGTGCTTACACTTACTGGCTATTTTCAGGACTGCTCAATACATCTAGTAGTTCAAGTATTCACCGTGAGAGCACTCCACTAGTCTCCTTTATAGAAAATCAGTGGTGGTACGATTTAGGTGGTGGTACGATTTAGGTGGCGGTACGATTTCGGCAACTTTCCCCTACTGTGGGTCGCCCTTATCGATATTCGGTGCAATTGTTCAATGTGGGAGAGGATCCTAGGGCGAGATACGCATTATTTTTGGGTTAGCGAACTCGATCCTGGGTCAGGACACTTAATATTATTTTATTTTCGAATTTATCAAACATTTATTTTTGGGCTGGATACCTGATATGGGTAACTAATTAAATGTTATTCTTGGATTATCGAGTTCGATACTCAGTCAGGGCACTTATCTTTATTTTATTTTCGAATTAAAAATAAATATATTTGAGTTAGGTACCTGCTAATGGTAATGCATGTAGTGTTATTACTGCATTATCGTGTTCGATTCTCTTCAAGTTGTATACCTGTTAGGGGTAAGTAATGTTATGTTATTTTTTCATTATCGAATTCGAGTTTCAGTCAGGGAACTTAATATTATTTTGTTTTCGAATTTAACAACTATTTATTTTTGAGTGGGTTTCTGACTAAGGGTAATTAATGTAATATTATTTTGGGATTATCGAGTTCGAGTCTTGGTCAGGGCACTTAATATATTTTTATTTTTGAATTTTAAAAACAATGTTTTTGAGTTCGGTACATGCTAGGGGTATTTAATGTAATGTTATTTTCCGATTACCGAGTTCGAGTCTCGGTCAGGGCACTAAAAATTATTTTATTTTCGAATAAAAAATATATTTTTGAGTTGGTTACCTACCAGAGGTAATTAATGTTATCTTATTTTGAACTACCGAGTTCGAGTCTTGGTCAAATCACTTAATATTATTTTATTTTCGAATTTAAAAAAGAATATTTTCGGGTACCTGTAGGGGTAATGAATGTTATTTAATTTTTGGATTATCGAGTTTGAGTCTCAGTCAGGGCATATAATATTAAATTATTTTATAATATAGCAAAACTTTATTTTTGAGTTGATTTCCTGGTAGACGTAATTTTGCTTTGTTGTTTTTCGACTACTGGGTACGATTCCCGAGCAACTCATTAAAAATTTTAAAAATAATCTGGGAAATGCATTCTTACTCATCCACTTCCACATTGTCGACAGCAATGGTTCCTGAAGAGTGATTAGAAGCATAACAGTACCAATATTGATATTGGCAAAATACTATTAGATACATTTGTAAAGCATACCGACATAAATGTAGTCATTGCTTGTTCAGCCCAACGTACAAGGTGTTCCACTGTTATAAGTGCGATGTTGTGTTTACCAGCAGTCATAACCTGTATAGGCACAAGAATACATTTAAAGGCACTGATTGTCGTTCATCGTGAAGCGAGTGCAAGTGTTGTAGCAAGACATTCGCGAATAGGTCTATCGCCAGACAACATGTAGCTAGTAACTCTATGTTGACCATCGCATACAAGACCTATATATGTGTTAACTGCAATGCTGTATATGCAAATAAACATATATTGAATGCTCACAATAATATTCATACTATATCATTACAGTAAAGCATAAATAATTTTGTTGAATGGATATTATGTTTGAGTGTATATAAGTAGTGATATGTATTTTTGTCAATTGTGTGAAATAAAGATAAAATGTATGAAAGACTACGGATTTTTCCTTAATTTTACTGTAAAATATAGATTTTATCTTATCATTTGAAGGGAAAAATAACAGTGGCCTTTTTATTATAATTCTTTTAGTAACATTTGATAGTGAGTATGTAGCGAATGTTTGAAAGTGCTACTGACTTCCGAACTTCTACGATTTACTAGAAACAAGAGTGTTGTATGATATGATGATAATGATGGTGATGATATGATGATATTATGATTCTGATGATATTATGATGATATGATGATTATATTATTTATAAGGATTTTATTTTGATGTTTTTTCCATACAAGTGTTTGCAAGATATGTACAGATAGTATGAGTGATGAGTAGTGTTCGGTTGGCTATACTGATCATATTGTGTGATGGTAATTCTATTCGTTATGAATGGTTTTATGGTTAATATGTCTTGTCTGTATGATATGTTAGCTTTGCTGGTAACCTTTGGTGGTAAGGGAATTGCAACTGGATGGTTATAATCTGATTTCTGTTAAAACATATGCAACTATGTTTTAATAATATATGAATTATTGGAATGAGATTTTGTTAAGATTTTATTGTTGACTATGGTATACTGTATGCGTGTTGGTATTATTTGAATATGTGTGTGTGGGTTTTGCTGTTACATGAGTATTAGAGTAATTCGCTGAAATATTTCATAGAAGAGCTTGTATGATTGTTTTGTTGTTCTGGATGGTATGAAGGAAAGTTATTGGTATAGTCGATATGATGTAATGGAATGTAGGTATTGTTCAGGTAATTTTGGGTATTAAAGTTAGAATATTTTGGTTGCAATAATGGTTTCATGATAATGTTTGCTAGTATGGTTTGCTAGGTATTTGTGTGTGTGTGCGTGTGTGTGTGTGAAGATTTCTTTGTTCGTAAATATGTCTGTTTAACCGTACTTGTTTTTAATTATAGTAAAATGTTTCTAGGAATGAACAAAATGTTTGCTATGAGAGGTGACACTGTGTGTTGGGAATGTTAAATGTTTTTGTGGAGTGAAAATATGTTCAGTTTGTGTTTTGAAAATTTGTTAAAGAGTTTGGTATGTGCACAACACTGAATTCGCCTGGGGTGAATTGGAAAATTAATGGGGAAAAACAAAGAACTCTAAATGAATTTGGTTGAACATTAAACCCATGTCCTTCCGATTACGGGCATTTGTCTTCACATGGTATATGTTGCTTATTTCTTGTATGCATGATGTAAATGGCGAAATTTTTAAATAGTTATTCATAAATATTTTTGATCTTGCATTATAATTCTTATGATCTGTTCATTTACGCAGGTATGATTTTCAAATAAGACAACATCTTCCATCGTATGTTGCTATGTTCAGAAAATATATAAATGTTTGGTTTATTTAGGTATGCCAGACTGGTAGAAAGAGACGAAAGTTTAGGTATTTACTTCATTATGTTTGTGTGTTTGTGTTTTGAAATCATTTTGAGTTATTTTGGGTAATTTTGGGTCAGTTTGGGTAATTTTGTGTTAATAGGAGATGGTCTTGGTTAAAGCGAGATTGCAAATTAGAATATTTTGGATTCTTTTTGTGCATGTAGATTATATTGGAATGAAAATCTTTGTATCAGAATGAAAAAAGTTTGTGCTGTGGTTTTGCAAGTAGTTGGTATGTTATGTGCAAATGAGCTGTGTGTTTGCGTATGGTGTACTGTGAGTGTTTGTTAAATTAAATTAATAGTAAAAGCGAATTTTTAGGTTAATATACGTGAATAGCATGTAACTCCTACGGGAAACATTAGCATTTAAGGTAGCATATGCAACATCTCAGACTGTTAAGTCTATAAGTTAATATGTGTTCTTTAGAAGAAAGAATGCAGCAAGCAATGAATTCGCAACAAATGTGTTGATATTTTGAGGTGGATTATCTCGATGTGGGAAAGTTATGTTCTTATGAACGATATTGTAGTAGTGAGGCTATTTGAAAATGGTTACACAAAATGAAACAAAGTGAAATTTGTTTCCTGAAAATTCGGGTAAGGTATAAGACACATTTAGGATGCAGGGTAGAGATCGTAAAGTGTGATAAATGCTCGCGTGTTCGAATACCAATCCGAGATTTAGAGACTTTTAAAAGAATTTTTTAAAGAATTTCTGTTTGATTACATGCTTATACATATCTGCTATAAATAGTTAAACCATATTAATCGGTTCGACTTGACGTGGGAGCTTGGGTTCGAGACCTAAAAAAAAATATATATATATATGCTAGTTTTCTATCAGACTTAGAAACTGTAACTTGCTGGTAAGGGAATTGCTGATATATGCTATGGGTTGTGAAAATGAGTTTTGTGTTTCTGTGTACATGATAAACACTATGTTAGAAAATACAATGTGAATTCACACTAAGTCAAAACATGATAATAAATTCAGATATTCTGAATGGTAGATTAATTTTAACTTCAAGATAATGTCAAGGACCATGAGAAAATATTAAAGTCTATGAATGGATACAATGTAGACAGGAATAAATTGTAGAAGATGTTAAAGGTTGGAAACGTTTAGGAAAGAAAAACAAACTTTTAATTGTCTTGATTGGAAACAAACTCAGTAATAATTGCTAAATGCAGTGCATTTCCCGCTTTACCTTTCGAAAACGAACACATTTCAACAGTTGACCAGCAATAGATAAGTGACTCAACTAGCTTCCAGGACTTAGATGGAATGGAATGACAGCGCATGAATTTATAAATCATGTATTGCATAATAGATGTTTATGATATCATATACTTCAAATCCGTCTTGAAAATATGAATCCATAGACATATTAGCCAACATAAATATTTATGTAAGTTTTATTAGAGAAATAAATTATATTGCATTAAAAACATAACGTTTATTTACTGACTGAGACTCGATCTCCGTACCAATCCACTCACCATTTGTCAGAGCTTCCATATTGTCAGCTCTCCAAGCCACGATGCACACCAACTAAGTTGAACAGTAAGGATGCAGGGTGCAGGGTTATAGGCAAAAGTGCGAGTGTGTTTTGCTATTACACACTGAAATGGTTTATTAGAGTAATTCGTAGGAATATTCTGCCGGAGGGAGGTGGGTCATGTTGAAGGCACACACACACACACTCTCTCTCTCTCTCTCTCTCTCTCTCTCTCTCTCTCTCTCTCTCTCTATTGTTTTTCCTGTTAATGTTTGTTGTCCTGGCAGGAATAAAGTAGGAATTATTCCTGTTTGAGGTATCCTACAGACATGTTTACGAATAAGCCTTCAGTCGTGAGCTATCGTTTCTCGGGAGCGGACCTATGTCCCTCTAGCTATAATGTTCATACGTTATAATTGTTTATAGTGAATGCTAGCATGTTGCAAGTGTAATATCTCTCACCCATAATAATAGTAATAGTTACAAAGACTGAAACAAATGAAAAGGTATATGACAGTTGAAGTCTGGCTGTCTTGCTGAAAGGACATATTATTTTCGTGATTTTTTAGATGTTAATTATTTGTGTCTGTATGTGCATACTTAATAAATATTAATTGCATGATGGTGTCATATGCATTATTACGTAAATACCCGATTATAGCATACAGCTGCATTCTCTCTCCACCATTCTCGATCTTCCACAGCTAACACCAAACATGTAACAGGTTATTCGAACGGTTGATACCGATCAGGTAAGATTTCAGTTGAACAGAATATGTGAATTCATAAGAATCCATTTTCCAGAATTTTTAAAAATAATATTGAGTTTCGCGGAAATCGAATCCGGTAGTCAAAAAATAAAATTACATTTATAAACTTTTCCAGGATTTCAACCAAAAAATACATATTTGTTTAATTCAAAAATAAAATAATATTAAGCACTCTGACCATATATCGAACCATTTAATATAAATATAACATTATATTAATTTCTGTAAGCAGAAATAAAATCCAAAAACAAATTTATCTTATATTCAAAAATAAAATAATATTCGATTCTGACCAAGAATCGAACTTGGTAATTAGAAATAACATTACATTAATTACCCCTGCAGGTATCCCACTAAAAAAATACATGTTTGGCAAATACGAAAATAACATAATATTAAGTGCTATGACCGAGACTCGAACTCGATAATCCAAAAGTAGCATTATTTAATTACTCCCAGCAGGTACCCAACTCAAAAATAATTTTTTGTTAAATTCGAAAATAAAATAATTTTAAGTGCCCTGACCGAGACTCGAACTCGATTATCCAAATATGAAATAAGGTTCATTACCCCTAGCAGGTATCCAAATAAAAAAAAAATTCTAATTCAAAAATAAAATAATATTTAGTGCCTTGACGGAGAATCGAACTCGATCATCCAAAAATAACACTATAGTAACTACTCCTAGCATGTGTCAAACTCAAAAGTCATTTTGGTTAAATTCGAAAATAAAATAAGATTATGTGCCCTGAATGATAATGGAACGCGATAATCCAAAAATAAAATTATATTAATTACCACTAGCAATTACCCAATACAAAGTAAATTTTAGTTAAATTCGAAAACGAAATAATATTGAGTCTTCTGACTAAGAATCGAACATGATAATAAAAAAAAATCATTTCTTAAACTATCCCTAGCATGTACCCAACTCAAAAACAAATTTTTCTTTAATTCGAAGATAAAACTATATTTAGTGCCCGTGCTGAGAATCGAAAATAATAATCCAAAAATAGCATTACATTAATTACCCCTAGAAGGTACCCAAAACAAAAATTTATTTTTCTTAAATTTGAAAATAAAATAATATTAAGTGTCCTGACCGAGAATCGAAATCGCTAATAAAAAAATAATGTACATCTTGCCCTTATGTCAGGTATGTCACCCTACCCTAGCCCTAGGATATTTTCCCAGGTTGAACAAATGCACCCACTGTCGATAAAGACGTCCCATCAGTTTTTCATGTACTGAGCGAGACCTCTCCCAAGTTTATCACATACAGCCAATGTCGATAAGTGCAAATATGCACCAGAACCGGCGCTCCTACACTTCTTTCAACATCATTATGTTGCTAAATGTTTGTGTATTCGAAATTTGCTTTCCATTTTCTATGATTTTCTTCACTCCTTTCCAATTTTTTCCCAAACTATTAAACCCCGTTTTCATGACGTTCAGTATTTATTCTCTTCTGTCTTCTGCATTTGCGACTCACAGAAATATACTCCCACGACGTCCATATGTTCCCAGCATTTATTTAGTAATGCATTTCTTCTCGCTGGCGTGGTTCTTCCCTTTGCCGAAGTCCGCTGCTTCTGAAGATTGTAGTCTTCAGCCACACGTCTGGGTCGCCAGTATTTACAATTCAGCAGATGTGCCTTTAATACATTGGGCACCGTTTATATCATTGGTTTAAATCATCTCGATAAAATTATCAGCTTTAAAAAATATATTTTAATTTAAGTTAGTCTTTTCCCAAAATTTAACAATACATTTCTTTTGGATTCTAAAACAACATAGTAACAGTAATATTTCTTATTATTCAATTATCACTTCTCCGTCTTACAAAACATGTTGCAGCAAATTTATTGTTTATCAACTCATAAAAACTTTCATATAATAATATACACGTCCATCGTTGAAAGTGGTGGGTATTATTCATAAAAAAAAATTATATTCTATTTTACTTCTTCCTTACTTATGTTGTCGCCTGTCCTCCGATTGGCTGTCGTCTGACCATGGCACGTGCCTCTGCCAACCAGGAATATTTTATTTAGTAGTTTTGTTTAATAAACATTTGATTGCTTCCTAGCCTATAGGAACGAAATGAAAAATAACAAACAAAATGTTAGTACGGAATACTATATAAAATCTATTGAAAAATACTCACTTATGATCTCTATGTCAATGAATTATAGAAATAACCAAAGATTATAGTGTTAATTCTTATAATAAATCTTAAATTGGAAATGATATTAAATGAAGTGACAACATAAGCCAGTAAGTTGTAATAATATATAATTAAAATATATATGATTAATGGTAAATAAATTGTGACTATCTAATGGCTAGCGTTTCTAAGCCAAAGGCAGGAATTCAATTGTATTACCCTGGGAAAATAATCTACAGAATATGCCTCCATAAAATGTAATATTCTCTAACGCCTGCCATTTTGTAGGTATTATTATTATTATTTGCACACCATTATTTATCTGTTAATATGTAAATAATGACCACATTTATTGAGCTAATGATCTACGTATTTGTTGGTGATGTATGTAAATATTCATTTTGCAGTTTCATGTCAAGTAACATAATTTATTCTTTCAAGTGTTTATTTTGTACATGATGATTTTCATCTATTTTAAGTATTACGAGTGTTTCAGATTTTGTATTGTTGGTTGATATGATTTACACGGCAGTCAATAAGGTTGAATTTGTTATTTGGTTGCCTTGACAACGCAGTGACGTGATCGTCTCAAATGAGGTTGCCATGCCACGATTGGGCGAGGCCGAGGTACGCCTTAAGTGTTTCTTGGAGCGATCTCCATATTAGATTAGATTGATTTTAACGTTATGAAGGGCCGCGACTTGTCGTCGCAGACCCGATACGAATTTTATTATAATTGGGTTTTAATTCGAGTCTTGGATTTTAAGAAAGCATACAATGAAGATCAGAAGATGGCATTTCGGGTTGTATATAGTAATTTCGTCTACTCGCGCTACCTACGCTTTTATTTAGGAAATTCGCCAACCGCGAGTGACGTGTGGTACAAATCATACAGACTTTAATTACACGTATATCAAGGCTCGCTGGTCTGAATTGAGGGAAGCCTACGGACTCGAACCCAGCACACTGCATGCTGTCGACTACAAGGATCGCCTGCTACGCTTCGTTTATTATTGAGTTAGATAATTTGCGTTTATATTGGAAATGATTTTCACGATGGATGAAAGCTCTTATTATTATCAAAAGAGAAGCCAACCAGTCAGCAATATTGAAAAATGCAACGACTTAGTTTAATCGTGTACACTCACAAAACCCCAAGTGATTTTAGTTATTGAGTCTCCCAAGTTTTGGTGTGAGTTTCTCAGCACTAATTCAATTATTTATTTGAAGAACGTTGTAATAAGAAACCCTAAGTTTATGAGGCGGCTAATACTGGTTTGGGCAATTTCAGTTGTGGCCACGTATTTTTCATTAGATAAGCTCTAGCGTGGAAATGAAAGAAATTGTAATATTGAATTGTTAATACAAATTAGAACAATTTTTGATTTGGATATTTTTCTGAATATTCCAATTTTAAGAAATTGTTAAATGGCTGTAAAGAGTATGTGTGATTATAATTATGAGTCATCTATACCATTGCAATTCTATTCAAATGTGTCTAGCAATCTCACACATGGACAATAAATTCGTAATTAATAACATTTAATGAGAGTGTCCATTCTAATATCAGAACATATTCTAGTCAGCCTAATCATTTAGTAGAATTGAAAGGGAATTTTTAATGTCTTCCAGTATTTACCTATGGTACTTTCCCTTATGGTAAGCACTGTTAAGGAGAGCTACGCTGAAAATTCAACACCAAATGATGAGTTCCTGTTCCTTCGTACCTACCTGTGTGCAGGAAGTGTAAGTTTTTCGGAATTCTAGTCCATACCAGTGCAAATACCAACTCACGAACTAAAACTTTTCACACCTACACAATCTCTGCATTTTTACAACTCACACGTAATTTCAAACAGTATTTCTGTAATGGGGATCCATTGCAGTTCACTAATCTTAAAGCATATATTTACTGATATACATGTCCCGCTACAACAATTGTTAATTAATTCTTTATGGTAACTCATTAATAATATAAACGTGTGTTGCTGTATAATTACTGGTGCGTGCTACAGTGCCCTGTTCATTTTTGGTATTACACACGGTTTGGACCTCATGTGACTATGTATGCGGACATGAAAAATCAATCACAGATGGGATATTCGCGGAAATCATGAATTGAAATTAAATATTAGCATATTTCAATTTACCAGTTCCTATAAAATAAGTAATTTGCATTTTCCCATACACTCAAATTTAAATGCTGAAATATTATTGTCATTTTGGCGTCTGGGAAAATAAACACCGGAATACCATTCGATTATGGCAAAACAAACTTCTAGTGCGTTTTTTGCGAAGTTCCCTTATTTCTGGAACATAGTGCAAACTGGCACGGAAAGTCTCTCTTAATTATTATTGTACTTTCCCGCCATCAGCGAATCATTGAAATTCGCCACGAATAATTAACATAGTGCTTTCTACATAATTCACTGTAAATCACTTAACAAATTTGCATTACTTGTAAAATTGAAAACGAAAATAACTGTAATGTTTACATTTTTTTTTAATATTGGGTTATTTTGCTAAATAATTTAATTTTCAGTGGTCTGATATAGTTTGTCACTAGTAGGTTTGCGTGGTTTTTAAAATTTGACAAATTAACGGAAACAAAATGTTTTGTCAATAACATTAAATTTATAAATATATCTATTTTACAAAACGTAAGAAAATACAATGCAAAAACTTCTTCTATTATAGCTGGGAAGTTGACAAATTATAAATGGCCGATAAGCTATCAACATAGTTTCTCTTAATCAGTGGGAGCTTACATATGTGTCTTTAGTCTTAGTCTCTTAGAGAGCTCAGTGTTTTACTCTTGTAGCCATCTTAACGCTTCTGTTCACGTAAATTTTCACGTAGGGTGGAGTATTCAAAATATGGAAGAATAAGAGTGGCAATCATTCAAGTTCTAGCATATTGAGGAACATACGTGCCGCCATAAGCCCCACCGTACAGTGGCATAACGTTGGCCATGTAACACTACGTACACATATCTATGGCTCGTCTCCTTCCTTGTATCGAACCCAAATATTCAGCGTCCTGACCGTACGACCACCAAAAGCCCGATGGTTCAAACAGCTCATTCGTTTTTTGTTGAGTTAGCTAAATTACATTAATGTTCGCAGGTTCGGGAATGATTTAACACTTTCCGAACTAACCTCCGGACGAACCCGGACTCATTGGGACGTTCACGCAAATCTCAGCTCTTTAGAAATCTTTGCTTCCGTTCTTCTTTCAGCTCATTCTGTACCAAGGAGCCGCAGTGACGGAGTGGCTAGAATTTCCGTCTACAACCAAAGAGAACCAGGTCCGATTCCCGGCGGGGTGGCTCCAGGATTTTCGCGCTTTGGAATTGTACTGGACGATGTCGCATGTTGGCGGGTTTTGTAGGGAATCTCCTGCTTCCCCACATTTGCATTCCGGCGCTACTCCATACTCACCTTACTTCACCTTCATCGGGTCTCAAGACTCCGATGTTAGGAGTCGCCCAAAGCTTTCCACTCCACTCATTCTGTAGCATACTCACGGGTATAGTCAATGTGGCGTAGATCACGTGAAAGCTCAGAACTATCAGGAACAAAAATACATTTCACATTAGACGAATATTTAATGTTATATGAACAAAAAAATCAGAAACATATTTTGCTACTATTTTAGATACTTAACTTTCATTGGAATTTATCTACGACTCTACTCTTTATAATTCTCCACTTGATTTATAGATAAATCTGTTACCGACCTGAAGCCATTTTCAGTGTTGTTAAGCTGAGTCTAGAAAGCTATAAGGGTCACATTGCCACGCATAAGTGCCCCGTAGCTACTTCACGCAAAGTTCTGAAGTAGCGTGTAGTGTTTTCGTCGAGCTGCGAGTACCTGTGGGCATGAAATGGTATCCCTATCATTGTATCAATTAAAGGTTTGCGGAAAATATCATTATCGTCTCCTATCGTAGTATAGTTCGTATGCCTATAGGATATTTTAAGACACAGTAGCCTAAAGCCTCTTCATAAAGATATTAGGACATTCCGAAATAATATTTAGGGCCTACATCTAGAATAATATTTTCAAAGTATTAGTATATCATCGTCTGTAATATATAATATATATATATATATATATATATATATATATATATATATATATATATATATATAATATATATAATTTTAGGAAAACATTTTAGGGACACTTATAAGCTTTTCGTATAAAATGTATTTCAAACACGTGGCTCCGCATTACGAGCGCCAGGCAGCCAGGCGATTGCCTTACGTAAATGTGAATGATAAAACTTTAACAAATTTTAAGGAGGTTGAATTCAAAAGTGAATGATTAATCATGGAAGATTTACGCCTAATGGCACAACTTTGCTGGCCCGTAAAAACATTAGAGTACGTTTCGGCGAAATAGTAATACAAAGAAAATTTTAATTCTTCAAAAAATTTCACTGCTTCAATTGTTCGACTAATAGATGATATTATTTAGGTCCATTACACTTAGGGTAAAAACATATTGTTTTGATTTTTATCTTACTTTATGAGATCACGCATCAAGCGGAAACGACAAGCTGAGAAAGATATATAAATGTGCTTAGTATTTCACGTATCACTTCGAGGAGTATTACTAAAATGAAATTTTCACTTTTTAAGTGAAGTGCTCCTTAGGTTTAGGTTAGAATTGAGAACTGAGTTCTCGATTTTGAAACGTCCGTGAACAAATTATTTATTTCCTTTATACATCAGTATGTGTGTTAATGGCCGTTGTGGAAATCTATGGTGTTATGAAGTTGGCAATACTGAAGTGGTAGTGGTTTTATTCAGGAATTTCTCAGTTGTGTGGTTTCAATGCCTTTGGTTATGCATGGCAGATTTGAGATTGTACATCTAGTGAGGTGCTATATATCTCCAAAGTGTTTTAATAATTTTCTACCAGAGACTTGCCAGCTGACAAGTACATGGACCGGTGCAGACAACAAAGTTCCGTAACTAGTTTTCTGGAAACACCGAGTGAGAATTCTCGGCGCGGTGTCAGACGGACTTACGCGCTTCCTGCGCGGACAGCCGGGAAGAAGATGGCGCGGGAGAGGTTGCTGGCTTATTAATGAGACGGGATGCTATAAGACATCAATACGGGTTAACGGGAAGCAGGAACAGCTCCCGGGGGAAATTGTTTTCCTCACCTCCCAACCCCCCTTCTTCTCCAGTCCTTGTCCATTCCTCCACAGGCGCGGGAAAAGAGTAAAAACTTAACTAAACTCGGAGCGGTAGTTTGAGCATATTTTACCCCCGGCTGGGAGTTAAGGGTATGTTGGGGGAGAGTGGGGTGTGAAGGGAGTCAGCACAAAGCGACGTCTGAGACTCGATAAAAGTTTCAACCCCCTAGAACCCCTCGCCAACCCTACGTCGACGTAGCGACCATCGTTTCTCAGCGGAGGGTGAAGTAAAACAGACGACCCGAAGACAGCTGCAGCGTTGAGTAAATGTGCCTTTACTCTATGGCTGCGCGGGTTTGGTGGAGGTGGAGGGGTGCATCTGGTCCTTCACCCTCCCCGAGGGGGTGCAGGGTGGTTTGAATGTGGGTTTGACGTGCCGCAGTGGAAGCGGAATATGACGGGAGAATCGACCTCAGGACGAGGCAGGAAGACGGGCGCTACGACATCCCAGGTACGTACCTAATACCCAATCGCCGTCAAGCGGTTCAACTCGAAGACAGATGTTCAAATTGAAGCGAAGTCACTAGTTCATTTACGGAAAGCCGACGACTTCGAGACCTCCTGGGTACAAGCGGGACAGGAACTTGTTGCGAAAACATGATGTAGTGCCCGCATGTGAGCTGCGCAGTAGGCCATTAATGAAGCTCATATTTGAAGTGTTTTATTGCTTATAAATCTGTTGAAACCTCATCATTTGGGATCAATGTTATAGGCTATTCACGGTTATCTTAGCACTTTTGAAATAATCCTTTAAAAAATATCACTGCCTCTACCTGCATGTAGTTGAATGGGAATACTGACTTACATGCGTCAAGTCAAGTTGGTAACAATGGAGGAAGAGTAGTTCCTTGTGTTAACATTTGATTAAAATTGTTACGTAAACATTTGCGAATACAATAATTAATTTATGCTTTCTGTTTTGCTAATGCATGAAATTACAAGAATTACCATATTTTAAAATATTTACTTCTCTGACAATTTCGCAGCATCTCTTGACTGACGCATGAATTATGTGATCAGGAACATGGCAATATTATTTTTACATATGGCGGAATAATACGCCATGTGCGGACAAGTAGATATTAAGCAGGGCTTTCAAAAGTGCGTAGTTTACAGTGAACAGCATGTAGTACAATGTGCTACATGCCTTGAAATACGAATGCATTTACTGTGACAATTTTTCGCGGATTTAGGAAACACTAAATTAACACATAATCTTTCCTCAAATTGGAAACTAAATCTAAACAAAATTTAACCTCACTGTGTGGACCTGCTATTTTGACTTTGGAATTGAACACAAAGTTTTCAACACTACTAGTACGATTTTAAATCACACCTGAGGAAGACATGACAGATTTACTACACCGTTATAACTATCCAGAATCCCATAACATCTTTCTTAAAATAATATAAGGGATAGACGAAAAATCATTAGAAATAATCATGGGTCAATCTCTACCAGCGTTGGCACAATTTATTATAGTTTATTGCAATATGGAACTTGGTTCTACTAGATATACATATTTCCGAACCGTAAATATCATATTGCATAATTTGCAGTAGTTAGGAATATAGATATCATGATTTGAAAATAGTTAGATTAATTTGATACTTTGATCAGCAGTTTAATTAGAGCTACCGGCCTAGTAGCAATCCTTTTCGCCTTGATAACGGCGGTGATTCGGCATGGCATGGACTCCACAAGGCACTGGAGACGGTCTCAAGCAATACTAATCCACGACTGCTGAACGGCCTCCGTCAACACGGTAATAAATTGGAACAGGGTCCACGGCCCGCACTTCCCTCTCAAAAGCATCACAGGTGTGTTCGAGAAGATTTTGTTGGGGGACCTCGGGGGTCAGGCAAGGAACCTCAAATTCGTGCAATATTCATTCAGCCACTCGGACACAATTCGAGACCGGTGGGCCGGTGTATTGTCCTGCTGAAGGTACATGCCTCCTGGAGAGAGTGCCGGTCGCATAAATGAGAACACGTGGTCTGCCAGTAGGTTCCTGTATGGTTCTCCGGTGAGGAACAATGGCACATGCACGATGGGACCCATTTCATCCCATGTAAACAATCCCCAAACGAGGCTACAATCACCATTGGCCTGAACTCTATCCTGCTAACTCAAGGAATGAATTACTCCATGTTCTCGGCGACGTACTAGTACCCAGCCATCGGCGTATACCAATGTGTACATCGACTTATCCGATCAGTCGACATTTACCATGTGTCGAGGGTCCAATGGCGGTGTCCCTACTCTGATGTTGCTCGTTGAGCTTTATGACGCTGAGGTGATTAGAGGTACTTTAGTGAGTCGGCTGCTTCTGCAACCCGTAGCGAGGAGCTTGTTCTGTATGGTATGGCCGCGCACTTGTATTTTTGGTCTAGCATTGAAATGACGAGTGATCTGCTGCACTTTGGCCTGCCTATCCGCGTGACCAACCGAGCTAGTCGACGGTGAGCTCTATCAATGATACATTGTACACCACGGCAATTGTCCGCGTAGGCGGTGGCTTTACCCGAATCCAAGAACTCACAGTACACTCTTGACACAGTGGCTCGTGCAAATTCCAGTGCCTGTATGACTTCGGAGATGGAGTGCCCTATAGGTGTAGCCCCAACGATCAGGCCACGATTAAATGCACTGCTATCTTATTTCTTGCCCATTATGTGATTGACTGTTACTGAGAAGGTCAGAATAATGTCTGACGATATCACAGTTATGCATGATTTGACACTATTTCATTTGACAGGGCAGCCACAGCACTCTTTCGCCGACATGGCTGGTGTGTCTAACTCAACTGCTCATGGGTGTGTGTGTTTATATATGTGTGTGTGTATAAAGGCTATGAAATTTTAAGGGTAAGTAGTTTTGTTGATCAAAAATATAAATAATATCTTAATAATACTAAATAATATTGCCTGTATTCCATTACTGCGATGAAATCGTCATAGATACGCCTGATTTTATTAAAATTTTTAGGCACATGATAAACATTATTTTGGTCGGAACTTTACTAATTCGTCCAAAATGCTACAATATAAATTTTTGGTGTTATAAAATTACATGATTCTCAGTGTTTGATAGATTTTGATAAACAGAAAACAAAACTGGAACTCCTCTTTCGTTTCTTGCTGTGTGAATAATCTTTTTTTTTTTTCCATCTTACTCATTAATTTCTTCTTGTTAGTTTTCCGGTAAAAAAGTAAGAAAATGTTTTCCGGCAAATATATTTATGGTAAGTTCGTGTCACCGGTTATGATCTAATAATATGCATATTCGGTTTACTAAAATTCTGAGTGCTAGGGTTCCATTTTTCAATAGCGATGACAATGGCTAAATAATTTTTTATACAAACATTTTTACTATGGCATATTAAGTATTCTAACGGTTCACAACCAAAGTAAAAAAGTTGAGTTAAACCGGTAAGTTGGTTCTGGCGATCAGATCCCCCATCTTAAAAAAAAAAAAAACAGACGACCAGTGTGTGTTTGGAACGTCTTATTTAAGCTATTTTAACAATTGTGATGGAATGCCCTTCATCACATTTGTTTAAATTTCTTTCTGTTTCCATACGTCAGTATCCCAGGTGTTGAATTAATATGATTTCTGTAACATACCAGTGTTGTATACATGTTTCTACTTTTCCAGCCGGCGACTGAGCAAGTATTGGAGCTGATTAACTGCCTGGTTCCGGCGCTGAGGAATAGAGAGACAGGACGTCACGACCTGGTGGTTTGCTTGTTCCCGCTGCCTTTTGCCAAATGCAGCCTCTGTGTGGGTTGTTTTCTGAAGAAAGTTAGGCGTTTAGCTTTTGTTGCTAAAAGCCATCCTTGGACAATCTATTACGATTGGCTGTCCGTTGTGTCATAGCGGTACTTGATTGTGATTCCCGCTGGATGTTGTAATGTGATGTTATTGTAAGTAGAGTATTCTCGACAGGGCCTGCACGTCGAATGGCGCGCGGGTTGTGAGGAGGGATGGTTGGTAGATAGTTTACCTCAACGTCTCGTCGAAAGCGAGGTCATTAGAGACGGTGCAAGTTGCACAGGGAAGAGGGATTGGGGAAGGATTGGGAAGGAATCGGCCGTGGACTTTGTTTGTGACCCATCCCAGCATTCGCCTGGAGTGATTTCGGAAAACCGTGGAAAACCGAAATCATGCTGGACGGACTGGGAATCTAACCTGGGTCCTTCCGAATGCGAGTCCAATGAGTTACCACTGCGCCAACTCGCTCGGTCGTGAGGAGGGAGCGCCGAGTATTTAGGCGGAGACGCGAGCTGCCCCGTCGCAGGAGGTACAGCGCCCGAGATACGTTGATGGGAGACTGCTAGAGAAATTATGCGTTGATGACCATGGGAGGAGGCTATGCTTTGCGGCAGTGACACACTTTAACTTTTCCCAGACCATGAGTCAGCCATGCTATATGGGAGTTCGCCTTCGCGGAAATACATGGGTAAGTGTTATTTATGAAAAAAGAGACATGTGCTCAAAATAAGGGAACTCAGAGAACAAGTTGAGAAGATGTATGCTGTTCACGGTAAAGTGAGCACTTTTAAGACCCTTCCAAAAGGCATTAACCACTAATAAATACATCTTATTGGAGCCTGAGGCATTACATTTTGAAGGTGGTGAAATGTATGCACTGTGTTTATTAGTCGCATTGTAATATTTATATTAAAAAGCAGCACAAAGTTGTAAATTGGAGGAGAGGGGAAAAATGAAGGGCTCTCTTTACCGTGAACATCCTATAGGTGTCCGGGGAAGTAGTAAAGAAACGGGGATTCTGGAAGCTGCAAGTAACGTCTGTGCGGTCTCAAATGCGTCACTACTCTTTACATGCGTTTTTAATTACGACATTAAGTTTTTTTAACTATGTCTATAGTTTTTTTAATGCGCCTATATGAATGTTTTATTTATGTCCCCACATCTTGCTGCTTAAGTATGGCTCTTATTCTGCAATACGAGTCTTTACCATTTTATTGATGTCTCACCATTGAATTATTTTGAAAACATATATTTAAAGGTTTTGATCAGTTACTAGATTACTGAGTATTATCATTGACACTCGCTCTGCTAATTAACTTAATTTTATTTATTGGCAGTATTCAAGTTAATTACCTATTTCCGAGTTTTATCAAAATATTTCGTTACTTTTGTTATTTTTATTATGATGGTATATAACACTTTTATTCTCATTTTTGACGACATATGATTTATTTAATTATAAGTAAAGTCTATTTCGTATATATTTAACTATCTCCATTTTCATTTTCGTAAAGTAACATATAATTTTAACATTTGTTTATCTGGCGATATAAGTCGATTAATGTTCATGTTTCAATCAACTTCATGTGAATTTATTAATATTTTAGTATTTAAAAGCGTTTTCTCGAAAGTTTCATTTCAATGCTGTACAAGTGGTACTTTCAAAGCTACGCTTTCAATCTCGTTAGCGGCATCCAGAACCGCATAATGAACGTCTAAATTCCTATAACAAAGTTGTACGACGCAATTATATTCTTATTATAATTATTATATCATTATAATGCTATCTTTTGTTGGTAATATGTAACAAACTTTCTATCGGCCGGATGCATCCAAAAGCCATGTATTATTCACTAAGTATTTCAGATTTTAATGGCCTATTGATTAATATGAAATATTTCTTTCATGCAAACGCCTCCATATGGCATTTTAATATATAATAATATTTAACAGTTGTGTACATGAACTTTCTTGTCTGTATACATACATTATTCAAGATAATCTTTACAAACAAAATAATGTTTAATCTTTTATTCTCGTTGTAAACCTAAAAACATTTTATATTCGGACTATTCTGAAATTCCCAATCATGTTTATTTGAAATGATTTCTACCCCAATGTATAAGAACATTCATATTAATGTTTTTTATATTATTGTTTTCTGTGCTGATATTATGTCAACATTGATATTAAGAATACTATTTATTTTTATTAATATGAAACTAGTCATGTCCTACTATGTTATAAAAATATTTTTTAATGAATGAATTCAATGAATTAAAAAAAACATATTTATAGCACACTAACACAATTAATGAGTTTTATTCTTAATTTTTAGTTGATTTTCCTCTGGACCTAATATTTATTACTATCTAACAAGCAAATATTAAGTCTTGCCTATGATTTAAATAGGAAACTATCATTCTTTTGTGCCATGTACGCTTCCCAGCATATATGACTATTATATTACTTATGCCACTTCTATTTATATGATTTTCTGAGTCCTTTTATTAAGTTACTGTTGCCACTTTTATGTAATTTTATGTGACGATTCTCTTAGTGAGGGCTGAGTTACTTTCTTTTGAAGTGGACCTAGTCCTTTTATTTATTTTTCTCTATTATCGTACATTGGCACAACTGGTACCAAATTGTATGCTTTAGGTTGTTGTAACCTTTTTGTTATTCGATTCTCTATGTTACGATATTAGTGACATCCTAATTTTATATTACAATTCACGTTACTTGTGGTGTTATTTTTAATATTTGTAAGCTTTATGACATGTAAAAAAGTATCATATTTTGTTAAAGTTCATATGTTTTTCTGTGTCTTAAGTTCACGTGTTATTGTGCTAAATTTTACGTTAGACAGCCTTTCTTGCTTCGTGATTCATTTGCCCGAGTGACCTACATTCTCAGGTTGTTTTGTTTGTCCTTGGAACTTGTGTTGTTTGTGTTCATCACAAATGTTGGGTAGGTAATGCTTATGCTACATAAATGATATATTACCGTAAGTTATTTTATTCTTTCGGTTATTTCTAATCACTCATATTATGGTATAATATCACATTTTGTTGTTGCGTTTACAATCACGTAATTTTTAAAGAAGGTTTTGTGACTTTTCTGCCTCTCAACATGGCGTTGCACTGTGCTAGTAATTTCAGGGATATCAACCTCACGTGTCTAAATGACACTAGGGTTTGTTTACATTTTACGCCGTACACTTTTTATATGTTTAAAAGTTATGAATTTTGATTAAATATATTTACTATTGCCTTTTCTTAATAATATAAGTGTTTATTGAGAATCGCGCCATATTCCTTGCCCAATTTCGCTTAGCTTTCATAATAAAAACAATGATAATTGTTACACATTCTTTTAGTCTTGCCTAGAGATTACTTGTGAGCTTCTTTGAATGTTGAATATTTTTTCTGCTCGTGTTTGATCATATTAACAACCCTTTTTAAATATATAAATTTATTTCATTTACCTGTCTTTTATTATAGCATTCATTTCAGGCAAAGGATGTTTTGTATTGCTAGCCAAGTTTACATTTCATCATTGATATATTTCATATTTTACATATCTCCAAGAATAATTTTATTACTTTTAAACTGTTTCTCTTTCTATGTTCTCTGCACAGCTTGGTGCACTTAACCATTATTTTGTATAATTTTTGCATCTGTTTGTTAATTAATTTTGTTTACAAATTAGGCTAGTGACTTCCAGGTAACATGAAGTTTTTGTGTACACTGTGTGAGTCATTGCTATCCATCTGGAGTGGCAGGTATAAATACTAGCACCAAATTTGCTACCCACTTCCTTACTCTGGCCCTCTGAAGTACTTTTCGAAGAAACAGTGACTTCCGTGCCTCATGACCAGCTTTTCGAGTTCTAGGTACATTTTTTTTTTGGGCTTCAAGCTCTTTGCTCTGGTCCCTAGCCAGCCCGTTTGTGCCTTGGGTACTCATTTGGACGACCCATACATGGTGATTTTTTTTTTTCGCAGTGGAAGATTGCAGATCTCCCAAATTAAAACAATAATTAATTTTGTTAACTGGTTTTTAACTATTTCTTAAATTTTATTTAAATGTTACTATTTAACTTTGTTTCCAAACATAGAGTGTATCCATTGTGTAATGTTTACTTGCTGCTTTTGATTATTTTTTTTTTAGGGTATTCAGTATACCCAGTTAATTATTCCTTTCTTACAGGTTCGTTTACAATTTCTGTGGACTTTGTTACAGTTTCGTTGTACCATGTCAGTTTCCTGAGTGGAATGGGTGCCATCATGGAGTTCGCCAGGACAGCTGTCTACCCGCAATGTTTGCTCTAGAATAAGGCACACTATTCTCCAGCTGATACTGGTGTGGTCCATACTGCTCACCGTCTGCTCGAGGAGGCTGCTATGGGATACAGACTTTCTTTACAGATCTAAGGTGGTCTTCTGGCAATATTTTTTTCTTAAATCTTGTTGCTGTATTAGGGGTTGCTTTTGCGCTAGCGTTTGTCGCTCGTGTCTTGAAGTTTGCCAAGCATGTTTTTCGCTGTGAGTTGTCCCTGATCCAGTGCACAGTGTTAAACAATTTGTTTGTTCGGTGAGTGTTCTGCGGAAGCACTGGTATCAGACGGTGTGCCTGTTTTGTGTCTCGTCGAACCCTGCAGTAAATTTACTATGCCAGCCTAACCTCATTTAATTTAATTCATTTTTTTTTATAATTTATAATAAAATTTATATACTAATTCAGTAACTTTGCTTTTTATTGAATTTTAAGTACAGTTTATATGATACTAATGATTTCATGAATTTTCCTCTGGATTGTGACTTGCCTATTAATTTAGGCGAACAAGTTTTGTGCAATGCACATCATGTCAACAGGGCTATTGACATTTATTCGGCTTTGATGCCAATCCATTTTTTGTGCATCATACTAAGTATATGTACTGTTTGGGAGCTGCAAAACCTTGTCGTACACTTCCCCAATAAATTCTTTGATTCTGACTTTGTCTTGCTTGTGGACTGATCACCCATTGAACCGAGTCATCTCAGGATCCATTTCTTTAGGAGCGCACACTTTTCAAGAAAAATCCGTGGTACCAGGTTAACTTATTTATAGATTAAAGTTATTTGTTTACTTGTTATGTTCTTATGGTGCTTGTATATAATTCTAGTTGTACATTTGGAGAATTCCCCTATCATTTTGTCTCAATGTGGAACTAGTTGTTGGCCTTAACAGTTGGGGTCACAACTTTTGTTAAAAGATTTGATTTTTTTCTTTTTATTTGTGCTTTTAAGTTGTGTTTGTGATGTCTGCCACAACACGTTTGTTTTTCTACTTTTTGGCACTTGGAATAGCACAATTTTTCTTAAGGGTTGCGGGAAGTTTCTTGAAACCCCATTTCGCTTATTTGTCGCTGAGTCTTGTCTCAATATATAATTTTGACTCGCTATGACCCTTGCGGTTTTCTAAACTAATTTGTCCTAGGTACTTGTATCTTCATAATTAAACTCATCGTATACAATTTTTGCAAGGTACTTTGTGTTGATGCAATCTAAGTATTTTCAACTTCTACATTGACATTGTTTTCTACTTGTGCATATCAAGATTGTTTCACACAAGTGTTTCAAGAATTTCTCTATTGTCTGATATGTAAGTAAGTTTTTATCCCCCCAACTTTACTTTTCAGGACAGGAGTATGTGCCATCTCAAATACGTCACTATTTTTTAAATGCAATTTTAATTACAACATTAAGTTTTTTAAACTACTTATCTACTTTTCTTAATGCACCTATTCTAATGTTTTATTTATGTCACCATATTTTGTTGCTTAAGTATACCTCTTATTCTGCAATATGCATCTCTAACATTTTATTGAAGTCTCGCTATTGAACTATTTTGAAAACATAAATTTAAGGGTTTTGATCAGTTACTACATTACTGAGTATTACCATTGTCTCTTGCTCTGCTAATTAACTTAATTGTAATTATTGGCAGTATTCAAGTATTGATTATATTCCGAGTTTAATCAAAAATCTCGTGACTTTCATTATTTTTATTATGATGGTAAATAATATTTTTATTCTCATTTTGGACTACATATGAATTATTTGATTAGAAGTAAAGTCTATTTTCTATATATTTAACTATCTCCATTTTCATTTTCGTAAAGTAACTCATATATTAACATTTGTTTATCTGGCGATATAAATCGTTTATTGTTCTTGTTTCAATCTACTTCATGTGAGTTTAGTAATATTTTAATATTTAAAGCCTTTTCTCGAAAGTTTCATTTCAAAGCTCTACATGTCGTATTTTCAAAGCTACGCTTTCAATCCAGAACCACATTTCAGGCCTGGTTTTCCTTATTCACCGGACGTGCTGTGAAATTCAGCACATTCCTTTGCCCCGTCATCCGTAGCCATATTCAACCTGCTTTCTCTGCCGTAGCTCCTTCAGCAGTTTCTTTCTGTAATCACACAGTCAGCTCGTGATTTCTTATTTAAAAAAAAAAAAACAGTATTTTCACATGCTAACGGATATCGATGCAGCGCTCTACCCTCTTTAGTACAACCTATGCCATCTAGCTGCGATTGCGGTACTACGCTTTTCTCGTGTCTTCTAGCTCCACCGTACTTTCCTCTACACACTTGACTTTCAGGTACGCTGCCGTCATGGAGAGGTTGCACCAAGCGGCAGCCGTGATTATCTTTTCAGAGACTTGAAGTCCTTTTCGGTGTGTTTTCCACACACATCCTGACATCACGTAGTGGAGTCTAATAATGGCGTTTTCGTGGTTTACCCTCGTTGGTGAGTACTGGACTAATTTATTTACGTCGCATCTACGTCCTATTACCTTTATTAATTATTTTCGTTCCTTGGTTTTTTTTAGACAGGGTTCCATCGTTCCAGGGTTCAATTCCATTCTACCCCATGCTATAGTAAAGCTATTTGCATGCTGCATTTCGGTTCTGCATTATCTTTCTTCGGTTAAGATTCTACATTCTGTACTACGGTATAACTTTGCAAGTAATGCAGATTGTTTCTTCTCGCATCATGCAGAACATCTACTTCTCGCCTATTTCTGCGACTTCTACTTCCCTCATCTCTTCGTTTGCCAGATAAGTCTAGGAAATAATATTCTAATGAACTTTTATTATCTTACAAAAATAAAACTAATGAACTTCTAAATTCTTATAACAAAGTTGTGCGAGACAATTATATTGTTATTGTAAGTATGATATCGTAATAATGTCATTTTTGTTGGTCATATGTAACTAACTTTCTATCGGCTGAATGCATCCAAAAGTCACGTATTATTCACTAAGTATTTAAGTTTTTAATGGCATATTGATTAATATGAAATATTTCTTTCATACAAATGCCTCCATATGACATTTTAATATATAATAATATATAACAGTTGTGTACATGAACTTACTTGTCTACGTACAGATATTATTCAAGATACTCTTTACAAACAAAACAATGTTAAATCTTTTATTCTCATGGTAAACCTAAATATATTTTATATTGGGGCTCTTCTGAGCTCCCCAATCATGTTTATTTCAAATGATTGTTTCCCCAAAGTATAAGAACATTCATATTCATGTTCTTGATATGATTGATTTCAGTGCTGATATTATGTCAACATTGATATTAAAAATACTATTTATTTATATTCATATGAAACTACTCATGTCTTACTCTGTTACAGAAATTAATTTTTGATGAATTAATTCAATAAAACTACAAAAAATATATTAAGAGCACACAACCATAATTAATGTGTTTATATTAATAATATATAGTTGATTTGCCTCTGTAGTTATTATTTATTACTATGTACTTACTATGTATTACTATTTAACAAGCAAGTATTAAGTCTTGCCTATGATTTATATAGGATATTATCATACTTTTGTGCCATGTACGATTCCCAGCATGATTAATGTATTACTTATGCCATTTCTATGTTAATGTTTTATTTCTCAGTACTTTTATTATTATACTGTATCCACTTGTATGCAATATTATGTGGTGATTATATTTCTGAGGGCTGAGTTACTTTCTTTTTAAGTGGACCTACTTCTTATTTTTTTCCTTTTATCCCCCCTCCATATTATCGTACATCGGCACACATCTCTGTGATAGTCGACTTGATGACTCTGAATGCGAATGAGATGAGACACAGCATTGCCGCCATCGAAAGGTGTTCATTGGCGAATATATCCTCGGCTTCTGACTCTGGTGTTTGAGTGTAGTTAACTTCTATTGAGCGCTACCAACACTTTCGGGTGTTTTGGTGAAAAGGGCACCCTCAGCTTTTTGGCATGAGAGTATGGTGGCTGTATGTGTTAGTTGATGTGGGCATGAGGAGGGCATGGAAGGTAAATTGAAGTATATAAAATGGCCGTTACATCTCGGGGAACCCCTCGGATAGTTTTAAAGTATTTTTGTGACACTTCATTTGGTGCTCTTTATAGAGGTCAACAGTAAAGTTTTGTTTAAACGATTGTATGATTGAGTAGAACCTTTTTTATTGGAATTGTATTATAATTCATTGGAACTCAATTCATAATAAATTTTATATATTGTAAATAACTTTGGGTCGCGAGAAGAGAAAGAGTTTCAAAGGCCACACATTACAACTCATATCATAAAGTATAATGTTTATTTGGTACAGTAGCCTACCACTTATCCTGGAAGCAACTGTAGTCACATTTTACTATCCTGTAGATTTTTGTGAATTATAGGATGTTATCTTCCCATACATTCCTCATATTGCTGCTCTTAGAGTAGGAGAAGACGAGGTGTAAATGGGAAGTTGTGGCGGTTGGGATCTGAGGTGAAACGCCACCACACCAAACTTGCATACTATACTGTAGACATGCTGTCATATACTTAGCTATCTGGTGATGTTACTATCCTGATCATTACTGGTCTAATGAAATAAAACAATTGAACGATTTTGGATCATAAGAAAACCCAGAATGCCAGAAATCAATCAAAAAATGTAATGACTGACATACAAAACGAAGCACCATATTTTATTTTATTGTATATTATGTCATTAGTCTAATGTCTATAAAAAGCTTTCATAGTTTTGCAGCTCTTATACAGAGTTAAATATTATAGCTTTTATTGTGGCGGCAAGGTAGAGACAGAAACCACAAGAGGCAATAAAATATATAACACTTGCCATGAAGGCAAAGTCATCTGGCATGCCTTCCTCAGCATATCAATGTACTGTATTTCGACGAAACCAAACTGACGTCATTTCGGTCATTATACTATTAACACTTTGGAATTGTATGGGTAATTTATTACGGACATGAAATATATTATTGTGGTAACATGTAAGAATATTGAAGATCACATGGGAGGTCAATCAAAGGTAGAGAAAGCATTCTGAGACTTACCGCATAAATGCCTCGCCTAGTTTCTGGCTTTCAAACTAGTTGGAAGGATTTTAAAGATGCCTACTGAAAGATAATGTGGAATGTCGGTTAGAGAAAGCAACCAGGCGAGGCTTTAGCCTGGATGTCAAGATAAGCACCATAAAATTGTAACACTGATGCGACCCCCTTATCATCGGTTAGTCCCAAAACTCCACCGAGCCCACACCATGTTGCGGCGGAGGGATTCGCTTTCGTATCTCGTCTGCGTAGGCATCTTCCACTGGGGTAAAGATACAGACTCGCTTAAAAAACACCTTTATCAACACTTTAGCTTACGAAGAAAGACTAGGTTCATGCGGGAGGCAAACGTGGTTCATTCCATCACCCGTAGAGTTACCTTGTTTATTAAAATAATTTACTACAACTGAAAAAAAAAATTAATATTCATTAATAGCAGGATTTGGTTCCTTCGAAAATAAGGGACTGGGGAGTAGGAGCACTGAAGCTGACTTCCGCCATATTTTTTTCCTTTCTTCCCTCAAAATTTTCCATTTTTCCCTTAAAATGTTATCTTTTTTCCTTCAAAAAATGTTAGAAGCCCCAAAAATGGTTAGAAGCCCTCTCGTGCAAAAACAAGCCCCTTAAATCCAATGTTCGCCAATTTATTTAATTTAGGGGGCTTCCTTCGGACCTACAGAGCAGTGGCGGCCATACTGATTTTATAGGCATACCTTACGCCAAATCGATACAATGTATAAGGAATAGGATTCAGACCTAAGCATCAGCCATCTTCCATCCATATGGTATGCAAGTCACCTTTGACCTTGCCCTTAACATCCGACCCATTACCTTAACCTTTGAGCTTGAAAATATAGAAAAAAAAAATTATAAAAAAATTTCAAAAATTCTAAAAAATATTCGAAAAAATATATTATTAAAAATTATTTAAAAACCATAAAAATTATTTAAAATATTCTTAGAAATTACCCTTTTTTTCCAGAAATTCTGACAGGGATCAGCGACCCCGGTGACCTTGGGGTCAGGGGGCCGGGATCAGTACATATGACCTTTGACTTTGAAAATAAAAATATAAAATAAAAACTTTCAAAAAATCTCAAAATATTGCAAAAATCCCAAAAAAAATGTATTACTAGCATTAAATTAATAAAAATTATTTTAAAAGTTGTTAAAATTTTATACATTTTTTAAATGTAAATTTCCCAGCACCACCATTAGTCACATTCGGACCATCCCTAGCAAACAACTGGCTCCCTTGCCTCCCCCCCCCCCCAACACACATATAATAATTCCACCCTCTTGATTTTTTCATTCGTCGTTTGTTTACATGCTACTGCATATTGACTCTCGCGATCGCTCGACTGCCATCCTTGTTTATATGATACTGGAGGCAGCCATTTTTGTTTATATGTTACTAGAGGCCGCCATCATTGTTTATATGTTACTGGTGGCCTCCATATTTGTTTTTTAGTTTGTCATTTGTTTATACATTACTGGTGGCCGCCATAGTGGTAGGCGGCCACCAGCTTAGTAGGTGACAATTGCACAATTAGGAGTTTTTCGGATTTTTTAAGGTCAAGGGTCAAGGTCAAAGGTCATAGGTACTGATTCCTGTCAACAGACCCCAAGGTCACCTGGGTCGCTGATCCCTGTCAGTATTTCTGGAAAAAACGGGTAATATATAGGATCATATTAATAATGTTTTATAATTTTTAATGATACATTTTTTGGAATATTTTGGAAATGTTTGCGATTTTTTTTATTTTTGAATTTTTGGAGATAAAAGGTCAATGTCACGGGCCGAAGGTCAATCTCAAGGTCAAAGGTCACCCACAAACAATATGGATGCAAGATGGCTGATACTTAGGTCTTAGTCCCATCCTCTATACCTTGTATCGATTTTGCATAGGGTATGTCTATAAAACCAATATGGCTGCCACTGCTCTGTAGGTCATCCGAAGGAAGCACCCAAATTAATTAAATTGGCAAACATTGGACTTCAGGGGCTTGTTTTTGCACGAGGGGGGCTTCTGCCATTGTTGGGGTCTTCTAACTTTTTTGAGAGGAAAAAGGGAAATTTTTAGGTTCTTTTGGTCGATTTTGACGGAAAACGGGAAGTTTTGAGAGGAAAAATATGGCAGCGGCCGGCTCCTGCGCTCCTACTCCCCAATCGCTTATTCGTGAAGGAACCAAATCCTACTACGTTCATTTATTCAACAAACCAGCTCACAGTAGGTTCCCTTACTTTTTATCATCAATAAATGGCTACCACGATGCAGTTATAATTAGTCTACTATCAAATATTATTATAAAAAGTTTATTTCTATGGTGAGGAGTGGAAGCTGTGCCTTGAAAGCCTAGACGAGTCTCCAGCCCATACGCAAATAAATCACCATACGTCACAAACTGAATTAATTTATCGTTCGTTACTGAAATCATTACGAATCAACTTAAAACGAAGACTACACAAATTGTAATTAGGTTTCTAGGATGTCCCACACCCACTGATTCCTATCAACCCTCAGGTAGCTCCCAGGTATTCTAAACTCTGTCGGTCCGCTTCCAGATCAACCCTCAGGTAGCTCCCAGGTATTCTAAACTCTGTCGGTCCGCTTCCAGATGCTATTACACTTAATGTCTCGTCGATAAAGCACTTATACACAACACAAATACTACGGCCGGTTGTATACCAGTAAAATTACACAATAACTCAAAATTAATTACTATAAGTAGAGGCCAAACGCTAGTCACACGAATTTACTAGCTGTAATCCGCGACTGCAACCTTAACTCGCACCTGTCTGAACTGAACTCGCTCATGACCTCGCGGACCAGAGAACTTCACGCTCCTACCACACTATAATCCATTCACGGTTGATTCACACTTTTCTGAAGCCCTGCTAAAGTTCTACTTCCAGGATATTCCTCCGCCAAACTAAGATTAAATACGTCTAGAAAATCACACCAAAGGACAACGAACCGAATTCGTTCGCACTCAGTAGTAACAATATTTTACACGAGAACTATTTCTTACTAAGCGCTACCAACATACATGTTTTCCCACTATTTTCATTCCCTTTCATTACAAGTGAAATACAATAATTTATAAATAATATACAGCTATAACAGATATTTAAAGAAAACTAACATAGTTTCATGTTTGCAGAGGTGTGAAACGCTTGTTACACATGGCTTATTTAGAAAATAATTAAACCATTCATACATGGGGTGATATTTCAAATGGTTGTTACAAAAAGTGTGAAGAAACAGCAAATAGATTACACCTGAGGATAGTAGAACTCCGTGCAGTGATCCCGGATATGGCAAGAATCCAGAAACATTTCGAAAGACCGGGAAGGCCCGCCAGTTGCCTGCAGGACTTGCAATTGCAACACGAGAGAGGCAGAAAGTCGCACCACCTCGCACATATGCATGCGTGGCTAACTGCCGACGACTCAGACCCGACAACTTAGACTAGCAGCTTCTTGCCTCATCGCCAAGCGAGAAATTCAATAATGCGAAAATTCCAGGCGAACCAAACTAACCCTTTTACAGGCCACAGCGATGTATTACACTTATCAGTGCAAAGGAAATAAATACATTCCAAAATCAATCTTTACTATCTAAATCGCCTTTTACACAAAACAATTACAACATTTCATAGTTGCTAAGTTATATTACAGTCCTGTGAAACAAATCATAATGCATCAAGTGCCTCGCCTCCTCATGAAATCCTCCGACCTCTGATTCATCATCTATTTGGCCGCGGTGGAGTAGTGGTTAGACTGCTCGCTTCCCACCTAAATGAACTGGGATTCGTGCCAGACGATGCCACTGGTCAGCGGGTTTTCTAGGGGATCTCCCGTTTCCCCCGCCCTTCGATTCCCGCGCTGCTTCATAGTCACCTCGCTTCACCCACATCGGCTCTCAAGACTTCAACATTAAGAGCGTCCATATCTCTTCACTCGCTCACTCGTATTGGGACAAAACTCGATTCACTTCGCTCAGTCGCATCAGGCACGTGGGTATCTCCGAGTTGGCATAACCACAGTATCTCGACGAATTACCTGGCACACTCGCCAGACGCCACTGGTCGTAACACACTGCAAAAGTCTGCCTTCAAGGAAAATTAAAATTCATGTAGTTTACATGGAATGTAAGACGCAGCAGTTTCTCCACTTATTTAGGCGATATTTTCATCCCTTAAACGTGCATTTATGTTTAGCATGATACTTATGTAAAACAAAATCTAAGGCATTCTATTTTCTCGAAATTCTGTGGTAAATACAGTAAATATTCCATGTCATTATACACTTTTTTAGAATAATCATAAATACCTGACAATCTTGTGAATAAACCGGACGTTCAATAATTTTACACATGTAATTGTTAACAGGAAAATTTGTAAAACACATTTTTATTAATTACAACGGACACACTTTTTTTCAACATTGAAACATTTATTATTTCACGTCATACGGTAAGCTCTTACAGATTTTAAAATTCCTCGGGTCAACGATGATTCGAACTCAAAATTCTTCGATTCCCAACCACTAGAACATAACGAATTCGTAGTGAAAGAAGATAGTGATGCTTCTTTATTCTGTCTGTAGTTCTGAAAACATGTTTTATTTCGCGCCACACATGCTTCTGCTGGATGGATTATGCAAATAATATAGAAGCTGTTCCCTGAAATTGAGCTAAGCAATCATAATTCCTTCCCGCAGTCATAAAATAAAACCATTAGAGTTTGTGGACCTATTCAAATGCTGCTGGAAAGGTAGCTATAATTTAAGCAATAATGTATTTTTAACATCTTTACTTCAAAATACATTTCACTTAGTTTGGATTTCTTTTAATTTGTATTTTACATATGGTAATCGTTCAATTGGAAAATGATGAAATTCAGCTGTTCATCTCTGTATTGATGCTAAATGCTCAACTTCTCTGATACCCGAAACATGTGTAATCATACTTTTGAAACTAAAATTACAATGCTTGCTGAAATGAAAATAATATTATCACAAATGTGTTTACAACATTGTTCGACATATAATATCAACAGAATAGAATGTTTAAAAAGAAAGCGAATGTTTTACTATCTTACTGTGTGGCGTAATATTCTACTTCATATTTACTATTATTTTACACCTGTAGATTGATCCAGTTTAAGAGAATAAACATGAATTTTGTTGTAAACACACAGGTTATCATGGGTGTTGTAGCCTAATCACCGTTGTGCCTCTACACTCTTTAAAACAAGAGTGTTTATTTATAATTACATGTTTGCATTTTTCAGAAAAAGTTACAAAAACATTATTCTACAACCTTAATGTACACGTGCGGTTTTACTCAATTTTAAGGTAATTCAATAATCAAAATTACTGACCAGGTTTATATTTTCATTTTTATTTCCGTGATTTTACTATATTTGTTGTCATAAATTTTACATGCATGGCTGTTGTGTAATTGCAGTGTCATGTATGTATTAACATAACTACCGGAATTTAAAAACGCATTATGTTATAGCAGTTTACACATGTTTAAACATGTGTAATTTAATATTATGTTATTGCTAATATATCGGTATACTAGTGAACTTTGAGCAGAAACATGCAGTTGTTTTTTTCAATTCTTAGGGGCATTTGTATAGAATTACGTAACATGTTGTAGTTGTCTAAGCTTACACACACACACTCTAAGCCCGAATCAGGAATACCCATCAGTAAAATTAAATTGTCTGAAAATCAGTTGATGAACTTTTTCCGACTGATAAATCAACCAAATGAACTGGGACAAGTGACTTATGGTAGAGTAATTTTTGGCATTTAGTGAGAACTGCACATAAATCAGTGAAAATCAGTAGTTATGTGAATAACTTATCTGACACTGACATTCAGTAGTGTTGTCTTAACTGGTTTTCACTGATTTGGTCAAATTTTCACTATTTAAAGTTTATAGAGTTCACAAAAATGTAAAATTACAGTAAACTTAAATCTCACAATATTCGACGAAGTTAAAAGCCGAATGTTTGCATTCCTGCGCTAATCCGTTCCCGAATATTCCATAACTACTCACTCTCAGTAAATCTCAGCCTCGGATGACGATGTGATTAAATGTTGGTTGTGTTATCCGAGCTAAGCGGTTAGGTAGGGAAAAAATTGTCAGTGACATGTTTATCGCGATGTTGGAACTAAAAATTGTTTTCTGAATTGTGAATGGTTAGTATGGAAGAAGAGATTTCAAGTCCGTGATTGTCGTTTACCACATCCTTAAATCACTATTTATCGTTTTTAAACCCAACCTTAACCGCCGATTGGTGTGAACCCTCAGTCAAGGAACAGGAGCGGCCTAACCATTATACACCCACTTTAACACACGTCTTCATATTATGTTGAACCCATCTCTCTGTCCAGATACTGACGCATTAACTACCTCTAGTGTCCCTTTATTTGTAGCGGGCGAAGGGGAGAGGTGAGAATAGACAGACCTTCAGCTCACAACAATAATTAAAGATGTTTTCTGCGACAGCGAATGATACGCTAAAATACACGACGATAGCGAGGTCATGAAAGACGATGCAAGTTGCACATGGAAGAGGGATTGGGAAGGAATCGGCCATGGCTTTGTTAGTGACCCATCCCAGCATTCGCCTGGAGTGATTTCGGAAAACAATGGAAAACCGAAATCAGGATGGCCGGACCGGCCATCCTGATTAGGAATCGAATCCAGGTCCTTCCGAATGCTAGTCCAGTGAGTTACCACTGCGCCACCTCACACGGTCATACCTGAAGTTAAATGTGTTTTTAAGTCAAATAGAAAATTGAGAACATGGAGAAACTGTCATCAAAATTACATCTCATAATTTCTGTGTCTTTCAATTATACAATCGGATGAACAATGACGTCGCAATATTATTGTCAGAAGAGATTATTGGCTTGTACAGTGTTATCAGCTATAGTCCATCTCACTCTTAGATTGTAGTAAAGTGTGCATGAAGTACGCTGTTTCCAACTGGCTAGAGTTATCAACAGCCAAAAGGTAATGCTATGTTGGCAGAATAAGTTCACAAGTACACAAATACGTAACAAATGGTAAAATTGTTTAGGAGTGTATAAATATAAAATAGTTTGATTAGCTACCCATTGCATTTTAAGAGTAAGATACCCATTTATTCGGCTCAACCTCTGTTCATGTGTTCCGAGATCAAGGAAGTGGTCATTACAGTAGCATAGAATAACTATGTGATATGTCTCCCCAGACTATTACGTCAGTACAGGGGATATGAGGCGTTGTGAACTGAATCAGGGAGGGAATATAACGTACTCTCGCGGTTATTCAAACCGGTTGTCAGAAGAAAGAGAGATGTGTTACTTATGACAAATGGCATGTCAACATGTCATTACACACTGTTATCTTCTGAAATCGCTGCAAACGAAGACCATTGGTGTTGAGGCGTCAATGTTAAAACACGCAAATATCGTCGTGATCACAGACCTGCCTGGGGTACGTGTCTGTAAATGATTTTGATATAGATGAGGTGCCCTAGTGAAACTACCACATGCCGCTGAATTGTGGACAAGGAAGCCTCTTGCTTTTCCCTTCCTGTCAGACAAATAATCCTTCGTCTACAGCTGTTCCGAAACTTATCAGTAATTTAACGAGTCCTTTGTTTCCAACACAAGCCTACTGTGATGTTCGAAGACATGTGTAGCAGACATTTCCCTTACCTCTTGCAGCGCTATTATCGCTGAGACTTCGTTATATGCGGTCATTTTGTGTTGCTTCTCGGCATGCCTATTGCAAATTAATCGCAATTAACAACTGAGCTGCTCGAATGAACTAAATGGTAAGCCCCACCATCCTGTGTTCTGAGATAATGGTACGCCATGAGTGGTTGGGTTTAGCACAATAACATATTGTGCTGAGTAGAAGTTCTATATGTTCTCAACAGAAGACTGGGGGTGCTGTGTGATAAACGCCGATGGCCACTAGTGGCGGAAACATAATTAGTTATAAGTGACACGCGAAATGGCGGGCGCCACGAGGGACCCATGCACGTCGTCTTCGATGTCAGCCCGATTTCGTGCGTTACAAGAATACGAAGATTATTTCAGTGACGTGGACAACAGCGATGAGGACCCTGAATACAAACCACATGGCTGAGATGACTCTGAGGTACGTGAAATAGCATAATTGTACCGTCTGTAATTCGCGAACATAATGGTATGTACACGTAGGCCCACATAACATCATGTCCCTGAAGTACGTGTATTCCCAAGCTATGATCAAGCGACACTAAACGTATGCAATATGAATGGTTCTAATATTAGTAACCACAGTTTTTGTTCTGGTAAACTGCGACGGAGAAGGAATACGTAATGAGAAACCTGCTGCTGTAATGATAAATGTGGTGAAGGGATAACAAAAGAGACAAAAAAGTCTCGGAGGATGCAGAGACGCACATCACTTAGAAATATGACGCTAGAGTAGCGTAATACAGGTGAGGAATATGCACCTCGTACAGGTAAAACTATCCAACAAAAGAACGTAGAACCTGACTGTCACGGTGCTCTTAAGTGTTTCAAGGAAGTTGGTCAGGACAATGTGAAACACAACTTTAAAGGATTCTGGGAAATTGGGGATTTTAACATCCAAAATGATTATATGCTTGGTGGTATGAAATGCAGTGCTTTTGCATGGTACCGTAAAACTGTAGGTGAAAAATCATGAAGACAGTGGACAGTTTCCTATTACATTAAAACAAATGGTAGTGATAGCTTTTATTGTTAGCGGGGTCTACAGAACAACCATGACAGGGTAGAAAATATACTGTTACGGGCTGCAGCTGGCACCAGCTGCCGGCTCTCGTTATACGTAGCCCTGGGTGACCCACGTTATCCCTCCCCTCTTCCGGGCTGACATGGTCACTGCCATTTTTTTATCATTTCTTGTGCGAAGATGATTGGCAACGGGGGTCAAGCTGTCGCGCCGCTCGGCTCCTGGCTGGCGTTACAGCCCCTTCTCTCCCCTGCTGGAGATGGCCGACAGATATAGCGAAGATGCAAGAGTATTCTGGTGCGTTACAGCCCTCCTCCCCTTCCCCTCCGCTGAAGAAGCTGACACCTGCACGAGGTACATGAATATTCTGGGAATAAGGACGCTCGGCGCAGCGCGCGAGTTAGAGAAAATTCTGGTTGATGGCTTACTACATTAGATATACTGCCCCGGTCCAGCGGCCAGCAGTCTTTGGCGAAGGCCATCGAGCAGAGTGAGGGCACGAAGTTAAGTGCTGTAGGACTGCGGACGAGGTGTTCTTGTTGTGAATGGACAAGAGGGCGTGAAACCCGGCGAGTAAAGCCTGCTGTGCGCGAGGGCGCTCGGAGAAGTCTAAAACATTACGGACTTGTTTGGCATAGACTGTACTGAAGTGCGACTAAGTGGACATGTAATACGGATTTAATTGTAAATATTGTAACTGACAAATATAGACACATAATTTATTAGATAACTAGCAGCCTGGCATCGCTTTTCTCAGGTTTTATGGAGTTATTTTAATACATACCTATAAATTTGCGACTACCCGTGATTACCTCTGACTACTTGCGACTACCCGTGACTACTTGCGACTATATAAGACAACGTGCTACTACTTGCGAATTTATAATATTAAGATGCACTGCGCCACTGCGGCCCCACTGGAGATCTTTCTCTCCATTGAACCGTTGCGGCCCCACATGGGATCGCTATAGCCACTGGACCACTATGGCCGCACTTGAGAGTGCGGCCACTATGTCCCCAATTCAGAGTGCTCTAGCCACTGGGCCTCTGTAGCATCATTTGATATATTTCTATCCACTGACTCACTGCGGCCGTTCTTGGGTTCTCTCTAGTCACTGAGCTACTGCAGCCCCACTTGAAATATTTCTATCCATTGAGCTGCTGCGACATCAGATGGAATCATTCTACCCACTGAGCCACTGGGGCCCCTCTTGAGAGTGCTTTAGACACTAAGTCTCTACATCCCCACTTGGGTTCACTCCAGCCACTGCTCCATTTCAGCCCCACCTGGTATTGCTCTAGCCGCTGAGCCACTATAATACTTGAGATCTCTCCATCCACTGAACCACTGCGGCCCAACTTGGGATCGCTCTAGCCACTGGGCAACTTCGGCCCCAATTGACATTGCTCTACCCACTGGGCCTCTGTCGCCGTACTTGATCTTTCTATCCATTGAGCCATTGGGGCCCACTTGGGATCGCTCTAGCCACTGGGTCACAGCGGCCCTACTTGGCATTACTCTACCTACTAGTCCTCTATGGCCCCACTTGGGATCGCTCTAGTCTATGACCATATGGAAGAATGTGTCTTTCTAACAGTGAAATAATTATAAGAATCGGTCCTGTAATTTTGGTACACCATGCTTAGAAAGCAGCCAGTTAACTTTTTTCTGCTACTTGGGTTATATATTTTGAAATCCATCGAGGCCTTTTTTTTCTTTTTGAATTTAACATAGCCTATGGCCATCTGGAAGAAAGTAGCTTTCTGATATCGAAAGAATTATATGAATCGACTGTGTAGTTTCCGAGATTACCCGAGACATATAAACCTATAAACAAACTCACATTACCTATTTATAATATTAGTATAGATTGAATAGGGATTTGTTACACTCTCTACTGGGACTGACTTTTATTTGTTTAATTTCACTGATTCATTTGAAGTTATTATAAATTTTATTCATTGAAATAATTAATTGTAAACAGCAAGTGATATCAATTATTTGTGAGATGTTGAGTCGAGAGAATCTTGTTTGTAGTCTATGTAAATACAATAAGGTAATTTTTAGTAACTATTTGATTTAATATAGAACTCCTTCCCTTAACGAACTTGGTTGAGACCACTGAATTTCGAGAGAGAAATTATAACACTGGTCTCAGAAGTGGGATGGATGTATTTTATTTAAAATTGATAAAATAATTTTAATTAATGTTACATTATGATAATAACTATTAAGTAAAATGTTAAGATATAATAATAGACGTATTAATAGATTTAATAAATATTAGCATATTTATTTGTGAATGCTAACTAGAAAAATTTCAGCAGACATGAAAGCACTTCGCTCTTTAATAGAAAGACTAAGTAGCCAAATTAGTAGGTCACGAGATCTGCAAATAGTCAATTATTTTATGTAAATGAAAAGGTAAATAATAAAATAGATTATGTAAGTGGATCTTTAACTAGCCAAATTATTAGTTTTAGAGACAGTGTAAACGAAAATGTGGATAAAAAATAGACAGTATAAACGAATATGTGGAAAAAATTTACATGGTACACCGAAAGATAAAAGGTGAAAGTGAATTAGTGAACAATAAAATAGACTGCATGGACAAGAAAATTGACAGTGTGAATGAGAGAATGGACAGCATGAATGAAAGGATGGGCAGTGTTAACGAATGGTTGGACAGTGTCGAGTGTAAAGTGGACCAGGAGGTGAGTATCTTCAAGAAGGAATGGCAGAAATTCTTACAACCACAAGGGTTGGGGAGGAGCCGTGACTGATCACCACCAAGCCGACAAGTAGGGGTAACGAGTAGAAGGTAAAGTTCGCCACCAGTGCAGCCATCGCAGGGGAGACGCAGCAGTTCTGCAGTGTGGGTATGCCTCAGCCAAGGTTGGGTAAATATGGAGTCACAATAAAGCCTGCCTCCTACAGTGGACAGACCCTTGGTGCAAATACCAGCACCAAATCGGGGTCGTTGTCGCCCTGAATGGCTGGACTGAAGAGAAGCTGGCGTACTACGTGGTGGCTGTACTGAGGGAACCTGCCTTGAGCAAACCACAGTCACTGCGATTCGGTGACCAGTACTTGCGACACGCCCACAATGTCCAACTGCGAACATACGACGACCAGGGGAACCACTGCAGGAGCTGTGGCAGGACATCGTGAGGTTGTCACACATGTCTTTGGAGGGATGCTCAGAGGAGGCCCGAGACATCATCGCAGTCGTCTTCTTCGTCGACGTTATCGCTGACACAGAAGTGCGGCAAGCTGTACGGTTAACTGCGCATCACACAGAAAAGGATGCTTTGACCCAAGCACTGGAGGTGGGGTCAGTATGGCAGGCATCATTGCCCCGACGTCCAGTGTGGGCAGTGAGGCTAGATGAAGACGATGATGACAGAGTACAGATGATACTGAAGGACTTGCAGGCGACCACGAGGGACATCATTTCCAGGGTGTGCACTAGGAGACTCGCCATCCCCTACTCAAACGGCTGGAATGTTGGTCTTATGGACAGGAGCAACAAGGGAGAAAGCAACAAAGGGCAGGTGAGAGTGCAAACACTTCAGGAAACTTGTTAACATCAGTCTTGAGGGACAAAGGTTGTTGATTGCTGAGGGATGGTCCCAATGTTTTTGTAGGTGCGTTCAGTGAAACAGGACTTGGATGCCAAATTGGTGGAGGGGAGCCTAGATGATGTGTCTTGTTAGAATATCCTATAAGAGCTGGATGACTGCTATTTAACTACAGTAACGGGCAAGACTACACCATTCAAAGGCAAGAGAAGGATACTCTTACAGCTCGGTAACCTTGAGATAGAGCATGATATATACATAGCAGAAATAGAGGACAAATGCATTTTGGGTCTTTATGTATTACGTAAGCTAGGATGCTGTATCGATAGTCAACTGGGGGTGTTACGTGTAGGTAATATCTAGTTGGTAGTGTATACAACACGAGATTTATCTTCACCAATGAGCTGCTAGGAGTGTGTAATCAGTTTACTGTGCACCCTGCTTCTAGTAGTGTTGTTATTCCAGGCAGATGCCAGGAAAAATTTGTCAGGCGGTTGGGCATAATCAAACCAGCCCATAAATATGGCATTTTACCAGATGGTGTCATTGTAGCAAGGACATTGATTTCTTCAAAATCGGACAGTTTTACTGTTAGGATAATTAATTTATCTGTGGTGCTATCCATACTGAGGAGGGGGCCACAGTAGAGGTTTACAAGCAGGTCTTAAAGGTACTTCCAAATGTTCCAGATGCTTCACTGACATAACATACTGAATGTCCTCTTCCAGATGCTCTGAAGGAACTGTTGACAAGAACAAAAGAAAACCTCAACTGGCGACAGGAAAGGGTAGTTTCAGAATTGCTACAGAGGAATAGAGGACCTTTCTCCTGTGAGTCCAATGAACTTGGCATAACTAATGTTGCATTCCACTACATCGACACAGGGGATGCCAGACCCATAAAGTAGCCACCAAGGCGACTACTACCATTAGCATCATATCAGGTGGGTGACTGTATTCTGAAAGAGATGAGGAATTTAGGTTTGATAGGGCCATCGGCCAGTCCATGGTCTTCTTCTATTGTGCTTGTTAAAAAGAAAGATGCATTTATTAGATTTTGTGTTGATTACTACCGACTTAATAATGTGGCCAAGGAAGAATCTTACCCACTCCCTGGGATAGACGACACACTGAATAGACTAGCAGGTTGACAGTGGTTTTCTATTCTTGACATGTAGAGCGGGTATTGGCCACAGAAGACAAGGAAAAGACTGTATTTTGTGTCCAAGGGAAAGGAACCTGGCAATTTCTGGTTATTCCCTTTGGGCTATACAATGCCCCTGCTACCTTCGAACAACTAATGGAGAAAGTTCTGGTCTAAGACATTTGTCAGGTATACCTGGACGACATTGTGATCACAGGAAGAACATTTGAAGAACCATTGAATGCTTAGAATCTGTGTTTCAGAAAGTGACTGTAGACAATCTGAAATTAGTTCTCAAGAAATGCCACCTTTTCCAAAAGAAAATTAATTTTTTTGAGCCATGTTGTATCGGCTCCCGAGATTGAAACAGGCCCTAATAAGACCAGAGTAATACGAGATTGTCCGCTACCATAGCATAAAACTGAAATACGAAGTTTCCAGGGCTCATATGTTTACTACCGTCGATTTGTGCCCCGGTTCGCCACTATTGCCAAGCCTTTGCATGAATTGACTCAGTCAAAAGAAAATTTAAATGGACCTCAGAGTGTGCATTTACTTTCAATAGACTAAAGGCAATACTGATAACATCCACAGTGCTGGGCTTCCCGAGTAGAGAGGGTGAATTTATTCTGGATATTAATTCTAGTGATGTTGGAATCAGGACTGTGTCATCTCACATTCAGGACAGAAAAGAGATGACATTGTAATACTTCAGTAAGGTACTACACAAGCCCGAGAGGAACTACTTGTGACGCACAGGGAGCTTCTGACAGTGGTGGATGCAATTGCAAATTTTCACCCATATGTTTATGGCAGACACTACATCCTAAGAACCAATCATGCTTTATTGCGCTTAATGCCAGCTTTCAAAACCCCGAAGGTCAAATAGCTCGCTGGAGACAGTGTCTACAAGAATATGACTTCGAAATACAACACTGGTGTGGACGCCTTCACATAAATGCAGATGCACTCTCCAGAAGACCATGCGAGCCATTATGTCGTCATTGTAAATGCCAGGAGGAAAAGGTTGGTGTATCGTGGAAATCAATGAGGACGAGAATTCAAGGCCCTATATCTGGTGATGGGTCATCTACGTGGGACGAAAAGGACATAAGAAATAATCAGCTCAGTGACCCCACATCCCATCCAATATTTGAGTTGAAGGAAACTGGGCGGCAACTGAGATGGGAGGGGATATCCAGCCAAGGCATGGCAGTCAAGGCATACTGCGCACTGTGGACTTCCCTAGTTATAAATAATGGTATGCTTTACTGGAACTGGGGAAGTAATGATGGGAGATGAAGTCATTCACAATTGTTCATACCAGAGTGCCAAATAAGATAAGTGATAAGAGGACTCCATAACACAGCAGCAGGTGTTCACTTCGGTGTGAATAAGACACAAGGCAGAGTATAAATGAGATCCCATTGGCTGCATTGTCGGGAGGATGTTGAGAAGTGGTGCCATCTGTGTGATGAATGTACCGCGAGGAAGGGTCCGAGGGTTAATGTACGAGGTACCCTCCAGAAGTATAATGTTGGAGCCCCATTCGAGAGTTGCAGTTGACATTCTCGGGCCACTGCTTATCACTAAGAGGGAGAATAGGTACCTTTTGGTAGCACAAGACTATTTCACAAAGAAGCCCGAGGTAATACCGGTGCCAAACCAAATGTCTGGCACAGTAGCAGATACTCTTGTAGAGCATGTTTTCTGCAGGTTTGGAGTGCCACTTGAGCTTCATTCTGATGAAGGACAAAATTTTGAAGCAACTCTGTTTCAAGAGGTAATGAGGATTTTGAGATTGAAGAAAACCCATACCACAGCATTACACCCTCCGTCGGATGGGATGGCCGAGAGGCTAAATAAAACCCTGGAACAGTATATGGATATCTTCATAGAGGACAATCAAAAATATTGGGACTCCAAGATATCTTTATTTCTTCTGGTATATCGCTTAGTGGTCCATGAGTCTACGATGGTAACACGTTCAAGAATGCTGTTAGGGAGAGAGCTCCGTCTACCTAGTGAAATACTGTTCGGACGTCCAGTGAAAGAAAAAGCAGCCACCTGAGAACATGTCATTAAACTATGCCAGAAGTTAACCGACATTCATGAGTTTGCTGGAGGCACCTTAAAATTAATAGTGACAAAATGAAAACACTTTATGACTGACGAATGCCTGAGGATACTTTCCAAGGACAGCTGGTGTAGTTGTACAACCCTCAGACGAAGTAGCGATATTGCCCGAATTTTGTCCGCACAGAAATATAAGTCTGTAAAAGAGCGCGCATCTTGACCGAGAGAAAGGTCGAGGCGAAGGACTTCACGTGACGTCAGCACGCTACCTGCGCAGAAAGACGCGCGCCCGTCCGAGGCAACCTCCCCTTTACTAACCTCGGGTTTAGTCCACTGAATTTCGAGAGAGAAATTTTAACAATGTAAAAAACAGTCAACTCTCCGCCTCAAGACAAACTGGGCACGCATACAGTGCGTCCTCGTGCATATTTACCATATAAGAGAGCACACTGAAAAAATACCAAACTATGAGAGCCATTACTGGCGCTCAAACAATGGTTGCTGGTTGTACCGAGTAGCTGATGCAACAATCGGTTCCTGTAATGAACACTATAAAAAGGTATTTTGCAGAGGTATTTCTTATACACTGGCTTCTGCTGACAAATATAAGCGAATTTTTACGGAAAATATAAAATAGGCGTAAAATCACCTAAGAATGTCACATATAAAATTGACACATACTTAAAGTGAAGATTGAGTGTACCAGTGATATTCAACTGGAAAAAAAAATGTATTTTACATCAGCGTGAATTAAACGAACGAAAAGCTGCAGCAGGCCAGGCCGACATTGTAAACCAGACAAAACATGCTGAGCCAAAGGAGCTCATCACATTGTAAGTTTGATTTGCAGCAGACGCTTCCAGTTTCTAAATTTGCGGATGAGATTTCTACAAGAGAATGTGGCAACAACAAACCCAGATCAGTTGCAAAAAAGAAGCTGATGTACTTTCTCTCCTAGATTGTATCCCACCTCTATATCATATATTTTTCTTGTAACTTAAACTAACACGTATGAACAACGAACATTGCAGTGATGGGAAAGGTGAATGATTATTTAAGCAATGATGGACTCAGTTATGCCTATACCTGTTTACTATTGCAAAAGGTGGCATGTTACTTTGACAGTCTATGTTGCACGCAACATAATGTTATGCCCACTACAGCTCTTTTTTTTGTCGATTATTTAATGTGTGCCTGTATGAAAGTTGTATCTTTGATGTTTAAAAAAGGGTTGATTGAAACCCATCCAGAATATACGCAATTATGGAATAAAATTAATTTGATTTATGGATCAATCACAACTTTAAGTTTCTTGTATCCCAAAACTTATATTTGGTCACTTACAATTTTTCTCCCCGAGCAGCTCATTTACCGCGAGTTTCACATCACATGCTCTGTTCTGACGACTGTCATATATGCCACACGAAGAATGACGAAGTGTCCTGGGACGGCCTATGTATGTGCTTTCATCAAATAATTGTTCGCATATCATTCATCCTGGTTTGCTTAATTAACTTTGACGGTTACCGACTAAATATAAAAGACACTGCCACTAGGCAATGTTCAAATTTTGGCCATAAAAAAAGGGGGGGGGGTTGGAGTGGGAGGATGTACAGGTTCACACACGAGGAAATTCAAGTCAAGGATACTACAGACTACGTTTCGAAAATAATTACGGAAATTGGCCGAGAAATTGGACAGTATTCCTTAGATTCCTGTATGGAGTTGTTTTTAATATATCAACATTCTACTAAGTTAATTTTACTTCATTATTCTCTAAATAGAACAAAACAATATTCTGCCTCAGCACGGAGTGAAATTTTTATGTCATTAAGATTGTTGTCACTGAACAATTTATTCAACAGAAGGTCATGATAATATTATTTCCGTAGGAGAATCAAATGCTATGCTTACCCTGCCTAAAAATAGAGGGGGGGGGAACAGTATACCCTGCACCAGTTGTTCCTGCATCTCTAATAAAAGACGAGGAAAATTTTATTTCAAGATGTATATTATCCAAAAGGGGGAATGGCCATTTCTCTTATTACATTGCTTTTTTTTTTTTTTTTTTTTTGAAGATTTTAGAACTCTGTAATAAAATTATATAAGAGATGCTTACGTTTTTCATACACTCTTTCTCCGCTTTGTAACAGTGGAATCCCAAAAGGAATGTGTCTAGTTCTCTGTAACAGTCGAGAATACAACGGGTGTAGTTAAAATAGATGTACTGATTTTATTCATTAGGTATAGTGTTCGCCACATTTGTGTGTATTCGTGGCCTCTTATCTCATTTACGAAGAAGTCTTAAAAAAACTGACAAGGTAGTTCGACCGTGGTTCGTATGAAGGACGCATAATGGTATTCTCATTGAGTAACTTTATAAAACCATAATACTTGGACATCGGAATGGCCGGAGCGTAAAAGGAAACCGGGTTCACCTGAATAGGAAACCCTCCGTACTCAGTAGACCTCATTTCAGTCAGTAATTGAAACTGTGTCAACACAAAATATTGAAAGTAAGCTGATGTTGTAACCACATTTGTGACATCAGTTTTATTCTCCGGAAATATGTGGGACAGTCTGAAAGTTGATACAAATCAGTGGTTATTCAGCGAATACAAGTTACTGAAATATCTAGCAGTATTCCAGAGATTATAGTTGTGCAATATTCACTGATTTGTTGCCAGTTAAATTTGTAATGTTCCTAACGCGCACGAAAGATGCAGACGACAGATCCTCTGTGATTAAAGTGGGTTTCGAAACACTTTCTTAAGGCCGAGTCCCACCCGACATCTTGGATTTATGAAATTTTTGCCATACTCTAGAAAAACAGTTTTGTATAATGTCGTTTGGAACGACAGAGCGTAGAGCATTGCCTAGTGCATTATCTAAGGTCAGTTTTTCTTTATTGCGGTTTATATCGTCGCCTTTGTAATCTTTAGCAAGAGATAATACCGCTTTTCGCTTCGACAGTTACAAGCTAAAAATTAAAAAATATAGCGAAGGTGTGGTAGTTCGATAAAATTTGGGAAGCTGTTATTTTGGGTATGTCGTGAAGGAGATTTCAATACACCTTCAGAAATAGAATCTTTGGCGAAAAATCAATAAATCCAATATGGCGGGTGGAATCCACTTTAACGGTTTAGTGTACAGAAACCATAGCAGGTCTAGCGTCATATTAGGGTCACGTCTTAGTCTCGCGGCCACCAAGAACTCAATTTGCAATAAATTATCAGTATTTAAAAACGTAGCTTACATTTGATTACTTCTTAGACGCACCCCCACAAAATGGCAAAACCCGCCACTCCCTACGATGTTGTCATATTGCAGCAGCCACTAAAGCCACTTTCGCGCAGCAGACAGCAAATCGTGTGTGCAGTCCCTGAATACTTAAACGCATCCCATTGCTGTGCACTACAACATCGAGAAGTCACCAGAATATGTAACGAGTGAATGAATTCGAGATTTTGTTTTGTCCAGCAGGTCGTTGATTTCTGTTCGGATGCATTCTATTAACCAACTAATGTTGTGGAAACTAAACCATCAGTTAGAGTGAATTTGACAACCTTTTAAAATGCTTCTTCTAGGTTTCATAAGTTAATTATTTTTTTCGACAGTCGCCAATATTTTTTTACAAAGCAGCGGATGTATGCCTAAACGCTTCCTTTATTTAAGTTATTTTAGTAATGTGTATTTTATGAGATATAATAAAATTTGGGCGTCGAAAGCACGCCAGTAGTGGGGGGATTTTAACACTACACTTTATCTCATTCTTGTTATTTTAGTATTATAGCTATATATATATATATATATATATATATATATATATATATATATATATATATATATATATATATATATATATATATATATATATATATATATATAAACATATTAGTTCACTGGGCTTGAATTGCTTAAGGCCAGCTTTTCAGAACGCAATAGTAGATTTCAGTGTCCTGTCTTCAGCCAAAAGTAATAGTTCAGTGAAATGAATAAATCGCCAGACTTCAAGCCTCACATAAATATTCGAGAGGCCAAATGCTAGGCAGGCCTGTGCGAATGAGCAGGAGGTAGGCAGAACTTTGTGAATATTCGCTACATGGAATCAGCAGACTACAATTCCGTCATAGATGTGGGCGATTACTAGGATTGTTCCCGAACGTTCACTGTGTATGGTGTGAGTACGTGGGATGCTGTGAATGACATCAAGCCATTAAACAGATATTGGCGTACTGATCAGGGGTATTCAGTGAGTAATTATTGTTTATATTGCAGTTGTGAATTTTCTTTTTAGTTATATTATGCCAATATATGTATATATAATTGTCTAATTGCTACATTAACAATCAAATTTTGAACTTCGCTATATTCAGAGTGTGAAATTGGAAACAAAATTCTTGAATAGTTGGTTCTGTAAAGAGGACAGAGAGAATTTGGTATCATCGCACGATTCTAAACAATAAAACGTTTTAATTACGTAACATTTTACAACGCACGATCTTTAAGGATAGTCATGCATGTATGTTATTGCCGCATTGTATATAGTAGTAGGCTCGGAGCCCAATTTTCCTGACATACTGAATTTCTGGTGGTTTCGACGTTTTTTCCAAGGCCTTAAAAAACTAAATGAAATGTAAAGAAACCTATACGACTAGAAATTGAATAAGGGTGCCATAACCATCACTAAAGCAATACGAATACTATGCGAAATCCTCAAAAATAAAAGATAGCGTTATAATATGTCCCATAATTTATTTTTTCGTCGTCGTTCTGAGAAAGTTAGTTTCTTACACCGAATCTGAGAATTTAGAACCTGAAAGAGCACAGTCAAAAATAAATTTTCTTGCATTTTTCCCTCATGTCATGCATTTTAAAGTAGGTTCTGGGCAAATGCCCTTAGAAGCAGCTGTCCTGTCACCAAATCATTGTGTTAGCCGGGTTTTGTCAGCAACGCCGTACGTCAGATGTACTATTTTATATTGTTGAATGTTGCTTTAAGAGCGAAGAGAGAGAAAGAGAGAGAGAGAGAGAGAGACAAATGAATGATATTAATGGAATGGAGGGAGAGAACAGGGACGCTTAGAGTACCTGGATTATTAACCGTCTCCAAGACGAGAGGAGCAGATCTCCTTCTTCAGCTAATGATCCCCATCGCTCTGCATTATTCACCCCTCGCGTACGTCCACAGACCTCCCCGGTTCCTGCAGGTCTGAGGGCCCACCCACTTCAAACTTTTAATGCCTCTTTCTCCAGTTAACCCTCCTCAACCTTCCGGCATCCTTTTTACCGTCACTCACCTCGTAACGAACTGTTAGGGAGGTGAACAATGGCCAAACACATCCATCCCTCCCAGCATCTTTTGCCATTCCCAACAATTCCCTTCTCTGCGGAGAACGTTTATCCTTTATCTTTCGCGCTATCACTTCCCTAATCACCGTTAGAGAAAATTCACCTCGTAGCAGCTATGCTCCTGTGCGTGAAGAACTTATTTCAATATTCCGTCGTCCCCGTCTTTGAACAGAATCCGTTTCATCCATCTTTGAAAATAAATACATTTATATACAAACTTATTTCCTGTCTATGAATTTAAAATCTCTTTCTTTCATATTTGCAGTCAAATATCTTATTGGTGGCAAAAGCATACAGGTTTTCAAAAACTCTTTTATAGTGCTTCTTCCAGTTTTATTATGTAAATATTTAGCAAACCCCAAAATACACTATAGTAGGTTCTCTTTCATTTACAATATGTGCTTATTAATGCTCCCGATTCATGATTGTAAATATAGAAGAAAAATGTTTGGGAGGAGAATTGCAGGTTGCAAACTTAAATGACCCTGACTGATTACCAAAGATAGCGCATATACACACGACTAACCCTTTGAAACAAGAAGAAGAAGGAAATTATTAACATCTTAACCCCTCACAGCCAAAGGCCATACCGAGGTGTATTATTCTATTTGTATGCCATACTTTTTGTTTTAGCCAGCTGCCCCAATGGGCGTAAGCTCTTTGGCCCAACTGGCCCTTCTCCTAAATAGGAGAAAGAACTCCAGCTACCACCATCACAAATATTTCAAACCACCGCTAGCACGAGTCCAACCTCATCTGACCTCGTGGCGTTAGAGAACCTCGGAGATAAACACCCGACTTATAAGCCCATGCATAAGCATCAAAATTTCGCAGAATACACCAACTGAGAATACCTCTAGCGGGCTCCTGATCTCAGCCCATGCCACTGCTTCCTTTTCATGTAACGAACTGGTTTTCCCGACTGATTGGACTGAATACCTCAGACTTCAGTCGCAGTCTCGTCCATTGCCATGCATTAGAATTTCTTCACATTAAATCTCTTGTCTAGGGCCCCGTAAAGGAGTTAACCGGCCCGCTATCGTGAACTGCCATCGCTATTGCCCGTGATTCTATCTTAGCCAGGGAGTCAGATACCTCTTTTAGGTCAAACATGGCATAGGGAATGCCCAGGAGTTTCCCACTTTGGCTAACCTCAATACTTCGAGTTTACCCAAGGGTACCACAGGAGGTAGTTGGTTCCCTTGGACTAGGAGAGGCTATTTGAGACGCTTCACTAGCCCTTTCAGGAACGTGTCCCATCTTTCTCTCAGTTACTAGATCTGTCAACTAACTCCGACACGTAACACATCAAATGCCATCTCCTCAGACCACAGCGCAGCGACGGGAGAGAACAGACGGAGAAATTTTTCCAGCTTACAGATGATACGGGATGATGTCCCTACAATCGATCTTCCTCACTGGTCGGCAAGTGAAACACTCACTCACAAAGCGAACAGCAGCTGCACATTCCAGCAACACGTCAGAATGCCGTTTGCCAATCAGCGCCTGGCGACTAAGTTGCCAGCTGGCGGTCCAGCCAGCTTGTCGGACCTAAGGATCTTTCCAGAGCCTCACGCAGCCAATCAGAGATATGGCACACCTATGTGTTCATCAACGTCAAAACATCAAAGCACAGTGGCGTTCAGGGTAAGTTTTAGATATACCCGTTGTCCCAACTGACCTATTTTTAAATATTTAACCTAAAAATTATGCTATGAAAAATTAAAAATATGTCTAAGATTAATTGACTATATCTTACTAAACATACCTTATAAATGGTCCTTCAGGTGCACGCCTAACTGAAGCCTTTTTACTGTGTTTAAGATGACACTTGGGCATGGATACCCTAAGGTTTACATTGCGCACATTTGAAGGTTGTAAAATAGATGTGCAGTGCAATTACTGATATTATTCTCGCTAGAGTTAAATGTGCATAACGTAATTTTAGTTCTTGTCTGAAGTTTACAAAAACGTTTACCTTTGCGGACACGTTTTTTTGAACGTTTACCCCTAGTCATGGAAAGAGGTTATTTCCTACTTAGGAAACCGTTATTATCAGAATAATACTACGAATTTATAAAATTCTTCAAAAGTGATTTCTACATACTACTTTCTAATAAAATTAGGAACTGTTGCACTTTAATGACACGTCTTTCGAACACTACGCAACGCAATTTTCGCGCCAGTCAGGCAGACATCTTGCTTATTGACATAATAGAATTTCGTCGTGATTTACTGCACTTCAGAATACGCAGGTAGATCACGCAAAGTGACTATTAATTGTGCATTCAGTGAAATGAATGCACACATACATGTCCGGTGTTAATCAGGGGTCCTGTGAACAGAAACCCGTACATAATACAAAAAAATAGTTTGTTAATTTCGTAATTACTCTCAAATAACTAGAAGCTAAAAATTCATTGGTAACTCTCATGACGAAAATTATAGTTCCGTACTAAATTTTACGCGTAAGACTCTATCTGTTTTTTCACAGGAAATTTTTTGAGCTCAAAGTGCATACTTATATAACGTTTTGCCTGTCCCTTTTTAAACTAATAAAAAATAAATATCGTCGAGAGCGCGATTGCACGAAAGTGTAACTGTACGGGACAAAATATTTTCGTGTTGTTAATTTGTTCAGTTTTGTAATTTATATATTTTTTTAGGACGTTTTGCAATACGTTTACTTACAATATGGCATTCCGCGTCACAAATACGCAAACAGAGTTTCACTTTTCTTTTTTTTTTTTTCCACCGATCGCACTTTAGCACACAGCAGCAGATTAAACTTCCTTTGAATAATCGGTACCAGACTAAGAAGAGAGTTGCGAGAAATGTGAGTTGGACTTAAAACTGACTTGTACGAAACATTTTTACAGCAGTCTTTCCCGCATTCTACATAGGTCTCTTGTTGAATAAATTGTAGATATTTATTTTATTTGTACAATAATTTCATTTGGAAACCATTTACCAAAGGTAATTTTGTGCTCAACTGTACATAGCGTTGCGTGTGCTTAGTCAGCTCTGAATACTTACTACTGCTTTCAAAGTTAGGGCAGTTTAAACTGGACTCTGCAATCACTAAAGTTGGTGATGTGTGTATTCGGCTAAGGCTTCTAAACTGCTCGATGGATTTTGATGAGGTTTCCATAATCATTTATAAAATTTATTGAGGAAGATTTAAATTTATAATACAATAATATAAAATGTACGGATAGTAGAGAAATGTCGACGTTTATAATAAAGTTGTAAAATGCCATTTTTTAGGTGCTTACATGGCTTACGCTAACTAGACCATAAGCGATACACAAAATTAATGTACTTCAGAATTGTAGATCTCAAAATGGCGTACAAAAAATTCGCAACGTCTATATTTTAAGGATGACCCACAGTAACCATATTTAAGTCGCACTCGAGCGAAGCCGGGACGAGTCGCTAGTTACAATTAAATTAGATCAAATTTCTCAAAACATTTGTGTGGAATATGTTAAATGTATATTGAATATTAAGTAACAAGAGTTGTAGACTGCAAGATATTTATAAACCTTGAAACCCATCAATAAACTTTTATACGTTTCCCGAAAAATGCGACGTAAAGATATAATATTTCAGCTGAAGTGTTAAGAGAAAGTCCTATGTAACTAGTTATCAAATATATTATTAGAATAAATAACAGAAAATGTTTACGGCGTGGTTGTTCGCTTTTGGTGTCCGCATTAGGACTCAAAACGTTCAGCGAAGACAATTAGTAACCTAATGAACACGTCGTTACCATTTGGCAAAGTTAAGCAGTAAGGTACTCAAAGTTCGCTTGGCCAGAATCTACCTACAGGCAACATTTTCAGCATGTTTACACACAAATGCAATATCTCTAAATATCTGAACATATCAAAAGTATTCATTCGTCTATGCCTGCAGTGCGGATATATTCAGTGAATGGTGCAGTGTGGGGAGAAATGCCACGTAGCACTTGCAGTCACCGTGTTCTATATCAGTAGTGACGTCGCACAGGAAGAGGATTTGATGGTCTTAACTGTACACAGAAGGAAATAACGACCAATCACACAGTATAGAAGTACACAGAGACGGAATGGTATGGCGTTTTCTCTGATGTTGACTTAAGCAGGGATCACACGATGCAAGATGAGTGCCATACTCGCGCGAGATGCCGACCTTGTACGAGAATTTCTTGCACAAGTTTGTGTGCAAGGCACATCTTGTACGAAATGAGAGGATAGAGCAGGTCCTATTTTTTTCTTGCAAGGCGACGTAAGTTGCGATCATATTGGTATGCTGGTCATGTGACCTGTTGTAACCGCAACCATGTAGTAAAATAAAATCATAATCTGAGGCATGCGAAGACAAATACAGAAAAATAAAACATTGTTGGAAAATAACTTCAAGGAGTGGATTGAAGTTTAGACAGTTCACTGAGAATAAAATAAAAACAATTATATTTTGGAGGGATAGCTTTGAAACAAATTCCTTGTTGAAGTAAGCAACTTCATATTTTGTATTATAATACTTTGGCTGTTTGGCACTCACCAGGGCTATCAACTAATTTTGATGGAAGACAGTATTCAACTTATTTATCTGCGTGTAAACTCGTTTCGCCCGCAATTTAGTTGGCATTCTCGTACGAAATCTTGCGCGAAATGCACCTCGCATCGTGTGAACCCTGCTTTACCCGTTCCCTGATTGGCTGTGCTCATATCTGGGAACGGTCGTTGCGTCTGATTGGCTACTAGATGCTGCGAAAGGATCTGCTATTGGCTGGATTGCCTGCTGGCAAGTAGGTTACTAGGCCATGATTGGAGAACGGCATTCCGGCATTTCTATGGCCAGTGTCCCCATTTCGCTGGCGTGTCTGGCTGGAGTTCCCAGTGTAAGCGACTGTTTCACCTCTGTATGCTTACGTAATCGTTAGGCCAACGACGTAAGTTGGTATTATTCGTTGTTGATATTAGATTCCGTAATCTCATAAACAATTACTAACAATAACGAGAAGCAGACACACATTATTATGCGCTCTAACGATACTGGTACAGTCCCGCCTAAATAATACGTTTGTTTGTGACTGAGAACGAGTTTAAGAGTTACATGGACCTGCACGTTTTCTGTGAAATCGTTGTTTGCGCGTAAACGCATATCTCGGGAAATAAATGTTCTGGAAATATGTATTTTGTCAGAAAAGATAAAAAAAAATTTATCTATGTCCTTATTATTCTACTATAGTCATATTTAGCATATTCTTGGAGAAAAAAAAATTCGTGAAGATGGTCAAATATCGCATTTTTAAATCTTGCCTGTGCATATTCCTTAAATAAACGTCATGAGAAAAGTACAAAGATACGGACGTAGTTTAATCTGTGCACTTTCATTGCGTGTAATAAAACCCCTAAGTTACGCATCAACTTTACACAGTGCAGCGCTACGACGGAAACACTGCACGCCTTGCTCGTAGGAGCGCTGAGGTACTAGACGTGTGTGTTAGTCTCGCCCGTATGCTCCCTCGTTTCTTGACCTTGGACGCGTAGCTACTACTAGCTCTTTAAAGGCACGTGTCACAGTTGTTCCGCGATGTGTACTTTTCTAAATAACACTGCAATGTTTGGCACACACTTTCACTGATATGAGATTAAAAAGAAATGTACTAGCAATATTTTGTGTGTTGATAGAAAATATACGGGTTGCACTCAGAATGCAAAATAGCCAAGCATACATAAGAGAATGTCACCTCACTTGCCAGCTATATTGCGGCACGATTTTTGCATGTCAGGCCATTTGAAGCAATAGCTGCACCAATAGGTGAGTTACCGTCGCAAGCAGTGGCCAATCAGACACACGGCCCTTTCCCAGATACTTGCGCAACTTATAAGAGATGCCTCGTTATTTCGTTTCTGTATAAAAGCTGTTGAAGATAAAGTGAGCACTTTTGAAATCAACCTGCATATATTATGACGGGCACACTGAGTGACATACGCCTAGTAAAGTTGGTAACGATGGATGGAAAATAGCTCCATGTCTTAATGTCGAATTAAAAGTGTTTGGTAACCATCTGTGATTAAGTTAATAATTTCATTCGCTTTGTTTTTTTAATGTGTCGAAGTGTTAAAAAACCATATTTGTGAAATATTAACTTCCCTAATAATTTCCAAGTTACGCTTGACTAACGCACGAATGAAGTAATGAGGTCCGTGGCAATGTTCATTTTGCATAGAGCGGAAGAATATACAAGGTCCATACAATTAGAACTCAAGCAGTTCTTTCAAAAGTGCTCATTTTATCGCGAAAGCCATTATCTACGAATTTTGTACTTTTACGATACTACTGTCAAACGAAGAAATATAACGTCATGTAGGTAAATGTTAAGAATATCCACCGTTGCTTGCAGTCTTCACGTCACGATTGCTGAGTCGCCACGAAAAAGAAACAAGTAGCCTATGTATTCCTTCATCAAAATACGATGAACGATAACCTCTATTTCTGGGTACGCAACCAATTAAACATTAGTTTTTTCACCTAGTGACATTTTGGGCCTCGAAACGAAACAACTACGTTTATAGGCAAAAACATTAGCGTCCGAGAACGGAAACATAACTATTTCAGGCACATTTATAGAAACCGGTTAAATGCATGAAGTATCTCACTGTATTTTTTTATGAGTCAGAGAAATTGTTTCTAAACTATTGATAAATATGTTTTTTCATCGCTACAAAAAATTAGAGCAAATTAACAATTTTTTTAAATGGAATGTGTAAAACTAGTTAGGAATTTTTACAAGCGAATGTTTTAGACTTGTTTATTATAAACATTGAGCTGCATAAACCACTTTGTATGTGTTATATAATAATGTGTTGTAAATATACAACATTTTAGCTGTAAAGTTACAAGAAAATCTATGGTAACTAATTTGCAAATAATTGTTTCTAACAAGTACAGAATAGTTTAGTGTGCAAATCTACGATATTGCAACTGCGCTTATGCAGGAATGTTAGTGTATTAGTTAAAACCTAATTCATCAGATAATTTATATAACTGTTCTTTATCAAGCGGACTGTTTTTTAAAGAAGAAATGGTACAAAAATGCGTTCCAAAGACACACCACATGCAGTTTTGAAAGTTTTTGAGCTAGGCGATGTTCCGGAAGTCCGAAAGTGGCAGAGCAACAAGCAAAAAAACATTCCTTTTGCTGTTCGTGTATTTTCCCCCGTTGCTACAAACTCAGGGAGGATTGCAGAGGATTGGCCTCCTCGCCATTCCGGCTCTTCTCCGAATATCAAACCGTGCCGCAGAGTGCTATACCCCCTCCCCCCAAACCCCCTTTATCTTCACTCCAGCGACCGCCCGCAATTGTATTGACTGGAGGGAAGCCCTTGTACAAACGCCACTTATGCGAGAGGTTGGAAACGGAACGTACTTTTCAGGGTGCGATGGAGAAAGGGGTTCGCGAGCTCTTTGGGCGCTTGACCAAATGAATTCTGGCGCCGCGTCAGGCGGCCATACAGAAATAAACTCGATGGTCCGGTCTAGGGGGATGGGAGGGGGAATGCGTATTTGTATCTATATGTGTATGCAGAAAAGTTGTTCTTGGGAGAAATTATGAGGGTGTTTCCATTGTTCGGGAGAGAACTGCCCGGAGAATTTCACTGTGGGATAGGGTTTAGGCGACTTTTGGTAGTTCAACGAAACGAGGAAATGGTACGTTTGCCGTTCACTGTTCGCCCAAAAGCGAAGCACTATGCGTTGAAAACGAACTTGGATAAAGTAGATGAGTTTATGCGTCTGGTGCTTTCCTTTCGCTTAGCACACCAAGCGTTCATCTAGCGAGGACATCGTATTGGTGGTGATTTGAACGCAGCTTCCGGAATGACTCGAGTGGTAAGCACTAAGTTATCAATTAGTTATAAGTACGTGTTTCGCAAATTAATGCCCATTTTACTGAAACTAGCGTTAAAACACTACAACCATATGACGATACATTTTATACATTAGGTTATTGAGTTGAATCTTCCAAGATTTTTTTTTTTTATACTGCCAATAATTTTCACTGAATGGTCAGTGAGGCACATACTGGCCCACACCTGCCACCTAAGTGTAAGTCACGGGGCTGAGGAAGTTTCGTAAATGTATCTGAGAACAAGCAAATCTTCAGATAAATGAACATTTGAACTGCTTTGGAAAATGTATCACAACTGATTATAGATTGTTTCAAATCAGTAACAATCTGGAAAGAAAAATGGGATACAATTGTTTCTACTATGTCTGCGGAAATACTATTTACTCAAAGGGGCATCAGGCAATGATAAAATAGCTTAGAGCACAGTGAAGACCTTCTGATATACCATTTAACCCTTTTACCGAAACCTAATGAAAATTGTCATATATAAGGTGTTACAGTTGAAAAGTGGTGTACTTTTCGATTACGGCGTGGTTTGGTAAAGTGGATTTCTTTTATTAGTTTTGATAACCCATTTCTTAAAAAAAAAAAAAGTAACACATGTAAACAAAAAGTTAGGGTTTACCTCTTTGCTTCCACAGAATTTGGCCAGAAGGACGTTTCATGAAGAGAAGACACAGACTAACACATAAACTTGTTAGCTGTCATATTGTGTCCATGGAGATAGTTGCGTAAATTCTAAATGGATATAATTTAATGGTAATAAGTTCGGGCACACATGTTCACAGAAATATTACATCTCATAAATGTGGTTCGATCAACGGTTATTGACGTTACCGTCGACGCAGCCCGACGTCATTTCGAATTGTGAAAACAAAGCCCTTGCCGGACTGGAGAGCAGTGGAAGATATAATGGAGTGATGAGTCATGGTAAATGATCTGTCATTCTGTGGAGCATGTGTGTACCTGGTGAGTACGTGACATACGGTATTTACCTAAGTGTGTTGCGCCTACATTTGGTAATGGTCTACAGTGTAATGGTCTCAAGCTATTTGTCTAGATTTGGGCTCCGGTTATTAGTTTTAATCGATTGCTAGATGAACTTTCTAATATAAGAATACATTCTAGACAATAACAATTCTCCCCAGTCGAAGCCCTAGGCTTGGGCGACTAGCACCGCGGGCTAATTTAACTTTAATTTTCGACACTTTTCTTAACACTTCATGTACTTCTTTAGGCTTTTGAGCAGTATGCTTACGGAACTTGGCACACACTTAACTTCTTAAAACAATTCATCTTTGCAAATAGTGTATGCTCTTACATACAATCCATCAGCGCAATATTAACGAAGTTTAGTAAACACGATTATTTAAAACATACTTTATTTTTATTTCTGATAATGAAAATACACTCATCCGTAGCACAGAGAGAGCATTTGGTACCAGACTGGACGGCAACTTCGGCCAGTGATCTGGCATGGAGGCATACAGACGTCGGATGTTCTCCTGAGGAAGATTCTCCCATTGCTGCTGAATAAAGATAATCGTAGCAAAGTAACATCGTTCTATACACTGGGGCTTGCAGTATATGATTAAGCTTGCATACACATCACTCGCTATCTGTGCGGTGTTATGCATAAAACGATCAAGCGACAATTATGTCATTCTTCTTAAAATCGCTTTTAGAAATATGCTGTGAAAGAACTTGTCACTCCTATCAAACGTTACTTAATTTTTATAGTATACATATCCTTATGTTTACAAGTTCTTCGTAGTATGTTGGCATTGACATGTGAATGGTTCCTCCAGAAATAATTATTTTGTTGGTTGGCATCTTAATATGTATTAAACTTAGAAGCCTAACAGCCAAAATTGATGCTTGGTAAGTTTATGAATATCTCTGTTAATGGGATGAACCGATTTTACAACCATAATAAACACACTTTGTTTTGGAATGTTTAATTTTACTGACTATTGTTAAGTGACAAGAGCACACGAAAGGAAGTCTAAACAAATTTTGCAACGTAAGGAATTTTTTCTATTCCATTTTAGTGTTGACAATATTTTAGTATGTTAATAAGTAGAATATGGAGAAAAGTATTTTAAAATAATTGAATCACTAATTAGTTTTTTGTTTCCATACTCTTGCTGTAATAAATTTGACATGAAAAGTTATTCACAAATAATAGGGACCATACAAATGTGACCTGCGACAATACATTAAGCCAGCAACGATTAGGACTTTTTAAAGTCAATAAAAAAGTAAATAATAAACTAAATTTACTAAACAGCATATTACAAACGGCACCGTTGAAATATTGAAACTTCAATTCTAAAGACAAATAGGCATATGTCGTAGTAAAGAGTTTTGTTTCTGAAGGGGCTGAAGACCGAACAGTTTGCAAAGATATAATTGGTTCCTTCTTAAAACGTAACGCATTGAAATTATCAACATTATATGTAACAAATTTAGCAAGTAAAGACATGTTTAAAAATTTATAGTACAAATGTTGACCTGTTACTCTACATTAAGCAAACAACATGTATATAATGGTCAATACGAAAGTAAATAATAAACCAAAGGTAGGAATCACGCATATTCCAAAAACACTGTTGAAATATTATAACTCAAATTATGCAGGATAATATAGTGTAATAAAGAGTTTCCTTTACATAAAGGGTAGAAGACTGAACAATCTTGAAAATTATCATTGGGCCATTCTTAAATCTTAATATACTCAACTTAGCAACTTTATATGTAACACATTTAGCAAGTAAAGACATGTTTAATATGTTATCACACGAACTGTTAAATATTCACTCATAGCCGCTAATGTAGAAAATACAATGAGGAAATTTATTAATGTGATGTGATGCAACAAACACACGCAAATCATTCAATTTCAATATCAACGTCTAGACTTCCCTAGAAGCCATCTACATCAACAGTTTCGTTCGTTATAAAGCTTGAACAAAATCGCTTCGCATCATTCGGAATAAGGTGAAGAACAGACTTGATATAATTTAGCTTTGCATTCGATATAGACTTGCCATTTGGCAATAGTGGTTGCATATGTTGAAACTATGAACCATTACGTTTACGACCAAGTTAATTTTTTTTTTTTTTTTTTTTTTTTTCCCCCTTCTGTATTTCTTTTTGAAATGTTGCAGTCAAATTACAAAATGTATGAATTATCCTTTGTGATAAAGATTCCCCGCGTTTTCACCCAGCTCGCAGGAGATTTATTTATTTATGTCTTTCTTTCTGTTGACATTCTTTTTTTGTAGTGCAGATGTCCTAAAAAAAAAAGTATTTTAGTTTCATCTATGCAGCTGTAAATTCTAAGGGTTTCCAGGAAAAGTGTATTGCAGACCCGCACACCTGCAAGGGTATAAACACGCGTTTCTTCCCGCGTGTTTGAATTGTTTGCCATATTGCGGAGAATCTTGTGCATAGTTAATTTTATTGGCAACAAATAGACACACTGCTGCGTAACTGTCTAGTTCCCGGAATTTTTCAAATTTCCTTTTTCTGTCTTTTATGAAAACTTTTTCAGTACACTCGCACTTGCAAACAAAATTTCTAAAATTTTCGGTCTAACAGTCTTCCCAGATTGACTAATACACTCTTGATTGGCATGACGTCGTCTTTTCCTGTCTTCTCAGCTATGAAACACTTATTTTCTCTTCCGGCCCTTTTTGCTACTTCCTTCATATTCTGTAAGATTTTTAGTGTCAAGTTCATCTCGCTCATTTGTAAGTAAAGCATCTATGTTATTATCCACCAATGAAATGCTGAAATGCGAACTCACGTCATGTTCTTCAGGTACGTGTACATTGGTTTCTTTGCCTCTGAAGTCTGTGAAATATTTGGTTTAATATTACTTAGTTATCTTAATACTGGCTGCAGTCCTTCACTAAATTCACACACTGGTTCACCAGGACTTGGTAAATAATTCAGTTACACGCTCATCAAAAGCAAAATTTGCCAGTTTACTGTACTTAAAATACTGCGAAATATTTGTTGTATCACTAGGTAATTTTGTTAATACAGCTTGTGATTCCTCACTCACATCACATAACCCAAGAACAGAACTTTCTCATATCTCAATGTCATGTTCTTCAGTAGCAGAAGCAGCAAACTTGTCGGAGCCAGATATCTGAGACATATTTGATGTTACAACACTCATTTCTCACTTATTCCACACACTCCCACAACAGAACTAGAGGATTTTTCAACATAAAGTTCTTCAGCGGCACAAGAAGCAAATTCTCTGAACCCAAAATAATGAAACATATTTGAGGAAACACTAATGAGCTCTGTTAGTACAAGCGCTTGATCATAAGAACTGATATCCTGGATTTTTACAAAATCTATAATAAACCACTCTGATGTTTCTAAATTTGTTGCTTCACAAATTGTATCATGCAATGTGGAATCGTTGTAGAATAAACTGTACCTTACATCCTGCAAAACAGTAGGAAAAAATGGTGACTAAACTTATGGTTAGAAATACTTGAATCTGAAAGCAGTGATATTTCTAATGGCCTATCCATATTACCAGGTTTCAGATCTTAAGCCTAAGACAGCAACTTTTTTCACAATACAGTGATAATAGCAAGAAGACTACTTTGAGCATTTAAGTAATAAATGTAATTTTAGTTCTATTCATTTTTGTACAATTTCGATAGTGCATTTGCTAGTTTTTCTTAGATTATCATACTATGTATCACTGTCATACTGCGGAGCCACAGTGGTATAAGAGGTCAGATAGGTCGCTCACCACCACGGCAAACTGGGCACTATTTCCGGTAACATTGGCCACGATATTCGTTTGTGGTAACATAACGAATTTTTGCACTGGTCTATGTTTTCTTGGTGTACTCCCGTTACTCCTACCATTGTCTTCCATTGCTGCTCCGTATCCACCTCACCACACCCTGATCGGTGCTGAAGATCTCCTTGTGAAATAATAGGGCCTAAGCGAAAGGTCTTTTGTAAATCAAACAGCCACATGAAACCTAACAAAAGTACTGGTAAAAAACTAACTGTCTTCTAATATAACGTCATTAAGAAACTGTAATGGAGAAATCATACTATATTAACTCATTTGTTTTCCCCGATTCCAAAATTCTTTTTTTTAATTTACTGTCTATGTTTTGCATTAAAATACCAAGTGCCAAGTAGGCTGGAAAAAACATTCAATATAAATATTATAATATTTTTTTAAATAATAAATTAATTACACCAAAACAGTTCTTAAAACTAAGTAAGGATAAACTTACTTCATGCCGTAGAGCTAACTGGTGATTTTATTTGCAGGCAGTTTTCTTATGTTGTGCACTTTTCACCATTTTCACTAACTGGCTTGCTCGGCGAGACATGGTTGTTAGGAACACACAGAAAATATAAAACTATAGTAATTACCAACGTACCTAAATAATGAAATAATTGCATGTATTATGGAAACTTATTAAACTTAATTGTAATAACATGTAAACTCACTCAAGCAGAGCATTTATGCCATTTATGCGTTATAATATGCTCTACAATTTTGTGTTGGTCTAATAAATGTAGCGCCCTTCTTTTCGCCTCGTTCTTTCTACTGTGCTTGGTCTAGCTGAATCTATGTAAGAATAAGAATCAGGTGCAAGTGGTTCCTTCTCATCAACCGTTTCATATCTTCGACCACGTAATCGATTATGCCTACCCGATTCGTACGCCCATATTACTAGCGGAAAGCACACATAATTGAAGCATGGTATCACTTCCAAGGCATTGAAAGTCCCATTCACAGCCTCCTTCATAAATGCTTGAGAGTAAATCCATGAGTTATACAGGTTTTGGTTCTTGTACCACTGTAACTGAATGAAGAAATCCGTGATGTAACTTACATTCACAATCAGTTGGTGCCAGTGTGACACCCTTCATCGCTGAATTTGTTGAAAATATCGCACGCAGTGTTGTCGAGCTGCAGAAGAAATAGGAGGTATGGCGGCTAGATTGAAGTTGGCATGCAGAGACTATCTTTCTCCAGCATTCATATATAATGGTGACGTAGAGCATCTGTTTCAACAGATTGCCTATCTGTTGAAACAGATTACCTACCTTTATATATGGTGACAATGAAAGATGTACCATTTTTCAACCACCTCCTATGCCGATGAATCAGAATAGTTAAATAATAGAAACTTCTTTTGCAATTCACTACTTTGCTGCAATTTCTGAACTGGTAACTTTTTTTTCCCCCTTTGTGATGCATGGCAGAAATTGTAACGCAGCCAGTGACTACATGCAGGCACAGCCAAATGTACTAAATCTCTTCTAAACAATTTGGTCCATCCTCTATTGCTGTTTCTCTAAATAAGGCAGTTAAAATGACCTCGTGCCTATGCGCATAATACTTCCATCGAAAAGAAATGGGTGATCTGGAACAAGTTCGTGCTGCAAGTATTCGGTTAATTTTTCATAATTCATCCCAATGCAGAGCAGGTGATGAAGTAACCGGTTTGTATTAATCGATATAGCTTAAAGTTATGTATCCGTTGATTTCTAATGGTAGCCAAATATTTGACAGGGGTTTTGCACGTGAGAAAACTTCATTAAATATATTCCTTGCATTGATGCTTTACGCCGCTGCGCAGAAGGAAAACTGAATGTTATCACTGCCACAGTTCGGAATCATCTGCAACTATGCCACTGGAAAGGGATATTAGAAGAGGTGTGTGGTAGTTGGGTGGGAGCAGTCTAAATATCCAAGGAAATAAGGGTCAGTTTCCTGCTCGTTGAAGTACTAAGAGTGTGCTCCCCACTTTTACTAGAATCGAATCCTCAACCTACCACATGCATGTCTTTGAATAATATTTATTTCTTATAAATAGTTTTAATTTTTTTTTAATTTTTTTTCTAGATTTTCGCCATTTGTTACTTTTTTTTTGCGGTTTTCTCAGTTTTTGAGTTGGATGTTACCCGAGGACAAGGTCAAGATCGCGTACATCCAACATGGCTGTCGGGGTTAATAAAGTAAACAGACATGGCCACTGTCCTGGTTAGCGGAGCTTGACGCGCAGCCTTTAGTCTGCTTTGCTACTTTAAAGAATTTTTGGCTCACACGTCGAAGAGCTTCGAATATCCCTCGCTGACTTTGGGACTTGTGCGAAAATTAAAAATAATTACCTTTATTTTAAAATGTTTACTTTCTTGAAATTTTGTACGGAAAACCCGATTTTATGATATAATACATTCGAATTGGCAGCCGCTTGATATCACAACATGGCGACCAGGTGGCCCTGGCTATGATGTCCGATGTCATTGTGACAACGTCTCTTTTCCTTATAAACTGTTGTTGTAAGTAAAATTGGATTTAAAATGGGAATTAGATAAATACATATATTGTTCAAGTACCTGATTGCAGTTCCGTGCTTTCGTTAGTAGCCCAGGTATCATGGCTCACATCGTAGCGGTTCGTGTCTCCAGCAAAAAAAACGCATCATCGTCTCAAAATCTCGAGTTGACGTGGCGGGGAAAACAAAACTGACATTAAGCATAGCGTGTCACACCTTGCAACGGTTTCGGGACGTGACAAGCAATCGTAAGACTACGTTTGCCAGAAGGTGAACTTTCCACGCCTTCACGAGGAGCGCATCCCGTACACACAAGCATAATCCACCTCCGGGCTCATCCGTCGGCCTGTACGTCTTGTCACGGCTCGCCTGCCGACCGTTCGTGCCGGGTTTTACCCAACCCTGCCCGTCGTCTTGTATCCCTTCAGCAGGAACATGTGTCAGGGATGCACGTGCCTCCAGAACCAGCCGCCTCCTGGCTCCGAGGGGAAGAAGATTTATTCCGTCCAGCACGTCATATTTTATTTTCATTTTCCCCTCCCTCCCTTCTCTTAAACGTCGTGGGAAAAACAATTTTTTTTCTCCCAGTCGCTTTAGGCTTTTTTTTTCCACCCCCCTCCTCGTTGAGGCACCTGCTGTTCCTCGTGACACTCGCTGGGTTTAGGGTGCTGTTTCACTGCGTGTCGAAATGAAACTTGCTTTACTCGCACTGAAAACGTCGGCGTCGGAGTACCATACTCCAGTCAGTCATGAATACGAGGTTCTGAGTTCAAACTCCGGCAAGCCATCTATGTTTGTCTTTTGAGATGCAACAAAGATGCATACAAGTAGATTCATGACACAAACCACATTGTAGAAATTTTATGGGAAAAAGGAGCAGGGGGGTTAAAGGTTGTTTTCAAAAAGTTGGCTTGATATTGGTAATATAGAGACGAGTAAATAGAACGGTTAGATAAAATTATTGTCTCATTCCAATTTGCGTATAGGTGAGACTTCCCACCAGCTTCGCTCTTTAATATTCTTCAACAGTTTCTTATCGTTTCATGCAAAACTCTTATAAATAACCAAATATTTTGTTAATTTTTATACTATTATTTTGGTAGTTATTCTTACCTTAAAAATTTTTTTAAGGAAATTAAAACAATAAAATTATATCTTGCTAAAGCTAGGTTTCGTATAATTGATTACTTCATTACTAAAGTTTCCCTTTTTTTTTTAATGATACCTTAAGATAAGTCATGAAAATTTGTTATTAATAGATCATTATCAGTTGCTAGTGTGTGTGTGTGTGTGTGTGTGTGTGTGGCGCGCCTAAAAGTAAAGAGTAGGCGTAGAGAGTTTCCCTAGTGAGTGCCTAATAAGGAGAGTTGGTGGTATTTTTTAGTCAGAATAACAAGAGGTGGTGGGCATCACTGCGATAGCTTAGTACTTATTGTATGTTGAACCTGTAAGCGTCGTGGAAGAAAACAAGGTAGTTTAAAGCAAATGATTAAAAAAAAAAAAAAAGAGTTTGCACTGTGGATGCTTTAAACTTTCATTCATATCGACCTCGCAAGTAAAGTGGTTTTTAAATGCTGCACTAAAATTTTATCTACGGTGTTCTTATATAAAAATTTATATATGCTTGTCGTACAGTTATTTCCTTTTTAAGTATTGAATAAGTACTTTTATCACATATATGCATATTTTAGCAATAATAACGTTAAGCTAATACTTGCTTGATTTAAAAACCGCACAACCGTAATGTAATCTGTAAAAATGAATACTTTGCCCAAATTACTTTCACATACATTAATACATACACAATGAATTGAAAAATGTTGAGATAAATATTATTACAGGCTTATTAATATGAATAATAGCTGTTCAGAGTTAACATACAGATACAAGTATATAGTTGTTGCAACAGTATTGTTACGCGATCTCTGCGTTGTCCCACGCGAGCGAATGGAGTGAAGGTCAGAGCAGTTATATGATAGCGGCGGCGGCAAGTCAATGGAATGTTACATGCTATCTATACCCAGGAACCACGTAGGTATATGTTACAAAAAGCTAGCAGACACAATAATCATTTGCGCTGCTGACCTTGGTTGAGTTTCTGTATTTATCTGAAGAATTGTCTAGTGGTTTGCTGTCCTAGTTACTCTTAGCGTGACTTGGAGTGCGTCGAACTATCCAGGTCAAGACCAGCAGAGTATAAATAGTACGGTGGGCCTGTAGGTCTGAGTTATTGGATGGATGAGTGGCTGAGTTTCAGGTATAGACGACGAGCGAAGTTACCAGCGGAAGGGAAATGAAAGGAAGATTGAACGTGCTTCAATGATGAGTATGAACTGATTGACGATAGCGAACCAGCGACACTGAGAAGGACGTTAATTAGAGGAAAAATTATAGGTTAAATATTGCGCTCACTGAGAAATGTGTAGAGTAAGGATGGATATAGATAATGGTGAGATAATTACTACAACAGGAAATTGTTGTTGCCTGTGAGACGTCATTAACTAATGTTGCTGTTAATACAGTATACTGTTAAACTATTAACGTAAATGTAACGTTAAGTAGGCCTACTTACGTAACAACGTAACCTTCTTACTGTACTGTCAACCTTACGGTGGTGTTTATATTTCGGCAAAACAAATTTTGTGTTTTGATGCTAACATTTGCGTTAAAGTTTTTCTTAGAATTTTTTGCTTTAAAAAACATTCCCATTGTAAATAAATGAGTATAATTATTTTGTCACAAAAATAACCACTACTATAAAAGAAAAAAAATGTTACGGCCGGGGAAAGTAATCGGACCCGCGTCTTGAGAGCTTGGCGTTCTTTACTTTATGAAACATAACGTCCTACCATCAACTGCATTTAAACATATATTAATGTGTTTCATATTGTGAGTATTCAGTACATTATAACGGCAAACTGCAGTTCCCTTCAACTATGTGGAGATATTTTATACTTTAACTGTTTTTCGAGACTTGAGGGCAACCTGAGCTACATATATTCATCATAATATGCTTCTTCAATTTCATATAGTGATTTTATTTTACGAAGTTATCGCTGTTAAATAGTATCCACCATTTTACGTCAAGTCAGCGAAAAATTGTGTTGCTGGAAATTAGTTTAATGTCAGAGTAATAAAAATATTTTCGTCTTCATGTTATTTTTAGCGTAATGCAGCATTTGGTTTATTAACATTGACACATTAATAATATATTTGCAATAGAGACTTATAAGACGTTAAAAACTGTTCACATTATTAACTTTGTCACAACATTATTAATATTACTGCAACATTAAAGTTTAAATAAATGCCTCAATATTAACTTTTCTGTTGTAACATTAGTCTTATTCTGTGTAGAACACTACTGAAATGAATGTTTGAAAAATGTCACTGTTTTAAACTGCCTATTTTAACGAGCATACTGACTCATATTTGCTCAATTAAGAGGGTAAAGACAGAAAGGGAAACTTGTTCCATGTCTTAACGTCAAATTGGAATTTTCTGGTAAACATTTGTAAATACTGAAATGGCTTTTTTTTTTTTTTTTTTTTTTTATAAATGAAATAATTGGCGCATTTTTAAAACATTTACGTTTCTAACAATTTTCGCAATTTATCTTAACCGACGCATGAATAAACTGCTCAGACTATGCTAATTATATGTGGCGGAAGAATACACAACATGTGGACAAATAGATCATAAGCAGGGCTTTCAAAAGTACGCAGTTTAGTACGAACTACACTTAGTATTAGGTATTATTTTTATGTACTCTCTAATATAATGTAGGGGAGAGTTTCCTATATCTTACCAATTTTTACACTTACAATATTATCTGTCTTAAATGAAAAAATACAAGGTTTTACGAATTCGTATCAAAAAGGATGACTATTAATGGGAACATTTATGCGAGTTACTTTCAAAATGTAGCATCGGGGAATAAATAAAGAACTTTTTGTAACAGGCTGCAACTGGTACTATTTAAGAAACTGGTTTCCTAAATCGTACCGCCTATGTCCTAAATTGTACCACAACATTAAGAATTTAAATAAATGAGAGAACAAACAAGACAGCATGTAATAACGCACAGAATTATTGTAGTATTTAAATACTTATATAATGTTTGATTATTTTTCTACGGTAAATGCAAGAAATATTCAATTATTTACAGGCTACACAAACAAATGTTTCAGTTCTGACTTAACACCCTCACACAGGATGCACACACTAAACACTGAACCATATCTTCCACAAATGTCCTTCACATACACAACAATACAATGCGGAATGCGGTTGTGCTCTGCTATCTGAAATGCCAGTTTGCGTGCATCGTTAATCGTGACGTAGTTCTTCCAATTTTAAAATATGTTCTACAAGTGGATTTTCCTTTTCAAATGGCAAGGTAGTAAACTTTCCAAGCGCCGTCGTACCGTCGTTAGCTATTCCGTTTTTACAGTCGAACTGGCGCTTTAGCGTTGGTTTTGGAATGCCGTACTGGCGGCAGCATTCGTTGAACCCCATGTCCCCATTTTTGTACGCTGCCAGAGCCCTTTCCATGTCTGATTCACTCCAGGCACCATATTTCCTTTTCGCCATTCTATAACACACAATTAACACGTGTGTTACTTGTGTTTAAATTTATTTAATTTATGAAAATACATTGTAAATATAGAGCTTCAAATTATATTATAACCCAATTAGTACTGGTATGAATTAGGAACCCCACCCGTGGTACGATTTTGGCAACTGCGCACAACTCAACTCTTTACGTCATTTCTAGCCTAAAACAGGCGTCTCGCTACAAAGCGACCAGCCGTTAAGTTCAATATTACTTACACCACAATGATAACTGCATGAAATCCAATAACACTTACCCTGAAGTGCTGTATTATCTTACATATGGAGTAGAAAAACTACACCAGTAATCACTCAAACAATATAACTGTAATAAAAACTCAACACGTGCTTACACTGACTAGCTACTTTCACGGACTGCTGAATCCATCTAGTAGTTCAAGTATTCACCGTGAGAGCGCTCCAATAGTCCTGCTTTATAGAAAACCAGTGGTGGTACGATTTAGGTGGTGGTACGATTTCGGAAACTTTCCCCCATTACTGCCTTATCCTAGGTTGTGAGTTTTATTTACCTTACGAAGTAAACATTTTCTACTCATGTTACCTTGTTTGTAAATTTATGTAATTTAGAATCCATAACCTTGCATTCAAAATTAACTTTGAACAGAGCAAACAATTTCATATGATATACCATTAAACATGTAAATTTAAAACTACACGACACAATTTAACACGTTTCTGATTTCACCTGAGCCTCTGTGGCAGATATTCTTTCATCGATAGATATTTATAATATATGTATATATAAAAATAAACAAATTAGCGTCTGTACATTTTTGTAGGTTGGCCAATTAATTTCTTGTCGTGTGTTGTTTATAAAGACCCATATACACATATATAGGCTGTTCACAGTAAAGTGGGCTCTTTTTAAGCCCCAATCCTTCCACCACTTGTTAATGTAAACCCTGCCATATGAGTAACAAACAGCGTGTATACATTCACCATACCCTAAACCAAAAGTCCGATGCCACAGTCAAATGTATTTATTGGTTATTATGTCTGATGAAACAGCTTCAAAAATTACTCCCTTTACCGTTAACAGCCTATATGTGTTTATTTGTGCATTTACGCGGTTATATGCATTTAATTGTACACTAAAGAGAAAAAAGAAATATTAATATAAAATGGCATTAATACTTTTTTGAAAAAAAACAAGGAACGTTTACAAGGAAATGGTTTTGAATCATTGTGTTTGCTTGTCACAGACTTATTAAACGTCATTTATACTAACTGATTCCCCAATTTGGAATTCACATTAGCGTTTTATATAAATACGTACTACTGTATCTATACATTTGCTTAATATCATATTTAGCAACATACTTCATGTCTACAGAAATAATATAGAGCTTTCGAAAGACAGTAAAATTACGTTTCCACATATTTTGCACAAAACGGAGGAAACTTTCTTATCGCGGTGAATGCGAAAGAAAAGGTAGTTACTCTGCTAATGGAAAGACCATTTGCACAGAAATCTGCGTGGTTTTTGTACGAAGGGCGGAGTCGTGTGGCCGTATTTTCTCTTATCTGCATGCCTCGAACGCCCTGCGCAAACTCTTCTTACTTAGGAGTTGAGCATAGTGCATCGGCACTTGAAGAGAGGACCGTGTTGGTCCAGATACTAAACACATGCCAAATGCGTACAGTTAATTCATGGTAACTTCCAAATTTTCTGAAGCCCTGCTAAATGTATACTTCCAGATAATGCCCCGGCTCAGGCAAACAAAACACATCTGAGTCTAAAAAATTACACCAAAGTGACAACGTGCGACATTCGTGCGCACTCATTGTGATAATTTTATTAAGAACTATTTCTTACAAGGTGTTACCAGCACATCAGTTTTCTCTCTGTTTTTGTCCATATTAATTATAAATGAAATATTATAATTTTAACTTAATTATGAAAAAATCTTATTTTAACCTAAAATTAGTTATTTAATTGTTAACGGAAGTGCAAAGCGGCTTTACATTACATAATAAGGAAAGAATTTATCACCTCATAAATGGAGTAATTTTTCTAAGGTTAGATTAAAAAAGTGCGATGAAATCGTGAATAGATTACAACATAGAATATTTATTCATCCAATTGAATTATTATAAAATTTATTTTCGTACTGAATAAAAAACAGCCAATATTACGTTGCCAAATATTTAGTGCTGATAAAAAAATAATATGTCAAGACCATAGTCACAAAGAAGTAATCACACAGAGACGAAATTGCATGGTGATTCATTTTATCTTGGCTTACCCATTCTCTTGTTGACTGCGCGAGGCTCTGGAATAAGGCCTTAAGTTTGATTGGCTACTACATATTGTGAAACGTTCCCTATTGGTTGGGCTGCCCGCAGGCTGGAAAGTATGTTGCCCCAATCTGATTTGCAAGTCACGCCATGTATTCTCAATTATTCGGTGCCATAAACCCAGCTACAAATCTTTACTGAGTGGAAATAATTTCTTTTTGATTGCTAATGGTAATTCTCTGACTACAATTTTATTTTGTTTATTTGAAGAATAATTTACAGGATGAATTTCCATTGTATAATTTGCTGCTACAATCTGAAATTTAGGTGTTGTAGAAAATTTTCCTTAATTTGATAGGTGTGAGCACTGAGACATGTTTATTTTCTCAGCATTTTATCAAGTGATCAGTGAATCAAATCGTCCAGCTTTAAACTTAATCCGAACATTTTTAGATATACAGTTTTAATAATCATACTTTGTGAGAGTATTTGAAGTTGTGACCAAGAAATACAACTCATCCGCAATATATTTAAATAGCCCCATTACAAGTGAGAACTCGAGTAGTGGAGGGAAGGCGACCTTGTTGAAAGTCTACCGTTTCCGTCGATTTATACGCAGCACTTGGGTCAAATTAATTTTGTCAGCAAAACGTAAGATTACAATATCAGACATCTTTAAGAAATCTGCCATCTTATAAACGGTAGGTTTACTAAGGAAAGGCCTTTGCGGAGTGCACTAAAGATACTGCGAATAAACTATGTTAGTTTATAAGCTTACTGTCATAAAAGCGGTGGCCAAAAAATAAATACACTAATATAAATAATACGTATTATGAAACTGTAACTGAAAGAACGAGGCTTTTCATCACTGCGAGTTCTGGTCGACTCATCAAAGTTCGGATGTTCCCGTCAGTCGTGCGACGAGCTCACGTATGTAAAGTCTGTTCACGATAAAGTGAGCACTTTAGAAATGAACCTTACAAAGTAGTCACTGCCCCTGCTTGCATATATTTTAATGGGCGCAATGAGTGACATTCGTCCAGTAAAGTTGGTAACGATGGATGGAAAGTAGTTCCATATCTTAACGTTGAATAAAATGTGGTAGCTAGCCATTTGTGATAAATTAAAACTAATTCTCTCAATTTCTGTTTTTTTTTTAATTCATCGAAGAGTAAAAATTAGGACTTTCTTAATAATTTCACAGTTTTATTTGACCGACGGATGAATAAAGTGATGAGGTCTATAGCATTGTTAATATTACACAAGGCGGAGGAATACACAATGTGTATAGAAGTGAATCTTAAGCAGGGCTTTCAAAAAGGCTCATTATACCGTGAACAGTCAATACCTGGCATTCCCGAGGCAGGTCGAGCTACAATTTTATTTAAATTCCTTATTCATGATCGGTGGTGCGTATCGTCGATCAGGCGGCGGGGTACGCATTTGACAAAATGTTCAGGTCGAACCAGCAAGGTCCTTCCAACGAGTACTTACCGATACAGAAGTGGAACAGACACTTGTACTTCGAAATGCAGGTGCACGATCCAGATGAATGGCGTCGCGGACCACCAACATGTCCGAACAGAGTTATATAAACAGAGAACGTTAAATTGACTGCAAACCTACAGCTCAGCCGATAGTAAATATCGTAGCACGCAGTAACCAATAAGACATAAGGACCATTCGAGATCCTGTGCAAGGCTCTCGAATGGCCCTTATGTCTTATTGACGAATGTGTACACATACATCGAAGCAAACACACTGTTTCACTTATGTACGTATACTTACAGGCTACGATGTTCACGGTAAAATGAGCACTTTTGAAGCTGCCATGTGAGTGATAAAAATATTGTGTATATTCCACAGGACTCGGAAGTTAAAATATAAAGCTAAAACCAAATATATTTATTGACTGTTATTGCAAATGAGAGGGCTTTAAAAAGTACTTACTTTATGTAATTTAATTTGCATCAACCCCGCAGTATTTTAGTATACACGTTATTAAAAACTGTTCATGGTAAACTGAACAATTTAGAAAACCCTGCTTAAGATATACTCGTATGCTCACTGTGTATTTTTCTACCATAAGCATAATTTATATTAACAGCCATAAGCCCTATCACTCTATACATAAAGTCGGTCAAGTGAAATTTCGGACTAATTGAAAAAAGTAATTATATTAAATCATTGCTAATGCATTTATTCGTATTATTTTTTAAATAGTTAGAAAACAAATTAAATGTTGTTATTATTCATGAAAGTTGACCAAATCATTTTAATTCAATGTAAATACATGGGACTGCATTCCCTTCGGCTTTGCCAACTTAACTGGCCACACGCCAGTCCGTGTGCAGGTTAAAATGAAGGTAGGTAAGACCAGTTGCACTTTTACAAGGTTGATATCATACGTGTTAAATGAGCTGTGAACAACCTATACTTTTAGATAATCGTCTCTTAGTGATTTTATTTCCGTAAGCAACGTAACTAACAGCTGTATTTTTGCTTGTTTCCAAAATGTTTTAGTATTGCTTATGACACAGTATTTTCAAAAAATTATGTTATTGTACACAGAAAATATCTCACCCGGTTTATATATATATATATATATATATATATATATAATTTACATCTGTCATGGCAACGCCACCCTAAAACCCCCTAGTTGGCGGCTAATAAACCTATGCGTTCCCAACTAAACCGGTTGAATGACGTATTACAAAGTAACGGATGAACATGTTATAAAACCTCTAAAATCACGTTTAACTACAAAGTTTGGTTGGGACTGATTGCATAGTTATTTCTTCGAGTTGGTTTGTTGATTTTATTTCATTTGTGTGGTTCACGACATTTTGTAATATGTTAATGCTAATCATAATTTACTTATGTGTACAGCCATTAAACACAAATTCTAATCTTATGTGTAAGTCACCAGCAAAATCAAAAGCAAAGGTCTTATTGATATATTTAACATTGATTACCCGGGGCAGGGATGCAAAATCACTGTGTAGAAAAAAATTGCCTGTTAAATATGAGTCGCTTTTCTACAACAAATATTCTAGTTAATTTAAAAACAAATAACTTTTTGTTTTTCTCTACAGCGGATTTTATTAAGAATTATTTTTTTAATCATGTGAATAAACACCATTGATAGATATTCTACTTTAAGCATGATTTTTACGTTACGGCAATATTTGCGAGCTTTGAATTTTTCGCGGCATATTATTTACTTACCCTCGTGGTTTCGGCTTCAATGCCCCGTACAACGTAAAACTCTAATCAACGGAAGTGTGTCGTTTGTTTAAATGTTTTCTCTCTTTTACCCTGGAACTAGATGAAAAAACGGGATCAATGCCTTCCGGCAATAAGCCTCGTTTTTGTCTTCACTTTCCTTGTCCTTCCCTCTTCGCCCGCCAACGGCGAGAAGGGGGGTGGGGTTCCCACTTCCCCTTTCTCCTTTCATTCTCCATCGGAATATCTGATCCGTTCGTACGTCGGCACCGCAAACCCACCCTGCCGTTTTGTCGTCACAATTTTTTTTTTTCTTTTTTAGCGGCAGAGTTCGTTTCTAATGACACTTGACATTGTTCCCGCAATTTTCTCCCCTACCCCAGTTCTCAGAGAGAACGAAAGAGGAGCTGGCGAAAGCGGTCGCGACTCGTGATGAATTGTTATAGAATGGCGGAGAGGGCAGGGAGACGGAAATCGGGCTGGAAGCTTAACAACAAACTCAACTGATTTTATAAACAAAGTTACGTGTACATCGCAGTTCCATTAGCCGGCGGGTGGGAGGGATCGGAAATTTCGAACTGGGCGAACGAGACAGCACTAGGCTCTCATCGAAGCAGGAAGACAAAAAATATCGTTCTACACCCCCAACCCCTTCCTGCCTCTCTACCAAGAAGTAACAAAACACGTTAAATCTTCGGCGTTTTACAACATTCGCAAATTGCGACAACAAAGACGTGGATTAATAAATTTTATCCAGATATTATAAACACTGCCTTGTACCTCTTTCAATAAAAGTGTTTGATAAATATGTTACGATTATACATACATATATTTCCTCAAAAGTCTGGAATATTAATAACCCAATGAATTTAATTGGCAGGGATCCCAATACACATGATATCAGAATTCAGGGGTAATATTTAATATAACAGAGGTGATAAATTACAGGCGTTCTATATAATTCCCACATATTAAAATTTGTTATTATTTCTCGAATAAGACCCAGTCTAAGTGGCCTTTATGCCTTATATTTATTTTTTACTTAGTTTCAGAAATATCTGCAACGCTATCATAGATACATCTCAAATGTACATGATAACGATGGGGTATTCAAAAAAATCAATTTTCGGTATTAGCTTCATTTCTTCTTTAAGTTCGTTGTGTGTTTCCCGCCACATATTTACACCAGCCCCTATAGTTTTTACGAACCTTTATGACCCCCCCCCCCCCGGGTTACCAAGCACCCTTCCCGTTTGCAATTAATTTTTAAGGGTTGTTTTCTAGGAAACGGAAAGTGTTATATAGTTTCAACGAGGCAACAGGATTTGTAAATATGGTCATGGGTAATTGATAATTTGTCCTGAAAACTCACTTAGTTCTCGGTGTATACAACAGTTCATGTAATGCGATAATTTCAAACCCTGCGTAATTTATGATGAGAGATGTTATTTGCACCTACAGTTTGAGAGGTTGCTTATCCTATTTGAGTGATACACCTTACACTGTCGTTTTCTTTCATCTCTAGAAGTTTCTGATGTTTTTAATTAAAATAAATTGTTTAATTATTTTCGGGATTCACGACTCACTAAATATTCCCTATATTTCATAAGCCGCAGATATTTCTACCTCATTTTACATAAGGAATCACTTCCCAAACGTTGTAACATTCTTAAAGAGTGACTCTGACAGTATAATGTCCATTATTTGGTGGTAATCGTCTACTGGAATGTCGATTTGACTTTATCGTCAACAAATGTCATTTGGTGTTTTAGAATCAGGTAAATATTTTCGAGGGTGAAAATAATTTTTAATTTTAGTCAGGAGTATTATTGTCGCTATGTTATAGTGTACGTGTAAGAACCTGTTAACATTATGTGGAAGAATGACTTTATGGTGGACGCGGTTGTGTTACGGTGTACATGTAAGAACCTGTTAACATTATGTGGAAGAATGACTTTATGGTGGACGCGGTTGTGTTACGGTGTACATGTAAGAACCTGTTAACATTATGTGGAAGAATGACTTTATGGTGGACGCGGTTGTGTTACGGTGTACATGTAAGAACCTGTTAACATTATGTGGAAGAATGACTTTATGGTGGACGCGGTTGTGTTACGGTGTACATGTAAGAACCTGTTAACATTACGTGGAAGAATGACTTTATGGTGGACGCGGTTGTGTTACGGTGTACATGTAAGAACCTGTTAACATTATGTGGAAGAGTGACTTTATGGTGGACGCGGTTGTGTTACGGTGTACATGTAAGAACCTGTTAACATTATGTGGAAGAATGACTTTATGGTGGACGCGGTTGTGTTACGGTGTACATGTAAGAACCTGTTAACATTATGTGGAAGAATGACTTTATGGTGGACGCGGTTGTGTTACGGTGTACATGTAAGAACCTGTTAACATTATGTGGAAGAATGACTTTATGGTGGACGCGGTTGTGTTACGGTTAGGCTGCTCCCCTCACACCATGGCAAACCGGGTTTGAGTCCCAGGTGGCCCGCTATTGGATTTTCGTATGTGGGAATCCTGCCGGACGATGGCGCTGGTTGACGGGTTTTCTCGGGGATTTCTCCCGTTTCACCTCGTCCTTTCATTTCGGCACGACTCTGTACTAACCTCACTTCAGCCGCACATAAGCTCTCGAAGTAGGCTTAATAAATCGTGAAAAAATTATCACAACGTTCCTTTATCAAACTACACTGCAACCCCGCTTTGCAAATAACTCGTCAGTAACATTAGTTGTTAGTTGGCATCTGAAGGTTCACAGAGTAGTAGCTTGCTGATAAGTATACACTCTAAATTCGAATCACTGGGAAACAACTGATTCGCAGTGAAATTCAATTATGCTAATCAGTGAAAATGGCTCCACTTACAATCAGTGGAAAACCACTGATTGTGTTTGTGAAAAAATCTCAATGATTTAATTAGTGACTTGAAATTATTTCTCTGATTGAATAAGTGACGGCCGACTACAGTGGCGAATAATATATCGTTTTTATTGGCTATAGCAAAATAATTATGTGAAATAAATATACCATCGATAGTTTACTATTTATATTACGATATTTAGGTTATTAAAAAAAAAGTAAAGAACTCTTCCGAGGTTCGTGAGTTCAACCCACACACCGTTCGACTTAAAGCCGTTACCTCAACGTCTACGCTACCACGTCAAGTTGAAGTAACGGGAGGAAAATATATGTGTTATAGTTCGCCACGAAATCGTATGCTCTTACTTTTAGTTTTTGGTTTAATTGGTATCGTTAGGATTGTTAAAACGAATTATATATGAGTGCATCCTCTTCATCACATTCTATGCAGTTTAAACATTCAAACAGAGCGCTGTGACGATTACATGAAAACGAAATGAAAGGCGTAAAAAAGGAATGGAAGGCTGAGTGTTCATGTTACCTCATAAAATTGCGTTTTGAAAGACGAAACACATTTGAGAAAGTATTGTGTATTGATTTTATTAGTTTATTCGTTGTTATTCCACTTGATACACGTTGTTTAACGGCCATTTCTAAACGTTGTTTGATGGCCATTTCAACACTCTGTTTAACTGATCCATCAGTCAAAATTAACCACTGAGTCAACAGTGAAAAAAAAAATGGTGTATGAATCAGTGGAAAATGTCACTGAATCAATGAGTGAAGGAAATCTGAAATTTTTTCACAGATTCATCACTTAAATTCAGTGCAGTAACTTTTGAATCAGCCAGATACGTTTGACTGATTAAAACAGTGAAATTCTCACTGATTCAGATTGAGAGTGTACCGATAAGTATTTCAGATATAACCCTGCTGTCAGTTTTCAGAGATTATTTCTATGAACACTCGTACCATTTTACGAGAAAACCGCTGGAGAAATAATATCTAATGAGATTTCATATCTGAAAGCATTCAAAATATTGTGTTTGTGGTAAAGGATAGAGGACCAGCAACAGGACGTGAAATGGAAGGGCTGACTGGCTACATAAAACTAATTAACAACTCTAAAAATTCTTACTCCTGCTTTAGCCGTGATACTGTCCTCTGTGGTGAGTTGAATAAGGATTTTGTGCCATTGCTAACTGAAGTCACTTAACTGGTAAACTTTTTGAAGCAAAAATCAGCTCTTTCGTATAGAATCCTCCAAATTCACCGATTTGTATCTGTGTGGATTTTGACAGAAGAAATGGTTATTTTCTTTTATTATTATTTTGTTTGTTAGATCTGAAAAGAGGTGTACTATATAAAATATATTACTAGATCGTTATCAACTTGCTACGCTTGCTTTTCTTATTGACTTGTTGTCATGGCTAATTAATTTGAATTGGAATTTGCAATAAATGTGAAACTATGAGAGTTTTGAGTTTCAAGGAATAATTTGAATTCTTAATTTAGGATTCTCTGTGTGGCAATCTTAATTTTTTCTTTCCAATTGAGGTATTTGTAGAATAACAAGTGACTGCGATAAAGAAGGAATATGATAATGACGGGACTGGCTACTTGACTAATATTATATATGATTTTCATTCAAGAATCATGAGAGTTTAAGGGAAAAATATTGCTTCTCAGTTCCTTCATCGGTATATGTGTGATTTGTCTGTTCAGTTAAGGGTTAACGAGATCTCCAAGGTATCCAATGATTTTATAAATTTCTAGATTGGAGTGAAGTTGAAAGATTTAGGCTGCTCTTAACTTCGAGGTCTTGAGAGCCAATTTGGGTGAAACAAGGTGAGTATGGAGCAGCGCAGGAATGCAAGGGCGTGGGAACGGGAGGTCCCCGAAAAAACCTAGCCGACCAGCTGCATTGTCCGGCTCTGTTCCCATATGCGAAAGTCCAGGATGCTACCACGCCGGGAATCAATCCCGTTTCACCTAGGTGGGAGGCGAGAAGTCTAGCCACTACGTCACCGCGGCGTAGTAAACTAAGTAAAAAATTCCCAATTATCACAGAAATACCAATCATAATACTGGTTATGTTTGGATCAACATGTATTTCAGGATCGCATATAGTGCAATGATTATCGTAACATACAAGAACATAAGCATTTTAAGGTATGGCTCTTGAAAACCTGATAAGCTTTTCTCGCACCAGTTATCGTTCTCAGTATATGGAACTTACGAAGAATAGGAACAGCCACTTTTCACACTAAAGTCTTTGCCAGGTTTGTTAGAACGTAAGTCTGATTTTAAAATACGTTTCCAGGTTCTATCTTTGACAATAATTTATTTTCTAATTACAACGAGGTTGATTTTAATAAATTAATTTTTTATTTCCTTCTCCTGAGTACCTTAGATAACTGTAAAATTAATTTAAGTAGCTATTAGGAAAATTTAATATGGAAGCCCTGTTCTTTAAAACTTTAAAAAGAAAATCTAGAAAGATTTTTCACGGAAGTAGGAGCACCCGGAAGAAACTCAAACTCCGTGGCAGTGACCACAGCTCTCACCAACTGTCATACCAAGCTCTATATGTTCAGCAGACTTAAAAATATGTTTAGCAGAGTTTAAAAACAAAGGTTTTTCCAATGCCATTGATACTGTAGAGTTTTTACCCCCAAAATTGTGAGAAATGAACAAACAAAGAATATAGTTTTATTTCCTGCATTGGGCTAAATTCTTTTTCTTTTTTTATATAATGCCCCAAAATATGTTTTACGAAATTTATAAAGACAGGTCGAACACTATTATGCCTGAAAACAGGTTCTATATAACTTATTAAATACAATGATTCCTGAAAACAGGCTTGAAGAATACAAAGTGTGCCAATAGTGCCACGTGAGTATAAATAAATTACAATTTACCACTTTTCCCAAAAAAGGATTACATATAAAGATTTATAAAAATTGAGTACAAAATCATCACCAAAAATTGTAATATTATTTAACATTCATATAAATTCCCAAACTTGTGTTTTGCGCTGCATTAAAAATTTAAATATGCCCATTAAAAATATATATTAAAACATGGCTAGAAAATGCTTTCTGCCTGTTTTCCCCCTATCACATTTTAAATGTGAGTGTGGTGTGTGTTTCCTCCTGTCGCATGTCCGGTGCGGTGTGTCTTGTCTGGGTATCAACATCCATCATATATAGTACAAACTTAGTGCTGTAGAGAGTGGAGGAAGATGGAAGAACAGTATGGACATTTTGCCGTAAATACAAAAAAAAACTGTTAATTTAAATCTCTTGACGACGTATGCAGCCGCGTCGTAGAGTTTCCTAGCGATGGCCAACTGCAATGAAGGATGTGAGAGCAAGCGTGATGAAGCGGAGAGAGAGGAAGTCAGCTGGCGGCGCCACACAGTGTTGAATCCGAAGTCGAGCAGAGCAGTCATGCTGCCGGTCAGCTCCTCGCTCGCCGTCGAAGGGGACAGCAAACTGGTAAGTCTTCATAGCCCTGGTAGCTGAGCATTCTCAGGTGGCGGATAGCTCGTTCGGTGGAATAAAATACTGAATTCGGTACTGAGATATTTTCCAGCACCGTTAAAGTTTGAAATTCCACTGAAATTTTGAGTCTACATTACATCTGAAAATTGGGATTTACATATATATATATATATTTATTTATTTATATATATATATATATATAACAATAAGAAGCGATGTTATGTGAATACTTACATTTCTAATTCGACATTTAGAAACTGAACTACTTTCAGTGTATAATTTACAGAATTTTTGAGCGTACAACAATACTTCTTTACTTTTAAATGTGATGCCTTTCTTCGTCCTACCCCACGACCAAACTGTCGTATATGAAACACCTCCAATTGAAGCAGTAAATGGTTAGAAAAACTACCAAACACACAAACACAACTACACATACACACACACATACAAGTTATTTGAAAAATTATCACTATTTTGTATAATCAGCTCTACAATTATTATGCTAAAACCAGAGTACAAAGTAAATCTACATATACTACATTCAACTTTGCATAATTAAGGTACATATTTGATAAATATCTGCCTCAGAAGACACGTTATAATTCGTAACTTAATTTAAGAATATAATACTTACATTTTATTTTCTTACAAAATTTACATAACCCAGGTACATTTTTGATAGAATTATTCAATTGAGATCTGTCACAAACGGACACTTTATGATTCGCAATAGATAAAGAGACATTGCATTGAAAAGGCTGATATTTCAAAACACAATTTCGAACAGAAGAGCCTTAAATGTTTGGCATAGCATTCACGAGTAGTAAAAAAAGGGACATTCTGATACACCAGGCTGCAGGCTGACGACTCGAAGAGCCTAGTTGCCATATTACCAGGCTGCAAGCTGAGGACCCCAGAAGCGAAAATTTTCCTATTTTCCCTTATTGCCGTTCAAAATGGTTGATTTAGCATTCAAAAACGTAATTTTTTTCCCTTTTCCCTTCAAAATTTCCCGAATTTCCCTCCCACCATCGGCGGCCATGTTGACAGCCATTGACAGCTGCCATATTTTTGGTCCTAATTAGCATAATCCAGGGCCGATCCCACATTGGGACGTTTGACTCATTGTGGAGGAGGAGTAGAGATTCCATGACAGCATCCAGGACCGTCATCTTGAATCACAAGCACCACTGACCAACATTATGGCGGACAATTGTCGACCAGCTGAGGATGTCAACCATTTTGGCGGCCAGCGCCTCTCCGGCGGCGACGGAGCATCAAGGCATCGTGATTGATCAATTTCGGATCACGTGTAACACTGCCTCATCCTGAAGTCTAAGTGTGTGCATAACACTTGTAAGCATAGGTGGCTATAATTTGCGAACCATTTAAGTTATAGTTGTCAAATTCATAACATATGCATCAACCACGACTAGGAGAAGGGTTGTGCGGTCATGTATGCCTGATGTTAACTTATAAACATAGGTGACTGTAATTTCCGAACCGTTTAAGTTGTAGTTGTCCAATTTAGGTCAAAGACATCAACCACGACTAGGAGAATAATCGTGGTGTCAAGTATGCCTGATGTCAACTTATAAGCATAGTTGGCTATAATTTCCAAATAATTTGAGTTATAGTTGGTAAATTCATAACATAGACATCTGCCACGACTTGGAGAGGCGTCAAAAAGGATTACCTAGTACCACAATGAGTGCATACTATGACTATGGCGGCCATTTTGGTAGCAAGTCGATAATCACATAGGATTGCGATGGCTATGTTGGGAGCCAGTGGCGGCCATGGGGTGGGCGACGACAACGCATGCATACATGTACACCGCCTCCAATGCTAATGGTGGCCATCTCGGCAGTCAGTTAAGGGGTCTCACTGACAGCACTTCCAGCTCTTGCATTCCGGTCCGTGTTCTCTGGGTGCTCCCAACCAATATTATTTATTATCCCTTCATACAGAAAGTGTGCACGTCCTGCTTATTCGTTTTATTCATTCCTTTTGGAGGGGGGGGGGGAGACACTATTACAAAACACCCTGCCAGCCACAAGTAAAGATTGAGCTATGCTTCCATATAAGCATAGTTGGCTGTAATTTCCGAACTGTTACTGAACCATTTGAGATGCAACTACTAAAAGTTAACATATGCATAACTCCCGACGACGAGAAGAGGCGCATGGACAAATGTCTGCCTGCCTGCCTCCCCTTTCATACTAACCTCTCTCCCCCTCTCTTCTGTTCCCTCGGCAAGGCCACACACACTTCCTCGCACACACTTTTACCCTCGGCACCACTGCCTGCCACACTTACATGTGCTCTCTAGATCTTGTCCTCCCCAACCCCTCCACCCGCCTCCATCACACATGGTTATACTTCCTTGGGCGCTCGCCACCTTCTGGCGAGGTACATGGAAATTTTACAAACTGGGTTTTTTTAAAAAACCATTTTCCTACATTACTCGTTTTAAGTTTAAAAATTATAGACTGTAAAACCGGGAGACTCTCCAACAGGTTCAATTTTATCATTTCTCAAAATGTGTTTTTTTTTTTATATTCCACAATACTTTCCGAACCTTATAAACACTTGTTCTTGACATATAAATATTTATGTCTTTATTTCATGAAAAATCCACGTGATGTTATTAGCTTTAACTGATTAAAATTCAACATTCTAACAATTTGGGTTTTAGTCTGGTCTAACTTCAAAATCCAAATATAAAGATAAAATTTCAACTAATTATTCACAGCAACGTCCACTTTTACATACTGGCTTTAAGAACCCTACTTTTTCAATTTTTTGACTATATCAGGAATAGTCTCTTCCCTAGCAGCTATCAGTCTCCGCTGACCCAAGCTGCTGCGGGGACATAAATACTCAATCTAAACTAGGCGTAAAGCTGTGAGAGGCGGTGAAATTTTTACCCTAACCAGACATCATGCATGGCAAGTTCCAGAAGTTGTGTAATTCTCAGAAATTGTGAGTGAACCGCGCTCACTTCCTATAGGATCCGCGACGCTGGCGCTCCTAAACGCGGCACGACGAACTAAGGATAGCCGCCGTGTTTCCCAGTCTGGTTTCAGCTGGTCGGGCGTCCGTGCCGGATCTACAGGCGAACTTCACGTATTCGTCGCCGTTCGTCGATTTCACACTACTAGATCGTGTACACAATAAGTAACAGTTAGTGTATATGTATAATAAGTCTTTCATATGTAACTCTTGCAGTAATTTCGCCGTGAAACGAAGATCTCGCGTCTTGTACTTTAGCAAGCCGGTGGACTGGCGGCTGACGCAACAAGGCGGTGTCGAGGCAAAATAAGTCAATTAGAGACGTGTGTACGTGCTGGTACTTTTCCGTGCCTAATGAGACGTCACTGTCTCGAATGAATATGTATATCATCCAGAAAAAGAGAATTTTCCAATTAAAATCTTCTCCAGATCAGTTAGATTGACTGTAAGCACTGCGTACTCATGTCTGCTTACATAAAGCAACTACCACCATCAATAAATTCGTGGGCAGGCGCCCCGAGTGCAAGCAGCCACGCACCAGGACCGAAAAAGAACACGAACGCTAAATGGAATGATGATGGCATGCATCAGTCACTGAGTATATAAGGAAACACAGTAAAAAAAAAAAGGTGGTTCAGTTGAAGTGGGCTGATTGGCTGCGCGTCTCTCTGAGGGTGCCACTTGTGTCTGATCGGTAACTGCATTCTGCAAAAGATTCCATTTTTGTCTGGGCGATTGTCCGGCAAGTTAGCCTGCAGGCGCTATTCGACCAATGACATTGCACCATATTGCTGGCTGGTGAGGCAAACACGCGGGAGTGTGTGGTTGGAGATCGAGGTGCGCTTTACTGTTGACAGAATTGTCAACTTGTGTACTTGTATAGTTCCAAACAGATACTTGTCGGCCACAAGGACGACAATTTATACCTTTATTTGCGACTGAAAGGGATAAAAGTGGTTTGAAACCACATTTACACCGAGTCGGTGCTCGTATACTGAGTCATGCCAAGTTTGAAGAATGAGGCATCATCTGTTTGGTCTTAAAACAACGTTGATCACGATGCCTTTACACACTCAGATGTGTTTTAATTTATGAATCTAAGTGCTACAAGAAATATATTGTATTGTTAGAAATTGCCAGGCGTATCCAAGTTCGTGAGGGTTGTATTTCTTAATCAAATGAAATAACTAACATAAATTTGTTAGTTTATTTGAAATTGTACATATAAAAACACAGCTGATAGTTACAACACCAAACTGTCTATTTCAACTATTTCTGTAATTATTATAGTATCACTGACGGCAATATTTAATGCCAGTCGCGAATCCAATTAAAGTGTTTGCCACTACTTTTGTACTACTGGCGACAGTCAGTTAATCCTCGCCTATTATATACATATTCGATCTGAGAGTCTATTGCCATCTTCCCAAATGTCTGCCACTGACGCATCAAGTCGCACTTTCCTGCAGTCCAGCCAATCACTCTTTCTCTCTATGCTTCCGATGCTCGTAGACTTCACACTGCCTCGTCGCTCCGTTTGTATCACACCTGGCGCTGGTGGCCGGTGCATGACTCTAGATTCTCAACACAGATGCACACCGAGTATGGCCCAGAAGATTCTCCGCACTCCAAGGGGGTGGCGATGGCGATTAGAGGCTGTTCACGATTAAGTGAGCACTTTTGGAATCAGCCTTAGAAAAATGGCACTGCTCCTACCTACATACATTTTAATGGGCGCGCTGAGCGACATGCGCCTAGTAGAGTTGGTAACGATGGAGGAAAAGTAGTTCCATATATTAACGTCAAATAAAAAAGTGATGTGTAACCATTTATGATAACTTAAATTATTTATTTTGCTTCCTGTTATTTTTAATACATCGAAGTGTAAAATTGAGCAGATATGTAAAATATTTACTTGTCTAATAATTTCACAGTTTCTCTTGACGGATGCATGAATAAAGTGGCGAGGCAATGTTGATTTTACAAAAGGTGGAAGAATACACAACGTGCATACAAGCAGATCTTAAGCAGGGCTTTCAAATGTGATCAGTTTACAGTGAACAGCCTATACCATACAATTCGCGCAGCGACCATTCCAAGACATTTAATATTGTAAGGAAGGGAGTGGTACGAGGTCCTACGACCGAACGCTGCACATGGCGGGGCGTTTGTAATTCGCCGTGATTCTCCGATTACCGATTATGGTCTTGAAAGATTCCGCGTCGGTGAGGGAATGATCGCGGAGCGGCTGCATGTTACATGCTGAACTCCAAACAGACTCATAAATGGTTTTGTTATCTCAACCAATTAGCTATAGGCTTCGTGTTCACCTGTAGAAACAAGAGCCATTAATAATAAGGGATATCGCCACGGTTGTTTATAGGGAAGATCACTGGATGCTGAACCTCACACTGAAGTGTACTGGCCAAAAATAACCTCACTTTGCGTTATGCATACTATTGTACACAGTGGGCATGCATGTGTTAACAGCGTACAAGGTCACCAAGAACTGTTGTGGAATTACGGCTTAGTCTCACCCCTGCGAGCGCGTCTTCGGGAAGAGGTCCTGCTGCTTCTCAGACAGACACGAACCGTATGGTCAAACCGGGTGCAGAGGACGGGTTGCTACATTCATTGTGCATGCGGGAGGCGTGATGAACAGTCCGTTCCTGCTACTCCATTAACATGGAAACTGTGGAGCTCGTGTCGTTAGGTGGGCGGGAGGGAAATGCCAGAAATACAAACCCCCTCACCTCCTCCCACTGCTGGCGCGGTGTAATATTCATAAGCGCATAAGGGTCGGTAGCAATTGTCGGGAGGGGTGTCAGGTGTGTCTGCTCGCGCGCAGAGGCGAGGCCAGCATCCGAACAGGAGCAAACTTCATCTGCAGTGCTGGTGAGGGGGCTGGTGGGTGAGTACGTGTACGGGGGTGTGGGTACCGCGGTGTTACGGCCCTCCAGGGGGTTTGTCGGTCTGGGTGGCGAGATAGGGGCTGCTCGGCGAGGGTTGGAGGGGAGGATCGGTGGAGCACACATACACACACATATTTTGCGCCAACTACCCCGCGTAGTGCCGCATTATATATTCATACCAACCCCTCTCCACCGCGCGAGAATTCGCGCTGCAGACAAACGCGCTCGCTCGCGCGCGAGCCCCTGGAATTCCAGCGGTGTCCTAGAGATATTTCACGCCAGAAGTTGTTTCTTCTTCTCCTCTTTTTTTAGGACTGTCTCATTCTTCAGTGGTAGCCTAGGAAGAGTCCGTTTTCATCACAACCCCACTCCCCAACCTACCAGTCTCAAGCTGACAGGAAACACGCAGGGCCGGGCTTTGATACGAGTGGCAGGTGTCGGACAATTATTTATTTGTAGCCAGGAATTTCGTCTACGTGGAGTCTGCTGGAATTTCACACTGATATCTGTTCCATGCTAAACCAAATCGCTTTGTGTCACAACGCAGCTCGAGAGAATTTTCCTTTAATGAAAACTCCCGCAAACGTTGGGAGCAACATGTAACCTTCTGTGACCTAGTTCCTACGAAAGAGGACGCGCGATGTGGTTCAAATTTACAGTGGTTCAAATGCGCTTCTGCCTCAATGACCGCCGGAGCTTCAGTCTACCATGGATGACATACGCTGTTTTTCTTGTGTATGGACATATGTTCGAGTTCCGGGTAAATCATGGAATCAGCTGATGGCAATACACGAAATGATGTAAATGACTGAGAGGTACACTTCGATAGTTTGATCTAACAACCTGTTGTTCGTTGCCGCCAATATGGCATATTAGATAAGTTTCACTCAGCTACTGAAAATCCCGGATTCCTGGAAGAGAAATTCATAGCTTAGTCGCAAAAATGTGAGACAATCAATTGACTGTACAGTTCTCAATGGCATCTCACTTCAAATACATTTTAGAAAAAACAATTAACTACCCCCAGACAAGAAAGTATTTGCAACTTTGTATAGTTTAATATTTTGGTTTCATGTGGATGACCTACTTGATAGTGTTGTTACATGTTGCCGCGTGATCGTCCTGTTGTATCCAGAGACTGAAAATGAGGTAGACCGATCTCGCTGGCTGCGCACAAGTCTCCGTTTCCCAACATTGAACTGCTTTTCAGCCAACACGTCTTGTGAAAATGGCATGGTTTAAATATTAGGTTAGAAAATTGATTTCTAGACAATTGCTTTGAGATATTTTTATACTTCATCTAACCAATTTGTAATGCAGTTTGAATAAATTCAATTTTTGTAATGTTATTTTGTTCATATAATAGTGCTTGTATTTTAAATTTTAAGATATAGACAAACACTTTCATCGCTGTTGACCGTATTACTTTGACAGTTGTGTTCTTTTGAGGCAAATCAATGTTGGGTACATGCGCAGAAGACGAATAAGCGGTCTACGTTATCATTAGTCTATGATTTTACTCCTCCAGACCCGAGCACGCGTTGATCACCAAAGACCGAAGAAGATGAGCGGGCAGAGTAGCAAAGCGACCCGCGATATAGTGCTACGTGCCGTGGTAAGGCAATCAAGACTGATACCGCTCCTGTTCTTGGAAGACTTGGGTAGTCGTAGCCTGCACTTCTAATCTAAATCAGTGATCATTTCACTGGTTCAATCAGTCAAACGTATCTGGCTGACCTAATAGTCACTTCCGTGAATTTGACTGATAAATCAGTGAAAAAATGCCCCCTTTCCTTCACTTATTGATTTAGTGACATTTTCCACTGATCCATTAGTCATTTTTTTTATTTAATCAGTGGATTATTTTTGACTGATGGATCAGTTAAAGAGCGTGTAAAAATGGCCGTCAATCAGAGTTTAAAAATGGCCGTTAAAAAGCGTGTATCGAGTGAAACAACAACGAATAAACTAATAAAACCAATGCAAAATACGTTCTCAAATTTGTTTCGTCTTTCAAAATGCCATTTTATGAGGTAATATGAACACTCAACCTTTCATTCCGTTTTTACGTCTTTCATTTCGTTTTTACGACTTTCATTTCGTTTTCATGTAATTGTCACAGCGCTCTGTAAAATGGTTAAAACTATATATAATTCGATTAAGAGAGTACTGACTTATATGCTATTCATTTGAACAATCATAACGGTACCAATTAAACCAAAAAACGAAAAGTAAGGGCATGCAATTTCAATGTTCACGATTTCGTTAGAGTTATAACTCGTATATTATCCTCTCATTTTTCAGCTTGAATTGGTAACGTAGAAGGTATGGTAACGGACTAACAAGTGGCATGGTAAGTGTGCGTGGGTTCAATGTCAACCACATCCACAACTTTTTTTTTACTTTTTAAAAATACGGTACATTGCGCAACATAAATAGTAAACTATCTAAATATATTTATTTCACGTAATTAACACACTACAATCAATAAAAACAATACTTATTTTGCCACTGTAATCGGCCATCACTTATTCAATCAGTGAAACTATTTAACGTCACTAATTGACCCAGTGAAATATTTTTACTGAAACAATCAGTTGTTTTCCACTGATTACCAGTGGTGCCATTTTCACTGATTCGAGTAGTTGAATTTCACTGCGAATCAGGGGTTTCTCGCTGATTCGAATTTAGAGTGTGAAAGTTCTGGTCATCGTCTCTCCGTCACCACCCTGCACGAATCGGGGTGCGAAGGTCTTCTGGACCAAGCCAGCTGAGCAATATAAGTCAAGGCGTGCGCCTGTGTAGACGGTATGAAGTATTGTATAATTGTTAGAGCTAGGTGTGTGGGGCAATTGGAAGACAAGCTACGACGCAGTGACCAGAGAATGTAGTCTGCGAGCATCGAGAGAGTAGAGAGAGACTGGCTGGCTGGAATGTGGGATATTGGGTGTTAATGCATAAGTGGCAGACAGTTGGAATGATGCTCATATACGGCACTCGACAATTATATCACAAAGGTATAGTTAAAAAGTGACAATTAAATGACTCTAACTGGTATGCAGAAAGTGATAAGGATTTCAGTTTTAATATGTATTGAAATTCAAATATTGTTCTTACTGAAATGAATAACAGAGATTTGATTGTAGAGAATATTGTAAATAATAGTGGTGTGTATTTCTTTTAACTTTATCAATAAATAATGAAAATAAGTTCTGTTATCGAGACCTCTATTCACCACGTACACCTGTACTGCCCTGTCAACTTGAACAGTATTTAACAGAAGAACAGAGTTTTATACATGTCGATATAAAAAAATCGGTTAGATGCTACTGCGAATTGTATGGCCACGTCATGGATATTATATGTACATGTACATAAATTTATATGTATGGAACCCATATATAAATAAACACAAACTTAATGTCGCAACGTTAAAAATAACAATACCTTTCTAAAAATTGGATACTTAAAATGTTTTTAAACGATTTACCTACATATCACTATTGCGGTCGAAAACAAAAAAAAAAAAAAGGATTAATTATGCAGTTGTGGCTATGCCACATCCGTATGTCATACCTATGTTCAACAACAGATTTTTTTCAAATCCCTTTTTTAATAATATCTTTTTTTTTAACTGTGGGACATAACATAATCTGACTCTCAGTATGGTTAAATTATTATTGTACTTCACTAGCAAATTTTCCTGTTTTCATGTACTTTAATTTTTACTATTTACAGGGGTATAATGCGAAACATGTTTACGAAAAGAGATTTCATAAATACGGTTGTAGGAAAAGCACGAGAATGCAGGCAGGTAAATCTCAGCCACGCCTTCCTACAGTATGTTACATAGTAATTTAGTTTTTAGATTATTCCTGTTTGTTAAATTATATATAGTTAGAGAAATACGCGGAGATTAATATCACAAAAATCAACTAATAGACAAGAGAAATCCTATGAACAGATGAATATAAAGTGCGATTATAAATGATGAAATATTAATGAATGATCAATCAAAGTGGCAAAATTAATGATATTATAAAGGGAGACCAAAAACTTAAAGCATGTTTCAAAGGTGTCAAACTTAACTTAGTTGCGTTCATAAATTTAAAGGTAATTAAATTGTTACTTCAGAATTTGAAGTTACTAATCCTATGGTACGGGTAAATTGATTGCTGAAAAACCAGTATGTTCACATGTACACATATACACACACGCTCTACCACAAAAGTTGGCGCACCATATAGTAATTGTGTGTAAGCCTGCAAGAGTTTCCGATACGTTTAACGACGACGCAAGAATGTTCTGGTGAGACTGGCTGGCGCCTAAGCCCTCCGCGATGCATCACACGAGTTGGGGAAGATTCTAGGTGCCGGCCTAAGACACTATATATACTGCCACAACCCAGCGGCCGGCAGTCTTTGACGGAGGCCGTCTGGCGAGTGTGCGCGAGCGAAGAGTAGTGTTCGTGGCTTGAATGGACCAGAGGGTGTGAAACTGAGGAGTAAAGCCTACTGTGCGTGGGGGCGCTTTGAAGTCTCTAGAACATTGCGATTGGCGAGACATGGGCTGCACTGAGGTGGCACTGAATGGAAGTGTAATACGGATTTTATTGAAAATATTCGAACTGTCACATATGGACGCATAAATTATAAAAATAATTGAATAGGTTGTTACACTGTATATTGGGACTGATATTTAATTATTTAATTTCATTGATTTATTTGTCGTAATTATACATTTTATTAATTGGTGTCAACTGCGAACAGTAAAGTATTTCAATTTACTGTGAGAATTTGAGTTAAGAGACCTTTGCTATAGTTATTGTAAATAAAATAAGGTAATTATAATTAATTCATTAATTTTATCAAGACCTCTATCCCTTAACGAACTTGGTATAGCCCACTTAATTTTTTGAGAGAGAAATTGTAACACTATTTTCTACTCTGGCCAGAAATTATTCTTATTTGAAATGGTTTAAAAATTTCACCCAACAGTGAACTATATGCAACACTGTTCACCTGCGCTGAAACACTTAATAATCATAATAAGGCAAGTAGATTAAGTGTGTTTTTTTTTTTTTTACAATGTCTATGAGCGCTTTTATATCGTTCACCAGCTTCTGAAAAATTTGTAATCGAATGCCACTCTATACTCAGTTCTGTACTCAGCTCTGTAATTAAGCTTGTACTAATGGCACCGCGGCTGCCTGAATGACGAGTGCGAAGGTATTAGCTTTTACTGAAAACATAATAAGGCCATATTTATAAACGTCGTAAACTTTATCTGCTTCAGTATCCTGTACGGGCGTTCCCATGATTTTTGTAGCTTCGGGCACAATCCTTTCTTTCTTTGAGGGTTGTACAATCATAGCTGCTGCCCTTCTTGAAAAGTCTGCTCAGGCATTCTTCGGTCATATCGTATTTTCGTTGTCACTTAATTTTAAGGTACCTCCGGGCAAACTCATAAATGTCGGTTAAATTATGACATAGCTTAATAGCATATTATTCAGTGGCTGCTTCTGCTTATACTGGACGTCCGAACAGCAGATCACCAGGTAGGTGTAGCTCTCTCCCAAACAGCATCCTTGGAGGGGTTACCCTTGTGGACTCGTGGACCGACGAGCAATACGCCAGAATAAATAGGGGTACCTTAGAGTCCCAATCTTTCTGGTTGTCTTCTACGAAGATAGCCAGATACTGCACCAGGGAACGATTTAGTCTCTCAACCATTCCATTCGATTGAGGGTGTAATGATGTGGATCGGGTTTTATTCATTCCTAAAATCCTCATTAGCTCTTGGAAAAGATTTGCTTCAAAATTTCGTCCTTGATACGACTGATGCTCAACTGACACTCCAAACCTGGAAAAAAAAATTTTTGACAAGGGCATCAGCTACTGTGCCTGCCTCCTGGTTTGGAACTGGTAAGACTTCGGGCCACTTAGTGAGATAGTCTTGTGCTAACAGAAGGTACCTATTTCACTTCTCAGTGATTGGTAAGGGTCCGAGAATGTCAACTGCCATCCTCTCGAATGTGGCCCCAACATTGCACTTCTGGTGGGGACCCATCCCTTTACCATCGGACCCTTCCTCGCAGTACATGCATGACACAGGCGGCACCACTTCTAAAAATCCTTCCGACAATGCATCCAATAGAATCTTATTCTGATTCTGTCAAGTGTCTTATTTACACTGAAGTGACCACCTGCTGCTGTGTTGTGCAGTTCTCTTAGCACTGCTGGGATTCAGCACTCTGGTAGTACCAATTGTAAATGATTATGTCTCCCATCATTACTTTCCCAATTCATGTAAAGCAAGCCATTCTTTATAACAAGGAAATTCCACTGTTTCCTGTATGCCTTAACTGCCACATCTAGGCTAGATATCTCCTCCCATCTCGGTCGCCGCCCAGTTTCCTTCCACTCCAATATTGGACACAAGGTGGGGTCACTTAGTCGATGATTTCTTATGTCCTTTTCGTCCCATGTAGATGTCCCATCATCAGATACAGGGCATTGAATTCTTGTCCTCCTTGCTTTTCATGATACACCAACCTTTTCTTCCTGGCATTCAGAATGACGACAGAATGGTTCGCATGGTCTCTTGGAGAGTGCATCTGCATTAATGTGAAGGCACCCAGACCTGTGTGGTATTTCAGAGTCATATTCTTGCAGGTGCTGTATCACTCTGGCTATTTGATATTTGGAATTCCTGAAATCTAGCAGCCAGCCTAATGAAGCATGGTCAGTGCTTATAATGAAGTGTCTGTTATAAATATATGGATGAAAATGTGCAATCGCCTTCACCACTGCCGAAAGCTCCCTGAGCGTCACGCAGAGGAGCTCTCGGGCTGGTGTGGCACCTTACTGAAGTATTCCAATGGTCACTCTTTTCCATCCTGGATCTGAGATAACACAGCCCCGATGCCAACATCAAGAGTATCAGTGTCCAGAATAAATTCACCCTCTCTACTCGGGAAGTCCAGTACTGTGGGAGATATCAGAATTTTTTTAGCTATTGAAAGCAATTTCGCACTCTGGGGTCCAATAAAATTTTCTTTTTGCTTCATTCAAATCATGCAGAGGTTTGGCGGTAGTGGCAAACCCGGGCACAAATCGACGGTAGTAAGCACATAATTCCAGGAAACTTCGAATTTCTGTTTTATCTTTTGGACGAGGCCAATCTAATATTGCTCTGGTCTTCTCAGGGTCTGTTTCAATCCCGTCAGCCGATACAATATGGCTCAAGAAATTAATTTTCTTTTGGAAGAAGTGACATTTCTTGGGAACCAATTTCAGATAGGCCAGAGTCACTTTCTGAAACACAGAATCTAAGCATGCCAAGTGCTCTTCAAATGTTCTTCCTGTGACCACAATGTCATCTAGATACACCTGACAAATGTATAAGGGCAAAACTTTCTCCATTAGTCGTTCGAAGGTGGAAGGGGCATTGCATAGCCCAAAGGGCATACCCTTGAATTGCCAGGTTCCTTTCCCTTGACACAAAAGGCAGTCTTATCCTTGACATCCCAGGACACCTCGCACTGCCAATATCCGCACTTAATGTCTAGAGTAGAAAACCACTGTGAACCTGCTAAGCTATTCAGGGTGTCATCTATCCTAGGGAATAGGTAAGAATCTTTCTTGGTCACCTCATTAATTTGTTGGTAATCAACACAACATATAATAGAGCCATCTTTCTTTTTAAAAAGCACAATGGGAGAATACCATGGACTGACTGATGACTCCATCACATCTAAATCCCTCATCTCTTTCAGAATACCGCATACTACCTCATATGAAGCTAGCGGTATTTGCCTTGGTGGCTGCTTTATGGGTCTGGCATTCCCTGTATCGATGTGGTGGCATGCAACATTAGTTTTGCCAAGGTTATTGGGCTCGCAAGAGAAAGTACCTCTATTTATCTGTAACAGATCTGAAACTGCCCTTTCCTGTCGCCAGTTGAGGTTTTCTATTGTTCCTGTCAGCAGTTACAACAGAGCTTCTGAAGAGGACATTCAGTAGGTAGTGGCAGTGAAACTTTTTGCACATTTGGAAGTATCTGTGAGACCTGCTTGCAAAATTCTATTGTAGCCCCCTCTTCAAGGCGGATAGCACGGTCAGACAAATTAATCATCCTAATAGGCAAGCTGTCCGGTTTTGAAGAAATCAATGTCCTGGCTACTATGACACTATCTGGTAAAATGCCACCTTCATGAGCTGGTTCGATTATGCCCATTCGCCCGACGAATTTTCTTTAGTTCTGACTGGAATAACAACGTCGCTAGATGCAGGGAGCACAGTTGACTGATTACACACTACTGGGCAGCTCATTGGCGATGATAAAACTCATCGTGTTGACACAACTAATTCGGTATTACATACACGTAACAGCCCCAGTCGAGAGTATCAATACAGCATCCTAGCTTACGTAAAACATCAAGACCCAAAATGCATTCGTCCTCTATTTCTGCTATGCATATCTCATACTCTATCTCAAGGTTACCGAGCTATAAAAGTATCCTTCTCTTGCATTTGACTGGTGAGTTATGGCCCATTACTGTAGTTAAAAAGCATTGATCCATTCTCTAATCGGATGATCGCTGGGAGAACGGCACAAGAATGTTCTATCTTACCACTCTTATAGTCGCTCCCGTGTCAACGACCATCTGACAAGAAACATCATCTATGCTCCCCTCCGCCAATATGGCATTGAAGTCTTGTTTCATTGAGCGCACCTGCAAAAATATCGGGGCCTTCCCTCCAGCAATCACCTACCTTTGCCCCTCAAGACCAGTGTTTACAAGTTTCCCGAAGACATTGTGCTCTCACGTGCCCCTTGGTGCCTGCTCCCTGGCTGATGCTGTTGTCGCTGTTGCTGCTTTTGTTGCTGTTGCTGCCTTTGTTGCTGCTGCTGAGGACAGTTGGCCCTCAGGTGACCTGGCTGTCCACATGGCCAATATTCCGGCCGTTTGGGTGGGAGGGGACGAGTCTCCATAGTGCGCACACTGGAGGCGATGTCCCTTATGATCGTCTGCAAGTCCTTCAACATCCTCTTGACGCTGTCTGCACTGGACGTCGGAGCACTGATGATTGCCATGCTGACTCCACTTCCAGTGCTCAGGCAAAGGCATCCTATTTGGTGTGAGGCGCAGCTAACCGCACAACTTGCCGCACGTCGGTGTCAGCAATAGCGTCGACGAAGAAGCCGATGGCGATAACATCTCGTGCCTCTTCCGAGCATCCCTCCAGAGACAGGTGCGACAGCCTTACAATGTCCTGCCACAGCTCCTGCAGTGGTTCGTCGGGTCGCTGGATGCGCCTTCGCAATTGGGTATGGTGGGCTTGCCGCAGGTACTGGTCGCCGAATCGCAGCTCCAAAGCCGACACCAGTGTGGAGTATTCTAGACTATGTCGTTCCGGCAGCGACTGCAGTATGCTTAACGCTGATCCCCGCAGTACAGATGCCAGGTAGTACACCTGCTGCTCTTCAGTCCAGCAATTCAGGGTGGCAACGATCTCGAATTAGTGCCGGGACTCGCGCCAAGGTGTCTGTCCATCGTAGGGTGCGGGCTTAATTGTGACGCCTTTACCTACCCCTGAATGGGGCGTGCCCACACTGCAGAACTGTGGCGCCTCACCTGCGATGGCTGCACTGGCGGCGACATCTACCTTCTTCTCGCTGACTTCACTCATCTCGGCGGTGACCAAACTCGGCTCCTCTTCCGCCCCTGCATGTCGCCTCCTCTGCTGCTTCAAGAACTCCTGCCATTCCTTCTTGAGGGCGCTCACCTCTCGGTTCACTTTACACTCGACACTGTCCATCCTTTCGTTAACACTGTCCCTTATGCTGTCAATTTGTTTTGTCCACACAGTCTATTTTATTGTTCACCAACTCGCTTACACACATTCTAGCTTTCTGTCCGCATTCTCATTCGCACCATCTATTTTCCTATCTACAAGCTCACTAGCACTATTAACAGATTCGCTTAAACGATCTAGTTTACTATTTACATTTTCATTAACACCACGAATTTGACTATTTACATTGCTAATTTGACTATTTACACTTCAATTTTAGTATTTACATTTTCATTAACACAACTTATTTGACTATTTACAGATTCTCTGACACTACTTATTTGAATACTCGGTACTTTGATCTAGGCACGAAGTACTTCCATGTCTGCCGACATTTTTCTTGTTAGCATTCACATAATTTCTCAGTAATTTCTCGACCTATTGCTCAAATATAGTGATATTCACAAATACTATAGAATTATTTTATTTCTATAAAATGCCTCCACCTCACTTCTGACACCAGTGTTACAATTTCTCTCTCTAGAAATTAAGTGGGCTATACAAAAGTTAGTTAAGGAATGGAGATCTTAATCAAATAAAGGATTAGTTATAATTTATTCATTTTATTTCAAATAACTACAGCAAAATTTTCTGAACTCAAAATCTCACAATAATATGATATCACTTAGTGTTTACAACTAATTACTCCAATTTAATACAATTTATTATTACCATAAACAAATCATTTAAATAAAATAATTAAAGATCAATCCCAATAGACAGTGTATCAACCTATTCAGATATTCTGTAAAATATGTGTCCAAATGGATAGTTCGAATATTTACAATAAAATCCGTATTACTCTTCCATTCAGCTCCACCTCAGTTCAGTCCATGTCCCGCCAGTCGCAATGTTCTGAGAGTCCTCCAAGCGCCCTCACGAACAGTAGGCATCACTCGTCAGTTTCACACCGCAATCTCCAGTTGCCGTTCACACTTATCTTCGCTCGTGCACACTCGGAAGTTGACCTCCATCAAAGACTACCGGCCGCTGGATTACGGCAGTATATATAGTGTCTTATGCCGTCACCTAGAATCTTCCCCAACTGGCGTGATGCATCGCGGAGGATCGAGGCGCCAGCCAGTCTCACCAGAACATCCTTGCGTCATCGCCAATCCCGTCGAAACCTCCAGCAGGCGAGAGGGGCTGTGACGTATGTAAGGTACCATGCCCGCACGACAGCCCGACGGCGGCTGTCCATTATTCACGGGTTTCCCAGAAACATAAGTCAGGAGGCAACAAGCGTGTCAGCCCGGTGAAGGGGAGATATGAAGTGGGTCCACCCCCACAGCGCTGGGCAGCAGCACGTAACAAAACTTCTGACTGACTCCCTAGCCACTAAGTTATCACTGCTGCCCTGGTAGTGAATATTTATTTCTAATGTGAAAACATATTTGATCCTCGTGTTATCTTCACTCAGCTTGATCTCATAGTCACACTTAAATCAAACAACTGACTACTAGCAGACTGACCACTCATAAGACTAACCCATTGACCCTTGACCCATGATCCCTTAACCATTTGACCCTTTTTCTCTTTTCTCTTGAACCTTGACCCATTGAACCTTGACCCTAGACCCATGACTTATAAATTACCCGAAAATTACCCGTATAACAAAAATTACCCTCATGACACCAAAATTACCTTAATGACTTGCTCCGTAACTCCAAAATATGTTCAATATGTTACTTATTTGGCTGGTTAAATAACAACTAACCTGTGATGCATGAATATATTTGTTGGGACATGCAGATAATTCATCTCATTCATTGCACGCAGTGTTTAGTATAATACATATGTCGTATTGCGCATGGCCAATGCTGGTTGACAAGTTATTGACAACGAATTCTCGAGCTAAAACGAACAGACGCTGGATAATTCACAATCTATACGGCTCACTTTCGAGCATGCCAAGATGAAAGTCAATGTAGCATCATCCCATCGAGACTATGAATATTTTTCGAACCACTCGTACAGAACTGATAATATTTTACACACATGTAAGAACTTAAAGTTTTCCTCTACTCGCGTAGCACTTTTAAATTTTTCCACTGGTGTAGGATTTATATTATTTTGCACCATGTGTTAAGATTTAGAAAAAAATTTCCACTGTATCTAAGACTCAGAAAATTTTTCGTGTTGTGTAGGTCTAGCAACATTTGAACTTTGGGGGAATTTGAACATATTTCGCCTCATATATGACTCTGAATATTTTTTTTCATTTTAATAACTAATTTTTCATCTTTACTCGATATCCACTCCACTTACCCTAACCACCACACTCTAGTCATCACCAGATCAAGTCGTAAATGTAAGAACTTAGAATATTATTTCATTTAGTTACCTCAAGTAGAACTTTTTCTACACTCGTATTTTGCAGTGTTTCTGTTTGTGTGTATAGCGTGTGTTTAGAAAACATGTGTACAAACTCGGGCACGTGATTCATGACTGGAAATAAGAAATATTAATATAGGACATAAATGGTCCATCTGAAATAATAAGGGCTGTAGTAGCTCCTAAAGTCGGCGGGTGAGAAGGACATTATGTGGGATATTAGGCAACGTACTTCCATTAGAAGAACACAAATTGGTATTCGGAGCAAGTAAACCAAGATCTTGGATACACGGTAGGTATGATCCATTGTACACACCCCCATCATGTAAATAATAGTGGTTGGCACCCTTTTATTGCATACAAAACGTACGCACTCAGAGGAATTCAGTGGGATTCCCCACTAAATGCATGAAGAGTGTGTGAATGCATGTAAAAGAGAGGTATTGAGAGCCGACGGGGGTGATTGAGATAAGTATGGAGCTGCGCCGGAATGAAAGGGCGGGGCAAACGGGAGAACCCAGAGGCGAACCTGATTAACTTCCCGGCCGGCTCACCCCCGGATGTTCGCATATCGGCATCGTGATGGATGAAGCCACTGGTCGGCGTGTTTTCTCGGGGTTCTCCCGTTTGCCCCACGCTTTCATTCCGGCGCAGCTCCACACTCACATCAATCACCCTCATCGGCTCTCAAGACCTCGCTGTTACATGCCGCCACACTCTGTTAATGCAGTCGGCGGGGAATTCCCGTATACTCTCTCATGGCTTATAACGGGTTGCCTACTCACTAGGCTATATAATTGCTACCACTGTACCATTCGTTTGCGATTTAATCGGAAACGGTGGGTCCTAGAGAGTTTCAACAAGGGGGCTTATTTGCTGCTTACGTAGTCCTATTTCATTCTGTGGAATCCACAATCAATTTTACCTCGTGGTGTACTTTTTGCATGCAATCAAAGGGTGCCAACCCCTATTAGTTACATGATGGGGGTGTGTACGACGAACCATATATACCGTGAATCCAAGATATTGGTTTACTTGGTCTGTATACCAATTTGTTTTCCTCTAACGCAAGTACTTTGCCTAATATTTCACGTAATGTCCTTATCGCCCACCGCCTTTAGGGGCTGCTACAGCCCTTATTCTTTGAGATGGACCATGGATGTCCTATATCAATCTTCCCCTTCTCCGGTCACGAATCACATGCCCGAGTTTGTACACATGATTCTTATGCACACTGTATCTCGTCAAGGACTATTGCATCTAATGCCATTTAAGAAATCTTTATGACAGGATTTTTTATGAAAGAAAAGATTTCTTATATAAAGTACTTATTTATTTATAGCAAAATATATACATGTTTTCAGTCTTGGTTGATTCCAATTGAAGTTAGTCTTCAAATGCAATAGCATTTTTCACTCTTGCATATAGATTATGAAACATATGAGTCACTTGTTGCATTCCCTATTTTATCCGGGCTTGGGAACTGCTACACTACAATGATATAGTACAGGCAGCGTTACAACACTGATGAAATTTCGCATACAATGTTGAATTATCTTGAAGTCAGTATTATTATTATTTTTAGTTAATATGTAATTTAATAAAGGCTTACATAAATATATACAGTAGGCACTATGTCACAAATAGAGTATGACATTTATAATCTGTTAAAATTATATACAAATTATCTAAATTATCAGTTCTCACCTCCTGGACACATTGCTTTCTGTGCAGCTGGCAAGCCATATTCAACTGTTTTATGTCGATTTTTTTGTTTCCCCCACATCTTACTACTCATTACGATACCGCAGTAGAATTCCCCGGAATAATCGTCTGAATCATTGGGTACCGAGTCTTACCACAAGGTGAAAAAACTTCCTCTTGCATGAACTCCAGTGTGCTATAACACTATTTTTGTAGCCCGAATATCCATGTGGCAATTTATTCACTTCATCCAAACATACTTGCAACTTGTTGTCCATCTATGCAAGTGCAAATTTATTACTGCACTCTGAATACAACTTCTTTTTGTGTGAACTTGTACCATGTAAAATAATTCTCAAAGCCTTCCTGCTGTTTAGAACACTGACATTGTCTTCAAAGTAATCTTATTCCAAAAAATGCACTTCTGAATTCTTTTAGCTTTCTTGTAAACATAGCCTGCTCATCTGTAGGTATACAACTTTGCGTGCAGGCCTACAACTCTGCCATAGTTACACCATTACACACGTCCTTGTACTTGCTTAGAACTTTTCGTTCTTAAGAAAGAAGAAAGGGTGGTTTTTGGGACAGCCACTGGTGTGATAGTCATCTAGGAAAGCCAGATCAGAGGACATGTAATTATAAAAGTCGAGAGTTCTTATCACGTAGATAAAACTGTCAAGGTCCATGTAGGCCAACTGCAGGTTCTCACCATACCTCGGCTTCATTATATTGTAATGTAAATGATACACGAGTACCTTAGACAAATTCAGTGCTCTCAAGCGAGCATAAATTGGCTTGTCGACCAGAATAGCCTCATACTACAGCTTGATGAGCGAAAGATTCTCGGAAGAGATTATTCTGGCTTTGAAGGGTAGTTTTGCGACCAGTTTCCGACGACTGTGTTAGTTGCCAGCTTGAAAAAGTATTTTTTCAATATTGTTTGCTGCTTCTGCATGTGGTGTAGTATTCAACTGGATGTATGGCTGTAGTCAGGTACACTGTTCGAACTCTAGCACACGTTGAATCTTCTCGATTTTCAGTCCATGGGTGATGGCTGGTTTGGGTGTGACATAGTGAACAATAAAATTATTCTTGCTCATCAGTGTAGTCATCAGTTTCTTCTGCTTGGATTCTGGTGGGCATTCATTATTTGCCAGAAATGGCAAGTCCTTAGGTTAACTGTGCAGTTCAGGTGGGTAACTTACATCACAATCAATTATGTATCTCACAAGAGAATTGTCAGCACACTCATAATATCAATGTTGTTACTGGCCCACTTGAAATGTCTTATATATAGAGGCAAACTCATCGGCCAGCCATACAAATTGTTAGCATCCACGTGCTAAAGTATTTCGCTGCCTAATAAGGGTCATAGTTCTCATCACCATTCATGCTATTCGCAACACAGTGCATATTCACACACTGAGCCATACCACCTCTTTTTCCATTCTTGAGAAATATGTATATGTCGTAATCGGTCAAAAGTTTGAATTTCATGGCAGTCGCCTTCAGCATGGCATCAAATGCGTAACGAGATAAACTTATGTAATGAACCTAGTCCAGTCCATACGTGTCTCGGCAGAGGCCGTGGAAGTTTCCAACTACATTATTACGTAGCAGCATATATGTTTTCATGTAAATTTTAGATTACTGCTTCAAGTTTCGGCAGTCTAATTCTTTCCATACTTGCTGATCATGAGCGTACTCGGCATCACTTATGTTCGCATCTGTCAGCATATTATGAAACTTCTCCTTTGACAGTAGCTCTTTCTCGTTCAATCCCTTGATGCTGTCGATATAATGAAACAAGAAGACTCCGTTCCTTGTCACTAGGCCCAGCTCATTGGAACTGAAGAATTCAGACTTACATTTGAACTTGTTTGCTGGCAGATTCCCTGCTATGGTTGACAAGCTACTGGACATAAAATTGAAACTGTCGATAAATTGAATGCTGAACTTCTCTCCCGGCAATTTTTCAAAAGTAATCATCTTATCTTCAATATGTGATATAATGGTGATATCCTTGTCATATGCCAGTTCTCTGAAGATGAAATTTTCATTGTATGCAAGGTTATGGAAAAGTACTGGAAGCATCTTCAGTCATCTTCTGAGCAAATGGAAGTTGTTACAGGCTGCTCCAATATACTTGCAGCTAAATTGGCAGTGGTCCCATACCTTCAGGTTACCTTTGCTGAAGTTTCCTCCACAGTGACAGCATCTTGGTGCCTGTAGATATGAAGCATTTTGTGCTGGAGTTAGTAATGGCCCACCGTACTTAGCGACACTGAACATGTTTGTACACATAGAGCACGTGTCTTCTTTACATGCAAATTCCGAACAATATATACACATTTATGAGTACATCGAGGTGATTTTGTTTGCCCTGAACACTTGTCTCTGCCATAAGAAGTCCAACATCATTCTAAACCAAAATAACTTTTGTGACTTTTGGCCATGTTTTGGGGATTTGGCCCAACTGTGTGACATTTCGAGACAGACATAAAACGAAAACTATGTGTCTGTCCTCACCGGTCATGTCCATCTTTATACATACCCTGTTTATTTTACTGCACTAGTGTTCCCCATATACTTACATTGGAAGTCATATGTGCTTCTAGTTTGGTACCCCAGTTACTTGCAATGTATTTATTTGGGTAGCCAATTACCTCTTCTTAATAACTGTGCAATTCAGAACAGAAACTCTTGTAAGAATGCTGCTCGCTATACAGGAGTGATGTTCATATATAGGCTTTTTCCCGTAAAGCGAGCACAATTTTTTGCAGGTACTAGTTACTTTCCCTCTTTAACCACCATTTATACTAAAAAGTGCCATGGAAGTAATGAACATACTATATTGTATGTTACTCTACAGTTGGTTCTTAACATCTATGGCCTATTTTATTCCATATATATTAACTGTAGTCACTTGCTTCCTTTTAACCACAATTGACAATACTCAATAAACACATACAGTGTGCTTGTTCATCCACACTTGGAAGTTAATTGCTATGTCGAAAATACTATATATATATCCTATTATTATTCAATGCATTTCTACAAGTCACTTGCACAGTATGTCATTGTATGCATATAATGTGTGTGTGGGCAGAATGTTTTTTTTTTTCTCCCAACTGATTCAATCGGAATAGATGTAAGCAAGCACCACGCCACTCGCTGTACTGAGGTGAAGTGTATGTATCACTGATGGAATGAACTCACATAGAGGTAAAATAAGTAAACTTAGGTAACCTATGCGAGCAAGCTGGCACAGTATGTTAGGTTTATATATAATATCATTCCTCCCTATACTGGTGGCTTGCTTATACTTATACTTTGTTACACAGGGATTATTCCTGGCCAACAATTGTCGAGCAGCAGCTTAGCGAGTTCCACTTACTTCTAAAATATATTCGGGCCATCCATCTATTCCATCTTTCACTTTTTTCCCATTGCAAACACCTTACCAGTCATCATCATATTCTTCTTCATTCGCACCATCCCAGCCATCACATATTACCACTCAGTTGCGGTCATTTGCCTTTCAGTGTGGCTTCTGCGACAGGTATTTCCTCTTCGCAAAACTGGACAGCATGAGCATAACTGAGCCTTCAAACCTTTCAGAGAGGCACAGTACATGTATGTTCAATGCAGGAAGGCATTTTTCCATGCAGAAAACTCACTGCCCACCTTGCCACATGCACAGGACTCCTCCAACAGGCTGCTTCTAGCCATTGCAAGTTTTGCAATGTGCAGTTCACCCACATCAAATATACAAAGGCATGAGCTCGGCTAGTGGTCAAATCCCATTTCTGAATCACTGGAGTGTGGGAACTGTAGAAGGCAGGTTACATGTACTGATAATCTGTGCACACATAGCGCTTAGTGTACTGGACCTGCCCCACCACCAGCAAAATGCATCCACATGGAAACCAGTCCTCTGCTAGGATCGTCCACTGCACCTCATCCCTCACCAATTGTTCCGGCACACATTATTGCCACCAATGGGTTGTACCATCTGGCAGTCATAACCGGCACCGGCACGAGTAATTAGAATGGCATTACGGAGGTAGAGAACACATTAAGGGGTGTAAGAGTGCACCTGCAGAGCAGAAAATACCTCGAGCGAAGCAGTCGATGTATGCAGCTTCCTTGAGCATCTGAAGGCCAATATTATATGCCAATTGGAGCAGCAGATAGAAGGCCAGGGCAACATGAAATTCAACATTATCTGAAATGTATGTATGGCAAGCCCGAGCTGCACAAAGAGGAGGCAATCCAGTGCTCCTTCACAATGAAGAAAGCGCCTTTCTTCAATTTATGTGACATAGAATATGTTGTGATGGTCACCATTGCTAAGATAAGCCCAGAGGGGTACATGGGTAAGGTAAATGGCTGGACCCCACCATGAATGAAAAGTCAGCTGTGAGTCAATAAACTTGTCCTGTTGAGCACCTCTTCCTATAGCGCCCTGCCTGCACACATTGAGACCAGGAAGGCTATTGTAAATCCACAAAACCAAGACCTGGAGTGCTTTAAATGGGAGATCCTGGCATGCTATGTAGGGGGCATCCTGAATGCATCAACCAGGAATACTATGGCCTGGAGATGCGGCTAAACTTTGATGGACTAGAGTTCCCAACCCATCTATAGCATATACCCCTTTCGAGAGGAATAATCCAGGGATCAGCATGAATATATATGTGCATGATAAAGACAATAACATTGTCCCAATACAGGTATTGAAGGAAGAATAGGCTACCCACTTCGATCTCTTCCTTATGCAGACAGAAGATGGCAACTCACATTATTGTTAAATAGCTGATTTATCCTGCCTCATACACTCACAGGTGATGCCATATCATGGTGCTGTACATATTTGCAAGCTCAGTCTCCGAACATACCTTGATGACCAGCCATATGTGACAGGGCTGACAGGTGCTGAGATACTGGTAAACTGACTGAAGTGTCTGCTGAATAAGCCAGGCCCTGTTAACGGATTGAGAAAGTGAGATTCTCACTGATTCTGATCTAGAGTGTTTTGTCCTTTCACTGTTACTTACAGCTTTTCTGAAGCACTGGTAAAGATCTACTTACAGGATATTTCTCCGCCTCGTGCAAACAAAGCATAACCGAATCTACAAAATTGTATTATCTGACAATGCACCGCGATCATGCTCACTCACTGTAATAATATTTTATATGAGAACCACGTCCCAATAGCCGTTACCAAAACACACCCATTTCCGCTCTGTTTTTGTAATTATAAATGAAAGACTATTATTCATATTAACACACACATAACACGCTTGTGATGTATGAAATATTTAGCAGCAATCAAACACATTATACATGGCGTGATTTTTCAAACGTTAAATTATAAAATTGCAATGAAACCGTGAATAAACTTATCTAAATATTTTCACGAAATGGCATATCTCTACCAACAACATTTGTGTAGAAGTTTTGGGGTATTTTGGGGAAATTGAATCTCAATTAAAGAATTACTGTATAATTCCAAACGACTCATTAAAAAATATACCACTTTGTGAAAATTTGAAATATTATTATGCCTATCGTAGCCACAATTTTGATATTTGTTGTGAATGCGTTTCTGATGAGGAATCTATTTGTAAACACATACGTTTCGATTTTAAAAGTGTGTATTACGTACCATTTCCTAAACACATTTTTTAAAACCGGTGTGCCCAAACTAAAAGAACTGGTACACTATTCCACTTTTGTTATACGAACCTACTCTGTGACTTGGCTGTGTTAAAGTAGGCGGTTTAGCTGTGAAATGTTAGCGTCTGCTTCAGATTTCTACAGGACGTGTAAAATTCCTAAAGTGTGGCTGATATAAACTTTTAGGACTCTTGCCTATTACTGAGTTATAACAAACGACACTCAGTTTCGCGAGCAGATAGCTATGTAGGGGAAGACTTAAATTTCCTACGTGCAAAATTACAGATTTTTTATTATTTGTCACAAATATTTGTGAGAAGGCGTATTCATACTTACAGGGCCAAACACAACTAGTTTACTCCGATTCAACGGGTCTGCGATTTTCTCGCAGACACACAACACGAACAACATTTCAACTAGTTCAATAACATATAAATATACCGTTCTCAGCATTGCAGCGAAGAACGATTTGTTCGCAACTGCGACGCTGACAGGTAATAAATGGAACATTACTGAAGCAGCAAATCAGAGACAGAATAACTAAGAAAAAAGGAAAATAGAGCTTAAACTAAAAATCCAGCCAGTGTTAAAGTCATTATGACAAACTAATTGCAATCTACAGAAGTTTTCGTGAGGTGAAGGACGTCCAGGCAAAATGCTGCCCTCTTGGTCCGGAAAATCCAAGATTCTCAAACCCATATACATATTGCATTTCATTTTAAAAAATTAATTCTATTCTCCCAATCATCCCTTTCACCTTCCGCAAATAATCACTGCCACTGGTTTTGAAATCCTAGGTAAAAGTAATGTCACATAAATGCTCACAGTAATATATGTGATATAAAACAATACTGAATAAAATATTTCAACTGACAATAAGTAAAAAGGTTTCCTTACAACGCTAACTACATAAAGACTTAACAATATATTCGAGAACATGTAACTTAAAATTTTTAAGAATAAAGTCATTTAAACACTTTTAAACCAAAAATTCCGGAAGCCACAAGCCGAGGCGTAACGTAGCAATGTTAATTCGTGTTGTAGTTAAGGCGCTCTATCGTACATCTGAAACAATTTAAACGTGTTTGTGCTTTCTGTTGACTGGCTGCAGTGTTTGTAAGGCTACGGAATATAGTCTGAACAGCGAATGATACCTACTGGACGCGAAGAACTTTTCTCCCTGTACACTGTTTTCTGCTGTGAAGAGTGCTCACTTATAAAGCTAATTTCTGTGCTACAAACAAAATATATGAAACAGCGACAAAAATAATGTTTTTTTTTTTAATAATGAAGAAAAATGAAATCGTTTCACGAAAACAAGGGCTTCAATTTTATGATCTTTAATGATTGACGTTTGCAAACAAATATTTGGTTCAGGAAAAATAATCATTCTACAATTCTTACTGCTAACATTTATGCAAGCTCTTGGACAGGTCTCACTGGAGCTTGTTATATTTTGTATAAATGGTTATTCTGCTATGAGAACGGAACACAGTCTTTACTCGGTAACACAGGAGCGGTGTGGTGAAACGTGGAGATAATTTACAGTATCACTGCGCCGTAAACTTCCAGAGCTTCGCCGCCAGCTGAAGGTCTAATTCTCTCTTAAGGCCATATTTTTCCCGCCCATTGCACCCTCGCGCTTCACACGCGGCGAGGGCAGCCAATTAGGACCCCAGGATCCCCTCCCTCCTGACCCCTTTTTTCATCACGCAGCAAACTGACGCCCGTCCCGAAAGGTCGCAAGCACTTGTATGTCCTGACGGAATTTGTAATTTGTAGCGTCCGGCTGAATGTCACGTGTCACAAAGTGCTGTATTTTGTACTTCTATGTTAATTTGCTTTATCATGTTCTCATTCTACACTCCAAAAAAATAGTTCTTAAACTCACCACATGAGTGTATTCGCATAATGAGAAAACTCGAATGGTAAAGTGCTTTTCTATGCATCCACAGGATCGTCTCTACAATTGCTTAAGAAACAGTCCAAACTGTATTTAGTGTCAATTATCAACATTCCTTTATTTGCAACTATATATATATATAAAATTTACCACATTGTCAATATGTCAATACTTATACTATTACATCTTTGGGAAGTGTATATCGAAGAGTTCATTGAACAGCACTGTAAATATTTTCTGGTGAACTTCCTAGACTGTAAGGGAAGTTTTTAACCTATACACCGCATGGTAATAATACCACACATCAAGCTGTAGATATGGGAATGTTTAGCGGCGCTACTATACAATATTGGGAATTTCCTCACGCACTTGACTGTTTCTTGAGCAAATGCTGGAATGTTACAATCAATGCACTGTGGGAAAATTTACCTTTCCCGCTTTCTCATTAAACGTATAGACTGGTATGGCAAATTTCCGAATAATTTCTTAGAATGAAAGTAGGAGATCTAGTACGGGATGATGGTGATCAAATCAAAAGTTGAAGACAATATAAATTATATTTAATGTGGTTATAAAAATAATTATATTTAATTCTTCTCTTATAATTCGGTCGTATGCTGGAAAAATTAAAGGATACAAAGAAGGGAAATGTTACAACAAATAACTAGTTAACCAGTCCGTAATAAGTACCTCACTCAGTCGCGCACGCAGGACCCGCCGTAGTCTGCTTGTGTGGTCGCCCCACCGGTGTCATGTTGCTCGTCGACTGTCGATCCTCTGCACCGGAGCGCGGTCCACTCTTCGCGCCCCACCACATCGGTGCTGTCGCAGTCCGTTTCTGATTGGCTCCCATCATGCACTCGAGTGTGGTATGCTTATAAAATGTTGACATTATTAAAGGAAAATCACGATGTCTGTTGGACCCACATTTCTTGGCTCTCTATGCATTTTGTTTCTGATATTTGTAAATTTATTTCGGGGTGAATTTCATGGTTTTTCAGTTTGGTGTACGTGTCTGTGGCCTCCTTCACAGGTATTCTTGTCTCGAATGGTCGTGCGCTAACGGGGCAAGAAGATTTGTGATCCGAAGCCTACAGCAGAAAAAACAGACCTTTGAAAAGATTTTCACTTGCCCAAAATTTGTTTCTGTATCTTTAGCACACAACATATTTTTTTCTTCCAGGTTTAAAACAAGTCAGAAGTACTATAGTGTTGGGGAATCAATTTGTTTAAAACAATTTATTTGCTATGCAGCAATCCTAAGAAAAGCTTAATCCAGTACGTATTTAAATCCCTGATAATAATATCGCTCTAGCCACTGCGGCTCCATTATATATATATATATATATATATATATATATATATATATATATATATATATATATATATATATATATATATATATATATATATATATATATATATATATATATATATATCCACTGGGTCACTACGACCAACTTGTTATTGTTCTATCTATAACACCACTGCGGCCCCACTTGGAATAACTCTAGCTACTGGGCCACTACGGCTTTTTGGAAGTAAAGGAGTACAGCCCACAGACAAAAAAGAAAGCAGAAATTACGGAAGTGTTTTTTTTTTAACAATATTTTTTATGCAGTAATAAATCCTAATAAAAGTTTAATCCAGTACCTATGTACGTCCCTGATCATTATTTTTTCCGGAACCGTTTGAGATATCTCAATGAAACAAAGATTAAGTTGGTCCTGGAATTAGTATCTATAGACTGAATAAATTTGATGTCAATACGTTCAGTGGATTTTGAGTTAAATGAGGTCGGACAGACAGACACACAGACATGAAAAAAATTAACATTAGATATGGCTTAGTTATCAATTATACTATATGAAAAAATAATTTAAAGTGGAAAATTCGAAAAGCACAGATAGACACTTCTATTTTATTTAGTAATATAGATTAGATATATTTGACATTTATATTTTAAATTCCGTACACAATTTAAAATTAAACAAAAGTAATAATACGTTAAATTACAGCTCAAAATTATTTTTAATCCCATCAGAAAGAAATGAAGATTATTTACGTGGAAATTTGTTGGGTAGTTTGCCCGTGTTTCAATTTTAACTTTTGAGATAAAATTTTAAGTGAAATAGTAAGAAATTAAATTTATGACATAGGCGAACAATGTGTCGGATTTCAGATGACTTGTGACATGAAATAACTGTGACTTAAATTACTTTAGAATAAACCAACATCTTCTTATCGAAATTATTTTCGAAACTTTTACGATCTTCAAATTTATGTTACAACTACCATCCTTGCACTAAAAAATTACGTCCACTGACTTGACATTCTTTTTCAAGTAATCATTGGTATCGTGAAAAAAAAAAAACTGTTGAAATATTTTAATATAAACACGCAATGATTATAAGGCTTTGTTGAATCAAAGTGGAGTAGGCAGATTTGGGCTGCTCTTAATAACGTTGGCTTGAGAGGCGAGAAAATTTTTTTTGGCGCAAATCAATTAATTGATTGTATAGGGACAATTAAATATATTGTTTTTGTAATTAAAAAGATTTGGTTGGCGTCACTAAAGGTTTGTTTGGCTCTACGTACAGTAAATAGAGTTTTGGCTAGTAAAAATAAAATATGAGGCGCGACCAGGGTTCCAGCCGAGAACAAGTGACTTAGTATGAAATTAAGATGTTTTATAAACATACTGTGCAACACTAGGAAATGTGCAAATACCAATATTTTAAGTTTTACAAGTCTATAAGTTAGTTTTCCGTTGGACATGTTGCATTGCGATGTTTGTACCGTTATTACGCGTTAATAAATGCACTTACAAACACTGTTACTACGCTTAAAGTCAAAGAATAGGCATACGAACTCTCCAGTTTTATTTTAGACCGAAGGCAATCAAATGAGTGGCCCAACTAATAAATACTGTAAATAGAACAAAATATTTTGTTAACGTTGAAATTATTTTAATCAAACAAATAGGTTTAGTTTATTAAAACACGTATTTTGTTAGACGAACAAAATTAATTTAGTTGCTTTTCAAATTTGTTTCCTAACAAAATATTTTGTCAGGGCAACTATACATACTTTTGTCCTTGTAAAAACAAATACTGTGTTAGCCTTTCCCTCAGTGCGGATTATACGGTAAAATTTGTACTAGGGGAGCCAGAAATTCATTGAGTTCATATGAGATCAAATGTTATTGGCCCTTCAGTATCGAAAAAATATTTCAGCTACTGCTATCGTTAGCAAATGCTGTATAAACACTTTCGCGAACAACACCAAAATGTTGTGAATGTTTCAAGTAAAAAAAAAAATGTAGGACGGTAATTGTACTGTGATTTAAGTGATCCCACTCTTATTATCAGAATAAATGTAAAAATCCAATTGTACGAACGGTTTGCGGCTGAGTAAGCAGTTTTTAATTTGCAGCTTACGATCTACGCTTCTGACAATTATGTAGTCTTCTGCAATAAATACAATTAAAGGCACCTAAGAAGCACAGCAATTAAAACAATCCAGTCGTGAAAGTAGATCCCAGTTTAAGTGTTTTAAGATACATATAGACGACAGGAACTGTTTAAGCTCAATCGGGTGTCCCTACTAATATTGTATTCTTACTCTTATGTGATTAAATATAATTAGTTTCATTTTTTTTATTTTTTTTTTTATTTTTACAGTTCATAAATTTTTACACCACATTTGAAATACGAAACTTATATTTAGAACTACCTTACACCCAGCTGCTAACTTTGCTGAAATAACTCATGTTAGGGTATCTGTGATAATATGTGCAGTTAGGATTAGGAAATATGTTTTATATGTTCGGTTTAAAAAGTGATAAATAAACAGCGACTCAGATAAAGCAGTTAATGGCAGTAAACATTTTAGATGCTTACTTGAACATGATAGAATGTTAGTGGTCACACAATATATAAGAATGCAGAAGTTAAATGGCTTGTCGTTTCCTTTAATGTCTTTGTGTCTGATTGGCTACTGTGTACTGCAAAATATTCTCCAATATCGGGACTGCCAGCTTAGAAGTAGGCCTTAATTACCAGTCGCTAATTGGTGAAAGGCATTCCGACATGACTCTGGCCAGTAACGACATTTTCTGGGGTGTGTTGCTGAGTTCGCCGTTTAAGCGGCTAATTCAACTCTGTATATTTACCTATTCTGTACTATAGCCAGGAAACATCCTGGCATGTCTGAGCGGGCTGAAGCGGGGTAGGCCAAGCCAGGGGGGACGACATGCGCGCGCAGATCTGGCCGTGCTATCGGCTATTCTACAAACATCAGTTACGGCGGGCTCAGTTGTATGTAAGGCAATGGAGGACGCAGGACGTTTGCAAAGGCACGGAAAATTTATCGCCAGTGTTACAAAAGTGCACTTGCCCACAATCACAATATTCATGAAGGACCACATACCATAAAAATGACACAACTGAAATAACACGTAGTTTGTAACACTTGGTGCAATGTCGCGTAAATTAATTTATGCGTACATTTAACAAGGTATAACTAAACAGTAACTTTAGGCCAATGCATTTCATTTGAAACCATAGAAACGTTGTATAGCTTTATATGCTCAAAGTCGTGAAAATTTGCGTTTTAAATTATAGTGGACTGTCCCGCGGTATAAAGAAAGCTTACACACAGATGCTATAAAGTAAGAAATGAAATAAGCAATATTAAACAAAGCCGCCGCTATGACATATTAGGTATACTATACAGTGCAATATCCATCGACTTTACAAATTCCACCCAATTAAAATGCGTGTAAGCATTCTTGCTATGTGAGAATAGTTCATGTGAAATTGTAGTCTGCATACGCCTAGGTGTTCAAATTATTAAGTCCACGCAAATCATTGTAAACAATTGAGAGTTTATATAAAAAGGTTTTAATTACCATGTCGGTTTATTTACTGTATTATTTCTAGAATTCCGATTCAAGTGCAAAAGTAATGCCACGTCTGTAAATATGTTTTCCCAAATAATACTGGCTTCGGCAGCACGGGGCAACCGCTGCAAATATATTTATGCAGCCTTTATGATAAAATAATTGTTTGTACTAACTTAACAGTCCGTAATAAATTTTCGTATATGAGTAATGCCAATTAATTTTATTACAAACGCAACGTTTATGAAGAGAAAATAAGGTCTCGTTTATGAAACAAAAATGTGCAAATATGTAGTCGTATTTGAAAAGCATTAAAAACTAAAACATTAACAGGTTAAGATTATATGCCTGCCAAATTACTAGACAAACAGTTTCGAAACTAACGCTATCGTTACGTAGATTTGTTTGTTGGGGTTGAAGTTACGTTCACGCGTATTTACTCAAGAAGGTGCTAGTTCTATTTCGCTCTGTAACCTATTTGTTTTACATAAAATATAAAAGATAATCTTTATATTACATTTATGGCACAAATAAAGATATTATCGATAGCATATTATATTTTACATTCGCTATTTACAAATGTAATTGAAATACAATCGTAACTGTAATTATATATACATATATATCTTACAAGTCAACTTAGTAGGTTAATGTATTTATTACAAGTAAGAGCAAGTATTCAGTTGGGTATTAGTATCCAAGTGGTTTTACTTGTAAAAATGCAAGACAAAATGCAAATATATTTCCATATGTACAACACACACTTATTTAATTCCGTGACAACTGTGTTCTCGCAGTTTACGTATTGGAAGTGATGTATCCAATGAAAGAGTGACGAGCATAAATCAAACCCATGTCCTACCCGGGATTCGAAACCGGAACCACTCACGCTCAACACTCAACCAACTGCGTCACATACGGCAACCAATAGGTAAACCAGAACACTGTCAGTGGTAATATGTAGTTATTTAAAGTGAACAACAAACTGCTTATTTCATTGGAGTTGTAAGTTACAATTTAAGTAATATATTCAGTTATTATTCCACATCTTACGATATATATATATTTTTTTTCTTCTGAGTATAAATTCTCCTTGAGATATTTCCTACGTCGCGCCGTGAATCGTCACATTCAATATTTATATCCCCCCCCCCCCCTCCCTTCGGCCATTTTCACTGTGCAAGCGTTTGTAATACATTTATTTTGTCTTCATGTTATGCAAATGTGGAAACGAAACATCTCATCTCCTGAAGCATCAAGTCACATAATATTTTCCGCCTCCATCTTTGTTGCTTTTATCTAACGTGATTTTAATTCGATACTGGTAAATATTTTAACAAAACATTTGCACTCAATAACAGAAAAGCAATCTACTTCTGTCGAACGTAGACAGCTATGATATCATCCAGCACATACTGTCATAAGAGCACAGCTATCTGTTGTCGCCTGTCAACCTTCCCCGTGTCAGGTTTCGCCGAATGTTTTTATGTCCGCGCGTACACTGCCGGGCCGCTGTCTTGCCGCTCCGCTTCAGACCGGTCCGTGCCGAGTCACAGTCTAGGGAGTGCGAGGGGACTCGGATGCCAAGACTTCTCCCGGCTACTGTAGTTTTATGGTGACTTCCTGACGTAAACGGTGATTACCCTTACGCACTGTTGGGTACAACAATAGTGAGATGGTTAATGTCTAGTACAGTCAGCAAACATTTGCTATGTAACGACCAGCCGACTAGATTTCACAGTTCTCTGTGCACACATACCGCTCCCTACGGGTTGTTGGCTATTGCAAAAGTCAGAGGCCAATAGTACTCCGGACTAGGTGACATGTTACACAGTCCCTAATTTGCTTCTAACTGATTATTGCGCCATAGACTACGAAATAGGTTATCCCAACCGCGAACCCAATGTAATCGTACAACTTCAGTCCACCCTGTTTTAAAATAGTGTCGCGAAATTTAACACTACCGAATAAACATACTTATTTACTCTGGACAGTTTTGTACTTTATACATTCCTTTATCAGAAGATTACTATCACCTGCCAAATTCCTAAAAGGATAGTGCAAATATTGGGAAAAACATAGGTTTAGTAACCAGAAAGTCTCTTTACTTGCATGCCCAGTTCCTAATAGGACTACATACTATTTATTCCACTGACCATGCCTTCTTGTTGAATATCTCATGTTTGTTTTACTGATGCCATACCAGCTGTTTTCTACGCAATTACTATGTACATGAAATCGCACCATTTTTATGGGCTGTCGAGCCATTTTGCTGAGCTAGGTGGCGGCACTTTGGAATAAAAACAACTTCGCTTCCGTATAACGAGTCATTTTACATAATTAATAGTTTGCAGGATACTTGATAATACACTGGTGAAATAACCCCCTATATAGCGAACTTCAGTCACATACGTCAAGCGAAATAGCGTCACTCTCCAGCATCATGATGCAACGCTGTTCGCCAATCAGCGCTTGGTAGCCAACTCGCCAGCCAGCCACCCAGCCAATAGGGAACATTTCACAGCATTCAGTAGCCATTCAGACAAAGGGCGCTTTACCAGAGCTTCACGCTGCCAATCAAAGAACGAGTTCATCCACACGCAAGGAGCCACCATTCTATGAAATATTATCATTCGGGAAGCCGTCATAGAGATATGTGCTGCCCATTCTTTTTTTTTTTTTTTGCACATCTCATGCCCGAGAAAAACTTTGAACGGAAAGCTAACATTCAGCATCAGAACTGTTTAGATTTGCGTATCCGAGTTGAACTGGCGAAAGAGTTCAATGTGTGGCAGCAGCCGATGGGCATATAACATTTGCTCGGTTATTAAACATTTCTAACTATAGCATGGTGTCATATTACAATGCAGAATGTTCAGGACTCTAACGATTCTGTTCTTCTGCATTGAAACATTTATCTGAGAATGTTCTAGGAACAGCTATCCTTCTAAGTTAAAGCGAAGGGTATAAGAACTGCAAAAAAATGTATTCGCACACAACAGACACACTCACTGAAAGAACAGCCAAAACTTTTTTTTTCTGTATAACGCTAGAAGTATTCTGAATTGCCTCACCAAAATATTTTATTGAATAAACAAAACTTGAAAAGCAACAAATTATATTTTATTCATTTAACATGCTTGAATAAAAAAACCTACGTGTTGGGCCAAAATAAATTTATAGAGAAAAATATATATATATTTGGCTGAATCAACTGCGTATACTTGTTTGGCAACTCATTTGATTGCCTGAGTTCGAAAATACCGCTCGAAAGTTTGTATTTTTGTGACAAGTAGAATAGTAACAGTGTTTGTTAGTGCATACTTAATAATGGTATAACCACCCTAATAAAAGACGTTCAACAAGAATCTAAAAAGTAAATATGTAAATCTTGAAATAAGCATTTGCGCCCGCTGTGCAGAATTTAATTTTTTCGAAACTAAAAATAGTCAAATTTTATTAGTTTTCACTTTAACTGAGTTTGCTAGACGTAGCACTCAGGTGGAGTGGATATAGGTCCGTATCTCGATCGCAATTCGATTTTTTGTAACTACCGAAACGGTTTAATGGAATTAGAACAAAACTAATCTTTTATTGATTGCGCGAAACAAACATTGTTTAATTAAAAGTACTTTTTTTTCAGTGTATTTGTTTGTTGGGCACCGAATGGTCAGCTTTACACAATCTGCTAATTATATATAAAAATGTGATACTTTTGTAAAAATGTTCTTCTCCCGGGCAACTGTAACTACTTAAAAACGCCGGTAAAAAAAAAAACGAATGCCCGAAAAACTTTGTTTTCTTCTCATTGAAGCTTTTATGATCCGCTATTATCAAGCGGCAGTGTGAGAGGAATCCCCAAAAAATGGTATTTGGTATTTTTTTCAAATTTACAAATTATAAGCAAAATCTTTATTGAAAAAAAAAAAAAAAATGGGTTTTGAACATTATTCTGACTTCACTTAAAACAGGGGGAAAGGGACATTTTCCCTTTTCAGTGAAGTATTTCTACCCATGCAGTACCATCAGTCGTTTATTGACTATTGCCATTACTAGCAACCATTTATACGTTAGGCCATTTTCAACAGGATTAGATAATTGATTTGTTTTGTAGTTTCACAATAGTCACATTCTACTTAGAGGATTTTTAATATACCGTAATTCAGTTTTAAAGATGTCACGATCAGTGATTTGAAGTGAGTGTGAATGAGTGAAGATATTTGGGCGGCTCCTAACAGCAAGGTCTTGAGAACCAATAAGGTGATTGAAGTGAGCATGGAGCAGCGCCGGAATAACAGGACGGGACAAACGGGATATATCCCTGAGAAAACCCGCCAACTAGAGCATCGTCCGGCACGATTCCCAAATGCGAAAATCCGGGAATGTCACGGCCGGGTATTGAACCCTGTTCACCTTGGTGGGAGGCGAGCAGGCTAACCTTTCAGCTACCGAGACCCCAATTTTAAACTGGACGGGCATATAATTGAAAGTGTCCACGTATGTTTATCTTCTTTAATCACTGGTAAACATATTGTAGAAGGTGATGTAACGAGTTATTTTTTTGGGACTGTACTAGTATGAGTACAACGCTCTATCACGAAATACAGTAGAAAGTACAATATGAGTACAGTACAAAATGAGTACAAATAATTGAAATTTCTTGGTTGTTCATTTATTGTGGGCGTACCGATTTGCTGATTGGGTGAGAATGAGGGCGTGCTCATTGGTTTGGTTGGCTATTGCGTTCTGTGAGAGATTCGTCATTGGTACGGACCTGCAACATAAGCGTTATTTGTGGCTATAGGCCAAACTTCGAGACGTTGCATGCTAATGTGACTTCTGCCAGTGGCCACTACACGCGTAGAACGTCTCAAAGATACTTTTATAACCAATAGCAGAGACTGCAGGGTTGAGCAACCAACCTAGAGTAAAACGGCCATAGATGAAAATGACGCCGTATAATTGCCAGTAGCCAACGAAATCACGAATTGCGCTCATGTAGGTATAAGGCAATTGGGCCTTAGCATATTATCAAATAACAACGCGTACTTCGCAGGCCTCTAGTTATTAGCTGGGCTACTGCGTGGCAAGTATGTTTCCATGCACTGATTGGCGTACAGAGTTGCACCGGGTTCTTGGCTAGTGACGGCATTTTGTTAGCGTGTGCGTCAGGAGTTCGCAATAGAAGGAGCTGTTTCGCATCTGTATTGTTAGTATTCTGTGCCCCTTTCGTATGTATATCGGGACCAAAAAATGTTTTTCTGCTTCATATTACCGGCAGCATCTGTTCATGACACTACGGAATATATTCTCAACAACGAATGCTACATTCTATATACCATGAACTTTCCCCGCTGACGCTGTTTTACGCTATGCACAATGCAAAGTATTGAAGCCACTTCCTCTGCAACGTCACAGATATCGGGCTCTCTCTAGTTGGCTAGAGCCGTGTCTAATGACAGACGCAACGCACAGGAATCACGTCCACACTCTATTCATACTCCCGTCATCAGAATTAGGTTTTCCGTAGTTTTCCGAAATCACTCCAAGTGAATGCTGCGTTGGTTCCTTAACACGCCTTTTAATCCTTCTTCCCCGACCAACTCGTTTATCTTCTGGCGACCTGGATTTCGGCGACACGTTTAGCAACAAATTATTTAAGATTGCGGAAGTTATGCAGCTCATATTGTGCGAACTCCTTCCGTACAGGCCAGCAAATGTGCGTGGTCGTTCAGCAACATGTCGGAATGCATTTCACCAACGAGTCGCTCGCATCTTTCGTGTCAGCAGGCAGCACAGCTAATAGTTCATTTGCCGTAGCAGCCATTAGCTAATCACACGAAAGGCCCGTTTCAGAGGCCAGCGTAACAAATGCCGCGAATTGGTACGTCCATATCAAACGAACTGCAACCACGTTTCACATCTGTAAGATTGCCTATTATTTTACTATACAGAATGTCGCAAAATTGCATGTCAATACTTCAGGGGAACATTCCTCACATCTGGAGAATAAAAAAAAGTTATGTTAACATAGTTCCGCAAACACTTCGTTTCTTTACTACAGCCCGTAATACATAATGCACGCTGTATGGCCCGCGGGCTGGATCATGTTACTGTGCAATGCCATCGCAGCGTTCGTTTGCAGATACACGATACCTCACAATACGACACTTCACCTAGATCAGTAAGAACTGCACAGGAATTAGTTATACACGCGTGAAAGCTTATCGTCGGCACTAAAGGAAATTTTCAAAATGCCCTCCATCAGTATGAACACATGCATCAACCCGCCGTTGGATGGACACCTGGATGCGTTGGTTAATCCCTGGTTGTTACGCAGCTCACCACAACACGATCACGAAGGCTGTCCACATCGTCCACTCTGGTTGAATACACACGTTCCTTTAAATGTCCCCACACATAAAAGTCTAGTGCATTCAAATCAGCGCTCCTTAGGGGCTGGCCTGGAGCTGCTAATTACAGCTGCGATGGTATTCCACAGTAACTTGATTCGGCCCGCGGGCCATACACTATATGTTTTCTGCTATGGGCTGTAGTACAGAAACGAAGCATTTGAGGGCCTATGTTGATATAACATTTTTTAATCCTCCAGATGTGAGGGGTCCCCCCCCCCCCCACGAGGTATTGACATGCAATATTGCAACATTCTGTATAGATCGATGCTGTAGCTATTTAGTTTCGTAAACATTCACGTGGTTTCTTCAGAAGTATAATTTTCTAGCGAAAGAGTATGCATAATCGGAGCTGTGTCTGACAGAGCGTACAGACGGCTGGGAATTCTAGGCTAAGTCATTGAACACGGGAGCCTTTCCCAGTCTCTGCACGTCAAACGAGACACATCCACTCACTCCGCGCTTCCTCGTCTGGACGAAGTTCCGCTACCTCACCTCTTGGAGGGCACTTACCTCGAGGAATCAGCTCCAAGCGGACGCGGCGAGAATTTAATTACACGGTCGTTGTGCGGCCGAAATCCTGCCCCACTTGCGAGTCCTCCGACTCCCCCTTATTAAAAAAAACCTCCCCTCCGTACACGTGACGTCTGAGGGGTGGGCCGACGAGCGATAATGAACCGCTACCCCACGAAGGGGAAGGATTCAGCAAAAAGGACATTCCACTCTTGGCCGCGAAGTAGCGCACACAAAGGAGACCTTCTCTAATGACGCGCGTAATTTGACACCTGCGCCTTATGCGATCCATCACTACTCTTCTTTTATTCCTTTTCCTACCCTCCACCCCACCTTTTTATCAAATAAGGCGTCCTTTGGGTTGTAAGGGAAACGAAATACAAATCACGGCAACACAAGTCGAGGATTCCTGGCAGAAATTCAAAACCTGGAAGGTCATGCCAGGATGGTACGGAAGCAGCATGTAACGGCTTTGTAAGGTGTCTGAATAAACTCACTGTAACAAAATTCCTTAAATATTGGAATATTATTGCACGCGATGGATGTCAACGGTCTGAATTGGAGGTATTTCCTTTTTGTATTCTTCTTCTTCGTCTTCTTAATGAAACTGCTGACGCAAGTTCTGTACATCATTTAGCGGGTATTTACACTAATATATTCATTTTTTTTATTTGACTTTCAATCAAACAGACTTAAACTATATTTTAAAATCCTTTAAAGCATCTAATTTATAAAGATGAAAACAGTGTTGAATAAGCTACACAAAATGACCCTTAAAAGAATTTAAACACAGAAAATCTCTTTGGAAAGAAGCTGTTACTTAAAAATTGACAAAAGTAGAAGAACGTAACATTTTCGGGCTAGTCCCGCTCACTTGTGGGGCTAGTCCCGCTCACTTGTGGGGCTATTCCACTCACGAAAATTTTCTCAAGATTTACATTCACTTTTCGAATAGGGTTAGTTTTTTCTGCAGCACATAAATTATCTTCGAGAAAAGCACGCTTAAAATTTTTGGCAGTTAATTAGTTCATACTTATTTTACGAAATGTTTCGAAACCACTCAAGGTCACACAAAGCATGTAGTGTATTTTCATCTAGGTTTATTCGTAACTGAGTCTTGCGCTGCAGCCAATCTTTACGCTTTTAGGGTCTTCCATGATGAGTCACACTTTAACTTTAGATTCAGCGTAAAACTTAAGAGGTCAAATATCTAGGATTTTGTTTTGCTAAGGTCCGTCTACTTTTTACAGCTTTTTTTTTTTTTTATATATAAAATCTGAGGTAAGTTGGAAAAATTGAAAATATTGAGAATTCTGAACGATTTGTATCCATACCTATATGGAGGGCGCCATTCTAATTCTTCGCTACCTGCAGCTAACCATTTCTTAAAATGAAATACTGTCTTTAAAAGCTAAGAACATAATTAACTCAAGTGGTACACGCAAAGACTTATTTGTCTTGCAAATATGGTTATAGTTCCAGTTAAAAATGTTTTCCCATTACCGATTTACTAAACTGCAATTGTAAAGGGTTTATTAACGTTCCCCGGCGGTATGGCTGAAAGCTTATTGGGGGAACGCTTACCAACTTACTTATTAACTAACTTAAACTAAGACCCATGCCTTACCGAGCATTCGAAATCAGAACCTCATGCGCTGCGGACCGGCGGCGCACCAACCAACTGTGCCACGGGTGGTCAGCGATTTATTGTATATTTTACATTTTGAATACTTATTGCCTAATTACTCACCATTTCAGAAAAAAATTAACATTCAATTTACCTGATCACTCTATCTCCGTTTACATTGAGCGTATAACCCTAAATGTTTGCATAAACATTAAAAATAATTAAAATTTTCTAATATGGCAGAGTTATTTTAGCCAAATGGGTTAACTGAACGTGCTGCGGGACGAAGTATAAAAACCACTTAGTGTAATACTTGGAACTAAATTAATATAATCTTAAGGAAAAAGAGATCAGACATTATTGTAGGGCCTGCATAAACTGTCTGTCGCTGTCACAAAAATTTTCAGCTACTTCACTACGCGACCATTTTTCTCAGATCTGAAAAAAACTATCTTCTCTGTAAAAGTAGATCATCGTCAATATGACACGTGAAGATAAGCATACACGACAGCATTACCAAAATTCTACATGCACCCATGTAGCACCTGGGTGGAGAAATGGCGTACTATTCCTGAAGTGAGAGTAATATCTCATTCGTTATACCCTATCAAATAGGATAAAACTATAATGTAGAAAATGCAAATAAATAATTTTCATATTTCCTGAACAAAACAAATTTTGCTACAATATTTGTATATCCAGACAAGCATATGCCTACGCGCATACTCTGATTATAGAGGCGGTTACCTACACGGTTGTACCGCATTGTAGCCTGTCATTTTTTTTCCTCTTTTGAACTGCATTGAAATACTGTTTTGTTTGGAAAATATTAAAAGTCTTCAACGTTTACCAACCAAAAAAAAACATACCCCAGACGAGAACGGGATTACAATTTCAAGATATCATGCACGATGTAATATTAATAATGTTTTGCATCCCCGAACATTAACAACTATTTTTAAGATTGTTGTATCGTAAAACACAATGCTAGAATATGAACTAAAGTAAAATAGGACCACGCATACTATTTTTCTACCGACTTTTCATAAATAAGAAAATAGGCTCGCCGCTTAAAATCGCATTAGTAGAGCATAAATGAGAATTCTCGCTTAATATATTTTAAATGTGAGCTCTGCGGCCTTGCGGCTGAGGGGATTCGTCGGTCCGACTCGGGCGTGCTCGGCAATTTTCGGTGGACTCGGAATTGCTGGACATACCCTAAGGTGTTCAGCCCTTACGATCGCTAACCCTTTGTGCATACCTATCCGTGTATACGAGCAGATAGTTATATTTGATAGACACATGGTTTGTCAATTAAAACATATTTTATTTTTCACGGATAACTTTTTATTTCATTTTGCAGTGAAAACTAGTGCATTCCTTGACTTACTATCTAAGTACCATTTATCAATTTCATTCCTCAGTTTCATTCCTTAATTTATAGTACACTAGCTCTACTTTCCATTATCTCGTGCCAGAGTGCCCTGGTAATTCGTATTTCATCACTGTTCACCAGAGTGGGCTGATGTGAAAGGGATTTAATTTTGACGACGTCACATTACTCGATAATGATTGACTATTGTTCACGGGTAGAATCATCTGGAAGTAGAGTAGAACCCTGTTATAATATTGCTGTGTACAACACTTCTATCAAATGGCCTCGTCATTTCTCCAAAAGGCTTAATAGTCTAATTTACTGCGTACAGGCGATAATAACGTTCATATACATGTATTTAATTTAGTGCATATAACATCGACTTCTCCTCGCCTCCGCAAACTAATTGATAACCAACTGGGTGGCCAAGGTTCCTCACAAGGAGCCGATCTACCCCCGCGCTGAGAGAGTAGCGTCCCAGTGATGTAAAATGGCGGTATAGCATCGGTATCTGATAAATTCCTGGCAGCAAGTCAAATGCAGTTTTTCTCTTAGGTAAAATTTTATGTACAGGCCTACCTACACTGAAAAAAAAAAATTGTTAGTGGCTACGAAAACTGTTTGGTTGATTCTTTCCAAGGCCAAATTTCGTTGTTGGTCAAATATATAGTGGTTTCTAATAACACGTAGATTCACTAATACGAAATATATTTAGTGTTCATTATCATATTCGTTTATTGAAAAACGTGTATTGGCTCCTGCGAAATATTTAGTTGGCAGCAACAACATTCATGTTACCCACAGTAAAATATTTTGCTGAGACTGCAAAACTACATCCTTTATAATCTGCGCATGCGCTCTGGCATATTCGAAGTGGCCACCTCCTGTCTGGCCACGACGACGCCCTACTTGTCTGCGTTCGGTTCTTTGCACCAGGTTACGAATTAATTTTTTATGTAATTTCTTAGTTACTTGTGAACGGATTATATAATTCCTTCATTCCAACAATGTAAATGTTAGATGAAATTATTCCATAAAACTAACTTTTTATGAGGTGAAGAATACAAGGTTCGTCGTGTGTGCCACTTTTGTTTATATATGTCTATATATGATCAAGAAAATGTTTTAACGTCGAGCAAGGTAGCGTAATGGTAACCTGCTGGACTCGCAGTTGGCAGATTAGGTTTAAATCACACTCATGGTGACTTTAATTTAGTGATTGTGTTGTTAGACCATTCCTACAAACAACTGCCCATAGCCCGCAAGACACCTTAGTGAATCTCACTAACCAGTATTGCTGTTATTGTTGTACCGGAAAGTCCTCCGGTTAACTTAAATAATCATGTTCGTTACTGCTCACGAAGAAGATGATTAAAGGTGAACTCTACTATCCAATTTTCTCCATGGTAAGCACAATAATACAGTATTAGGGTAGCTGGCTAAGGATTGATACCCCAGACGTAGGTATAACAACAGTCTTTATTCTTCCAAGCAGATACAGCCATCTCAGACTAAACACGTCTACTCGCTAACATCTCCGAGAACCAAGTGAAGTACTAGCGGCTACGACCAACCTTACCTCGCCTTCGGGAACTGACCTCGGTGTCCTTACTACGTCACGTCCGTCGGTCACCACGTGACCTCGTGACCCCCCAGTCATGGCTTGCCACCACGTGACATCGTGACTCCCGAGTCACGGGGTTGCATTGGCGTCAATTTACAGAGTTCACATAATACAATGTTTGTGCAAGTTCCAAGGAGCAGGGCCTGACAAACAGTATGGCTCGGCGGGCAGCTATCATGTGTTTGTTACATGCTGATAATCTGAGTTAACATTGTCCCTGCGGGCGTTCCGGTTACCAAGCTTCTCCAATACTTATCGTCTAGTACTCATGGGTATTCAAAATTCTAAAATATACCTTAATTTAGCTATTCCCATACAATATCAAACTCTCGTTAATTTAGCATAATATTAAACAAGACTATGCCTTCATTAATACTTATATACATATATAGACCACTTCCTTATTATTATTACTAATTATTACGTCAACCCTTCACTTAAGAATACGTCATATGACCAAAGGGTATGCTGGCACAACATTATTGTAATATTTTCGGTGTGACTAATGTACACATTATTGCCTTCAAACACACTGACTTTATTAGTGATCACAGATATAATTGTGTAGTTTCTACTAAGTACAGGAATGCTAAAAAAAATTTGGCGTCACCGAAAATTCTTTTGTCATGAAGAAAACAATTTTGTGGTCGCCAACAAAACATTTTTGGTCACCAAATAGCTGTTTTTTTCAGTGTGTATGAGGGGTTATATCTCCAGAATATTCTTAATTGGTCATGTTCTTACCAATACTTGTTTAGTTGATGATGCTATGGTCCGTGAAATTCACAACACTGATATTTTGCATTACACAGTTCAGAATAAAATATATTAACTTGAAAGTAACTTGCAAATTCATTTTAACATCTGAAACTCTCCGGGCTATATGTAAAAGTGTCGTAAACATAAAGTGGTGTAACTAACTAAATTACTAGCCTAATACACACACAGCCTTTCTTTTTTAATCTAAAAAATTTTAAGAAACATAGGTAGGTTGTTTATTTTCTACAGTGCAATTATACACTCAAATATTAATTCACGCCTACCGTAATGGTTTTATAACAAGGTCTGATATCTATGTGGCTAGAACAAAAAATGAATTTCAGACGCGTTTGGTATTTCGTTTCCATTTTCTACAATGGCAGTTGAACCCCTGCTATGTCAGATAATAACCTATGAACTTTTCATTTTAGCATTAATAAGCAGGACATTGTTAGTTAAAAAGTATAGGTTAAATGTATTAAAACAAAAATTTTACATTGATATAATAATTTGATGTTATAAATTTCAATTATACTTTTTCGGTATAGTTATAAATGAGGTAAATTACATACTGCTTTCTGCACTTATTACATTTTGTCTTACTGATAGTAACAATGTATATACAAACGTATTACATGCTCTAAATTACAGACAAACATTCGGAAATCGTAGGAGAACAAAAGAGGTGTATAGTATCTAGAGGAAGAATCGCTCGTGATCTAGTTGTCGTTAGGAGCTTATATCTACTTAAATGTCCTACACAAATGTTAAGTTGTGATACGAGGACCGCTCAAAGTCTATATGAAAGTTTGCATACACCTGCGTCCCCATATAATTATGTCATTTTCGGATGCACACGAACCCACATTAATAATACAGATATTTCCATTGTACCGACTATTTTCGCCTGGTTTTTACATCGTTATTAATTGAGTATATTTGAAGAATTACTCGATTTATTGTTTGAACTTTTTATATTTATGACTGTTGCACAAGTAACTGTCAATTATGGCAAGAAGTTAACGACTAGTATACATGTATCATCTGAGATACTATCAAAATGTTGAAAACCGTAGAGTTTCATCATTTCATCAACGGTTTCTCTAATATGTGAAGAACAAAAACAAACACTTATAAATGCTGTTAATTCAACCTTTACATTTTTTTCAGATGATAATGCTGGGTATTTAATTTCATAATTACACTTTTTTTCTAAATTAGTGTTTATTGTTGCGTTTAGAAAATTTCACAATGGCTTATTTCAGTTATATCCAGTCGATGAACCATTGTAGAAAGTGTTCATGTCTATCATTTAAAATCATTATATGTACATACCCTTGTTTGGAATAACAGCATAACCCTTGACAGGTAAGGAGCTAAGCCCTCGCCTTGGACGGAATAGATGCGTAGGCCTGAGCGACAAGAAGAGTCACAAAGCAGTCCTGCTGCAGGGAATCTTGACTGACATTCCTTCTGCGGCGTGAGCTCTCCACTGCGGCGACCGCCATCCATCAGGTCAGAGGTCAACGGAGCGACAGGTTGCTTGATACCCCCTGTGGAGAGAACTGTTGATATATGGTCCCCCACCCCCAATCCCCCAGTGTTTCCTGGGTCTTCCTGCTTCCGCCGACACGTGTATCCGTCTTCCTCGGGGCGAACAAACACGAGGAACCTATTTGCCACGGCGAAGAACCACGTGTTAGTGGAAGCGGGGGTGAGGAGGTGATCGTTCTTATGTCTGTACAACCGACCAAATTCGAAACGATATTTCTCGTGACAATTCTTCCCCGACTTCGGGCCTGTGAGTGCAAAGGATGCGTTGGCGGTACAAAAGGGGCTTATTGTGCAAGTAAGGCCGGCATTGTAAGTTTCGAAAGGAAAAGGTCGCCAGGTGATCATTCTTACGTCGGTACACTTACGCAATTTCACAGTGATCTAATTTGAACAATCCTTCCTTAAATTTGAGGCTACTTGACTATTGCTACCCAAACGGCTGGCGACTGCAACATTGGTGTGTCGTGCATCATGTGTTTTGGAATGACTAATAACTGTCAACGCCATAATGGTCAGTACTCAGGGAAAGTAACTTATATAAGTACCGGTTCATGCCCACACCAGCCACTTAGCTTATTGGTCATTATGATTTCAATGGGAACTTGATGATTCAAATTGTTTTGGTCAGCTATGCAACTCAATATCCGCTACTATACCGCAAAGACCACATCTTACGTAGGGGCCTATTACGTATTTGCGTGTGTTCGTATTATATCAGTATTAATGGATTTTAAAATTGGGGTTTCACCAAACGTAATTATAATTTTATTATTTTTATTGATATGTATTACGTTGAGTTTCATATGCCCTTATCGTGTGGCGAGAAGCTCAGTTTACATCTCCTTTCATCACTGAAATTGCAATCGCCATTTTACTGAGGGGTTCGAAGCCAACCACTTTTCGTCGTAGTTTGATGCATAGCTGTCGGTAGTATTGTCAGCTGCAGGAGACAGTTACCATTGCTTCCAAAACCTGAGGCAGTATTTCATTAAGTGAGTAAAATTATACTATTTTCTGTTCCCATGCGTAAATTTTGTTGCAATATTTAAAGCTGTAAGCTTTATTTTATACTGTCAAATAAAATTGTAATGATCTTGTATTTTTTCACAAGAAAGTTGCAAAAAATTAATTTTACATTGATACATGCTGCATAAAAAAAAAGTTTCAAAATTACCGTCCTAACTCGTGAAAGCGGTAGAAGGGAATAACATATGAATATATCGCTCATAATCCCTTATTTGGAAATGCAGTTTTCAGCTTTAAAGAGTGCCTGTAATATACGTGGAGCAGCTCTTGCCTTTCAGACAACCAGAGGCACCCAAAAGATGTACTGGTTGCAGGTATTACAGGCGATAAAGACACATGTTTGACAAAATCTGTGACTACAGAAGGAGAGCACTGGAGATCGAGTTAAGTATTACTCTTTTACGGTAAAGATATAGATTAATTTGTGGCCGTGAAGTGTAGTGTCTGTATGTAGCGTGTTAAAGTTGGAGTATTTCACATGAGATAAACTGTCTAGTAAAGAATTTATAGCAGTGTGTTTACAACAAAAATTCAATAGCTGTACAGTTGCGAACAGGTACCTGACGACAGTTTCATAGACTGTAATTTTGTTTATGATACAGAATTAAGTTAGCGTTTCACTTCCCTTCTGAAGTGAAGTCATTAAAATTGTCACAAATTGCTTGGTTAAGAAGAACTTGGAATGAATCTGCATTCGCAAGGAGTGATTTCGGAAATCCATGAAAAACCGAGAAACAGAATGTCTGGACCGGGAATCCAGTCGTACTCCTCACGAATAAGAATCCAGCGTGATACCAGTACACAATCTTGCTCGGTCTGCGTAATACCAATTGTAATCTAAAGGCATGGACTACTGAAGTTCACGCTGCAAGAACTGCGATGGACACGGCTGTCGCAAGCCAATCGTTGCCAGCTGGAACAAGCTGCGTGACGCACTCTGATGGTGAACTCCCACGGATATTGGTTTATTAAATAAATTTTCTTTTATTTCCTCTCTACAGTCCATAAATGCACGGAGGGCTAATACTGAAACATCTTGAACATGAAGCTATTTATAATGCATGCGTGCTTTTAAAGCTTATATACGAAATCCAAGTCTTTATGACAAGCCTCCATAGTATTCGCCAGGAAAAGTTTCATTTGATCCACCGAGTTCCCTGTTTGAACCTCGGGTAGTTAATACACATGTATGAGCTTTATTACCTCTTATTTAGTTTATTTATGGAATTTAAACTTGGTTCGTGTTGATGAAACATTTACAAAACGAAAATTCATAACATGCATTGGTTGGAGATTTTAAAATTTGTATGAAATTTTTCCTACAGCTGAGAAGCAATGGAAATAAAATTAATATTTATTTGCTATTGGGTTTCGCCGAGGAAAGGAGCTGTGTGACATAACATTTTATTTGATTAACAAGTAACAAAGAATTATGGTCAGCTCCTAAAAAATAAATTATAAATATTCTCACGAACAAAATAAATTCAGATTGTCGAGCCTTTCTTGTTCGTTGTAAAAACCCAATAATTTTCTTTCAACACATTTTGTTCAAATAACAGGTATTATTTACTACGTATAATAGAAAATGTGTAGGCTACATGTTGTTCGAAAATATGCACGGATAGCTAAACTACGTAAATTCTGGGTGAAATTTATAGATGAATATATAAGCGTAAAAATTGGTTACTGCACAAATTCTACTTGTGCAATCTGACGACACCGTATAATGGATGTAAGTTTTAAATAGATATATTACTATTAAAGGGATTTATTCTGTCGTTCAATCGTTGCATACTTTAAGTATGCAGTTACTTTTCTTCGCTATTTATCATCACAGTTCTTAAGCAATATACCGACCAGGTTTTTTTCGAGCTGTAGATCGTGTCTGGCTTGCATTCCAGATGTTTCATCTCGGGCGTCTGAAATAAGGGCTGTTTTTCCACAAATCTAATAACTTTCCTCTTCCCAAGTAAACACCTAAGTAGTTCCTTAAGGATTATCCCAAACATTAACTCCCATTTGATCAGCAACAGTGCAATAAAATAGATTCTCATAATAGTTCTACTGCCTTAAAGAAATTTACGTAAACCTAATCAACACATCTAACTCAACTTCAAGGGGAAATATGTGTCATAAACGTTTGAATGTTTATGGATTGTGTTACGAAATACATATAAAATCAGAAGCGACTAATAGTGTAATATATTTCGAAATATTTCATACAGTTTTGTTAGCTGTTAATGAATATGACATGTAAATGAAAGTTAACTACATGAAAAAGTCGCCAGTCTTTAGGTTTTCATAATTCGAATTTTTTCCTTTTCTTAATTTTTTTGCAGTCCTAGTTTTCTCCGAGTGGGTTACAGCTGGCTTCGACCACTCGAAAACGAAAACAAGAATGTAACAAAAGTAAAGGTATGTATTTCTTTTTCGCAGTGCTCCTTATATCTCAGGCCAACAAACGAAACACACATTTTCTCTCTCTCTCTCTATCAATCTCTCTCTCTCCCCCTCTCTCTCTCTCTCTCTCTTCCGGGCATTAAATCTCGGCTTGTATCTATCTGGGCCTCTGTCGCTGTCTCTCTCTCTCTCTCTCTCTCTCACGAAGCGTTGTCTTCTTCTCTCTAGCTGTCAGCGAGGTGCTCGCAAGAAAATACTGGCCAGTAAATTTCGGAACGCAACCCTTCCCTTGCGATCCAATGGGTTGTATGAGGCGGGGGGGGGGGGGGAGTCAGAGAAAGGACGAGGATCACGGCGAGCGCGGAGGGGGAAGGACAGGATGTTTAGTCGGTGTCGGAGGGTGTAGAAGGGGTTTGGTGGGTTGGGGGCTCACCCGGAACGAGGGCTGTGAATGGCGCATTAGAGAGAATAATTGTTATCCCGTCTGCAGAGCCGGGGCTCCCAGGAAATAATTGCGAAGATATTCCCCGCAGTTTGTTCACACTCCTCCCCTCGAGTCTTGGGAAAGGGGCGGAAGGGAGAAGGGGTTGAGGGAATAAGCAGACGTTTTCCCACCGATTCTTGAGAGGGCGCAGGGAGACACGCTCTTCGTTCCTCTCGCCCCGCGAAGCTTTATTTGGTCCTCTTTTATTGAAAACTCAAAAATATTCACACAGCGACAGTAAATAAATAAATAAATAAATAAATAAATAAATAATATATATATATATATATTATATATATTGGGATCAGTTAGCATTACTTTTCGCATAGAAAGGTTTCGTATTCAGATCTTGGATAAGCCATTTGTGTAAGCGTATTGTATTTAGAAGTGACATTTAAACTTATGTTCCCTCCTAGTATCATATTATACCCAAAATGTCATTAATACGAATAAAAAATTAAGAAATTAAATATAAAGGAAAAATTTAAATACCACGTGTAAATTATTACTTATCTCTTAAACAAGATCTTTATAGCGAAAGCTACTGGCATAAATGTTTTGAAAATTTTTCCAATAATTCAGATTTCTCACATAACAGGCATTTGAAAGCTATTTCTTTCAGCCAATTTATTTCAGAAAACGAAAGCCTCCATAGTTATCGGAAGAAATGAGCCTACGGCTATATACAAAAAGAGACCAAGTTACATATTTTCAGTTAAATTCACCGAAGTTCCCCCAAAACTGAAATTACTGGAGCGAGACGCAAATGAAGTGTAAGATCCTGATATGAATTAACATGTTTCTTGAAGTCAATGGGGGAAAACCATGGAAGGTTAATATCCACGTTGAGTAAACATTTTTCATATTGCTTCGTAAATATTTTTTCCGCTTTAGTACTGTGCAATTTACTGGGTCACAAAACGTAATATTAAGGAATATTTATAATGAAATAAGTCAATAGCTATTCAAGGTGAAATACATACGATAGTAGTTGAACGTTTGTGGAGTGGCTACACTTCAGCGATCTAATGAAAACGATTCTTTGAAGATAACCTGTGGCGTTTTTCATGTCAGAAGAGACAACGTGTGGTTGTTGTCTTTTAATTACTATTAATCTTAAACTGCATTGTGTATTACTTTATCGGTTGAGACGGGTATTCCGTTAATAACAAGAAAAATATTCGATTTTGATTTTTGTGTTAAGTTAATGCAAAAGTGGCCAGGAAACATGAAGAAAACTTGCTGTGAACATTGTAGAAAAAATTTGGTATGATTTCGAAACATATACTGGTAGTTTTGAATCCAGACAATAGAAGTATAAAATGGACATTCACCGCCAAGGGCTTGGGGCTGGGTTACCAAGGCACCATGACCGCAATCGTGGACGCCATCACTTCGAAAAATTACCAGTTTTCCCCGCGAAATATTTCCTCTTTCCTTCGCATTCAAGGCAGCCATCTTTGATTCCTACTTCCTGCTCTTGCATTCCTACTTCCTGCTCTTGCATTCCTGCAACAGGGGTGTTTCACGGTGCCCCCAGGTCCTTCCTAGCGAAAGTGCGCATCTCACTCTCTCGCATTCTGCTAAGAGGAGGCGATCTCCAATCCCTGCCAGGATGTCAGACACACCACCAGGGGATGTTCTCAGTGCTATCTCGGCACCACTGCTACGAAGCCCTGGTAGGAACTCGGCCGCGTGCATCCCAGAGTGTGTTGAAAAGTATCGCTAAGTACGAACGAGCTAGGAGGGAATGGGATATACAAAGCAGCGAATGAGCCACGAGCCGCCATTTGTCAGTGTTCCGCCTCTCCTTCTGTTCATACGCATCGCCAACTCACCATCCGGTCTCTACATCTCCACATTACAATTTGTTTGCCTCGATCCCTCCCCACCCCATCCATTCTTCGCACCTGCACTGAACACACCTTGGCTTTGCTTTGCAGCCCGCTGGCCCGGCCCTCGCATGACAGCCTGCCCTCGCAGGTAAGGGAGCCACCACTTGTCCTGTAACAATGTGCAGTAGGACTATAATAACACACATACAAACTACACATTCCTGCCGCCATCTTCAGGCTTACCATCCACATGCCATTAACATAACATGTGGCTGGACTGTGGGCTTGGGCCCGGTTATTCACTATGCCAACAACACCACTAGAAATTAATTTTTATACTATATGCAATGCATACAAGTTAATAAAATAACTACCAGTGGTGATGTCAGCCCAAGGTAAATATTTTTTACGTTGCGGGAATGAAAGTCAACCCTCCTAATATGAAAACGGATCAAAGGATGGAATGCCAAAGAAACATACAGCAAAAAAGAGAATTGACTAGATGATAGAAAAAGGATGAGTGAAGGGGGTGACATGACGATATTGAGAATAAAAGCAGTTACAACATGGGCAACAAGACACTTCAATGCAATGTGACACAAATAACATTGTCACATTCACAACACCCCACTAGGATAAGCATTGAGTCACCCAGGGAGTGGCTATGAAACCCCAGGTCGGAGACCCACCATAGAAACCAAATCGATGTGAATATTTAGTGGTTTGCGTTAGTGAAAGTGAAACAGTACACACAAAGCAGCACTAGAACATAAATCACTATTAACATATCTGATGAGGAAATTATACAGCCCTTGCATGAGCTACAACATACTACCATTCAGCACCAACATCGTCAATAACAATCCTCCTAATAAGAAAATTATTCAGCTCTTACATGTGTTACAGAATACTGCTGGAAAACAAAACATACATGCAACAGGACAACTATACTGCTTGTACGATGGACAGGACTAGGTGGTTTTCTGCATGTGCTACACTGTACAACCAGCTAGTACACTTGGCAGAAATATATACAGCTCTTGCATGTGCTCCAGTATGCTGGAAAAAGAAACAGGTTAGTATATCTTTCACGATAATACAGCTTGTGCTTGTGCTCTAGCTGAAAATGAACAACATAAACAACTGGAGTGGTGACATACTGGTCACATGCCTGGCAGGATAAGGTGGTATGCTGCATGTGCATCAGCATATCACCAGCCAGCACTCTTGGCAAGAAATATACAGCTCTTGCATGTGCTCAAATTAGCTGGATCGAACTAGAGCAGGACAATGACAGCATACTTGGCAGGATGAATACGGCTCCCTCATGGGCTGCAGTATGCTGCGGAATATATCTACACACATACAAAAATTGTTATGTGAGAAGGGAAAAGAAGAGAGCTTCAACTTCGAAAATACTGGGATGGTGAACTGCTTCCTACTGTGCTTCCCAACCCAGTTGCCCTAATGGGGCAGATACATATATGATAATACATGCCTGCCCCAGAGGTGTGTATAGACTTACTCATCGTAGCCATAAGGGGATGGTATGTATGGCATCGTCCAGAATCTTCCACTTATCGCCCATTCATTAGAAAGCTAGCTTGTTACTGCTTCCATATACACGTCGTAATGGTGAGACCTAATTCTATTGACATGCACTGTCATGAGCTGGTCGTTTAGAAGGATGTGCTTATAGTTGTACATGGTATTGGTAGTGTGGACGACATTCTTCTGAACTCCCTTGGCCTGCTTCACTACATTATCCTTGCACCTGTATGCATATAGCTTCGCCCTCAGCCCGACAAACTCAACCGTGTTGTTGCCTCCACACTCATTCTTAAATCTTCCAATGACTCCTGCATTGGTGGGCGAGTAGCAGTGATGAGGTGGGGTGGGGTAGCAGCTGGTATCGAACTCTGACATCAGTCTTGCGTCTGAGGCAAGGTCCCTTAGAAGTCGGGGCTGGTAATAGCCATGACATAGGAGTCGTTGTCCATGTAGATCAGGCCTACATCAGAGCCATACTGTGCCCACATGATGTAGTAGAAGCAGTACATGAGAGTCTTTGCCAGGTCGAGTATGGCAAAGCCAGTGTAAATTGGTTTATCAAACGCAATGCATTCATAATCCAGTTTTTTGAGCTATAGAGATTCGTCATATATTGTGTGACATCTGAAAGCTGGCTTTGAAATTAGTTTTTTTCACCCACTGTTCTGTGCAGACAGGCTCCATTAGCTGACATTTTCTCTTGTCCTCCGTTAGCTTTCCATATGTAGCATTATTCATGAGCTTGAAGAGGTCCTTTTCGAAAGTATTTGTGGTTGCCTTGTACTTCGCCATGTTCAATGGTGGAACTGCAGGATATGATGGACAGTCTTTAGCCTTAGCTAATGAGCCAATGCATTCTTGAGGGTGACATGATATACAATGTAGTGTGTCTTCCCCTCGAGAGTGGGCATTTGGCTTGGGCTGTTTGAACCTCATGGGACACTCGTTAATTGGCAGGAATGGCAGATCTCTTAGCTTTTTTTGGAGTTTGATAGGGTGTTCCACATTCACGTCCAGTATGTGGCCGAATTGGCCATTGCCCAGCATGGACATAACATTAATATCTGTGGTGGTCCATTCGAAGCCACCATATGGCAGCAGCAGGGACATTGCCCAGCCATATAAGTTGTAAGAATCTACATTCTGTAGGTAGATGGTCAGCTGGAATTCTATGTGGCAGGCAAAACCTTGTTATTTAACACCACATGATTTGTGATGTACTGGACCACCCCTCCCTGGATACCAGCCTCGTAAAAACAGGTACGCATCATAGTCGACAAGGACTCGACAAGGACTTCACAGCTGCCTTGTGCAGCATTGCATCGAAGAAGAATCCAGGGGCAAACATGTACTGGACATAATCAAGCCTATACATTGTCAGGCACAGCCCCTGGAATGGTTGTGGAACATTGCGATGTCCGGCAGCTCTTATTCGGCAATCATCCTAAATAAATCCAGAGATAGATGAAGATCGATGCAGTTGTCTTGAAGTTGATGGTCAGCAGGTTCTGCACAAGTGTCGCGAAGCTGGCAGACAAATCGAAATTTTTGATAAACTGAATTGTAAAATTGTCATACATTCTTTTGGTGAGGTAATTAATTTCTCCTTTGTATGCCATACTATGAAGATGTCCTTAGTGCCATATCCAAGCTTCTTGACAATGCAATTCTCATTGTATGCCAAGTTGTCGAAGGATATTGGAAATTGCTTTGTGGCAGCAATGGAGCTTGTTGCAGTTGATACATACCACCCTGATAAATGCATCAGTGAAGTGATCATGGTCTTGCTCTTTCTGGTTGTCTCTGGTTAAGGGGCCAGAACAGAGGTAGCATGTCATTGCTAGTATAAAAATGGACATTCCCCGCCAAGGGCTTGGAGCTGGGGTACCAAGGCGCCATGACCGCAGACGAACTAGTGATCACATCTCTGTTTACCTTCACTTATTGATTCAGTTACATTCACCACATCCACCATTTCATTCGCTATTTTTCAGCGGATTGGTTTTATACAAATGGATCCGTTAAACAAGGTGTACAAAATGAAATAACAACGCATAAACTAGTAAAACACATAATAAAATTCTTTTTAATGTCAGTTTCGTGTTTAGAAATACAATTTTTTCGAGACAACACGAGCGTTCTGCCTTTCATTTCGTTTTTACTCCTTTCATTTTGTTTTCACGTAATCATCATAGCTCTCTGTTTCAAGGTTCAAACTGTATTAAATGTGGCGAGTGAGTGCATTAATACGAAGTATTTGTTAAACAAAAATATATATGACAGCACATATGAGTTAAAGCTTCATACGTTCGATAAACTGATATAGTAAATATATTTTCCTTCTTGCAGTCAATGTTTGCTTGGTAGCTCGGTTCGTAAGACAACAGTCTGGAATAGGACACTGTGAATAATTTTTAATTTATTAAAATTTGATTAAAATGGACGATATCAACAGTGACTATCGGAAATATGTTTATTTCTCTTCATGATTAGGGTAATTTCATTAAAATAAATGTTTAATTAGTCACACGGAGTTGTCTGTCACTTATTCAATCAGTAAAATTGTTCCATTGAAATAACCAGTAGTTTCTACTGATTGTAAGGGGAGCCATTTCCAGTGGTTGAATTTCACTGTGAATCAGTGGTTTTCAACTGATTCGTCTTTAGAGTGTAGATTGCTTGTACATAGAGACACCGATTTTTACGAAAAGAGTTTAAGTCTACTTTTATCTCAAAACGTTAGGTCAGATCCACATCCTTGGTTGGATTGTTTGGATTATTAAGCGTCGTAGGCGTCTGACCACGAATTACAGAAGGTAAATACCGTGTTTCACAAAGGCGACTGGCCGATCACCTAATGAAAACCCCGTGTTCACAGAGAATATTGAGGTTTAGTCCATAGATTAAAGATGAGGTAGATCGATCTCGCTGTCTACGCAGAACCAATCTCCGTGTCCCAACATTGAACTGCTTTTCTGCCAATATTACGTGCAAAAATGGCGTGGATTGGATTTGACGTCAGAACACTGTTTAGTAAACAAGTTCTTTGAGATGCATGTATAATTCTTCTAACTAATATGTAATGCAGTGTGATTAAGTTAAATTTGGCAAAAGTATTTTTTTTCGTACAAAAGTGTTTGTCACTTAAAAATTAGGATAAAATCACACACACACGTCCACCACTGTTGACCATGTGACTTTGATAATTGTGTTCCTTTGGGGTTTGTCAATGTTGGGTACACGCGCAAAAGACGAATAATTGGTCTACCTAATTATTAGTCTATGGTTTTGCCTCGCCTTTTTATTTTCGCGAAAACCACATATCGCTTCCCACATATAAGTATACTCTAGTTACGTGACTCAATAATGGATTTTTTTAACACGTCACTTTTATGAATTAAGCGAAGAATTTCCCAGATTCATACACTATAATTAAGAACGGAAGTTTTTGCACAAAAAAGTTTTTTTTTTTTTTTTTTTAGGGCCGCTTAGGGCAAACGGAAGGGAGAGGAGGGAAGCCGACCTCCCTTCCCTAATGCACTGTCCTTCCTCTTTGAACCCCCCCCCCCCAAAGTACCAATCTCCACAACCCTGGGTGTAGTTAGATGGGCAAGGGGGGGGTTTGTTTTCCATTTTGTGGGATTGGGGTCAGCCTCGAAGGCACATTTTTCGACCGATTTTCTTCAAATTTGGGGGAGGGGTGCCTTTCCGTGCTCCGCCCTCGCCCCATTGACAGTTAGGCCCTTAGTTGGCCTAAGGCCCAAGTTTGAAGTATTATGTCTTAAGTCTTAAGCCTTAAGTTTTTAAGTCCTAATTTTTAAGTCTTAAGTCGTACTTTCACTATAGTTTCTACTGCATGTCTGGATGCGCAAGCGAGCACGTGTCGAAGTTCCCAGACGACATTGCACCATAAATACTCATTCATACAGATACCTGCGTCATCTTTGGTGGCTTAGCCCGCTGTTTCCGCGGACCTGACCTCTGGTTTATAATATTCAAATAAGAAGTGTGTAGTAAGGGATAAGGAGCTCGCAATTTGTTTCAAATTTTATTCCAGGTTTTCTGTTGAGTGAGAGTTATACATGGAATTTTTATTAAAACACATTTATCTATTTTTAAAAAAATCGAATGTTTTTTAGGTTTATCTCGATTTAAAATGACCTCCTGGAATTTCCCCTTCTAAAAGCACCACGGTACCAATCTCCGAGTGAGAGAGTAAATGAAACAAAACCATCGGTAGGTACATAATAAAAATAATAACACAAAGGTGAAATAGTAAACTCCAGCAGCACACGCCGGCAAAATTGCGTCACTGAACTGCAAGATGTCGAAACGTCGTTCGTCAATCAGCGGCTGGTGATCAAACCACCAACCAGCAGCCCAACCAATAAACAACAATTCGTAGCACGCAGTAGCCAATCAGAAACAAGGTCCGTTCCCAGAAGCTCGCGCAGCCAATCGAGAATGAGTACGCGCACAACAAAGCAACCGCCACGCCACTATGTACTCACTACACTGTAGCACATTCGCCTTTATTTCCAACTTCTCTGAAGCGCTTATGAAGTTTTACTTCCAGAATATTCCTCCGCCTCGTGCAAACAATACTCAAACGAGTCCAAAGGGACAACGCGCCGCATTCGCGAGTACTTAGTGTAATAATATTTGTTATAAGAACTGTTTATTACTAGGCATTACCAACATGCCTTCACTCTCTCTGTTTTCATTCATATTAATTATAAATGAAATACTAATATTTTTAAATAATAAGTAAAAGATCAATTTAAACAATAACAAGATGATTTCAAGTTTACACAAGTATACCTATAAAACGCTTGTAATTCGTGATATACTTAGGGAGCAACAGAAGGCCTCATACATGGGGTGAGTTTTCAAGTGTTTTATTCACAAATCGTGAAGAAACTGCGAATAGACTACATGTGCAATTGGCTCACGAAAGCATTGCGTAAATTTTTAACGCGTCTTTTGAGAGGTCGATGGGCGAAGAGCAGGCAGGCCTTCAGTGGACATGCGGGAAAACCCGCTGTTGACTGGGCGACTCGCCGAGCCGTGCATTTCTCGGCGGCGCGGCACGGCGGTGGTGCACCGTGCTTCTAATTATGAAACTGTACTCGCGCGCCACCAACCCGCGCGATCGCTTGTATTTTTAATTGCGAACAGCACAGTTTCCCAATTAACTGCTCGTTCACGGGTTGCCGGCCAACACCTCGTGCCGGCAAACTTCCCCACCTCCCAAAACCTCCCCGTCAACCGACACCAAACGGTCCACATTTCACCCATTTTCCCACGCGCTCTGCTACGCTGGCCACCCCCCTCCCCGACCCCCTGTATTACTCTGCAACCCCTCAATTTAGCCTCACTCCTTCATTAGCGCAGACCGAACATGGCCCCGCGTATCGATCCGACATGGCAGCGCGGGCGCGGTTGGTATGAACTTTGTTCCCGTTGCAAATGCACATAAAATTACCATAACACGAGGCGGCCAATCACCAACACCACCTCCATGGCCGTCCTTTATTTTCGCGCCCTGTTCGAATAAAGTACGCGTCCTGAACGGTCGAGAGATAAGACTCGCAACTCACGTCACGGGTAGATCGCGCTGGTGAATCTACGTAACGCTGCGGGCAAATTACGGACTGGTGTTTACATAAATAAGGTAAAATAGAGGGCATTTATTAAGCGACTTATACGGCATTTCTAGTGTAACATCTGGTAATGTTAGATTGTTCTATTATATGTAGGGAAATAATATTATCTTTGAATGCCATAATTTATGTTCTGATATTAAGTGTGTCAGATGATAGATAGTATGCAAAATATATGCGAGAAACTGTTTTGGAAAGCTTTCGCATATTGTAGTTTAATATTTAATCGTAACTTTATCCTTGCGTTTTGTATGTCTAGAAGTATTTTTCCTTGGTAAATAATAAATAAACAAGGTCGGCATTGACAACGGCGATTTACTAGGAACAAATAATCGAACGTTAGTGGTTCTTCTAAAAAATGTTCTAAGAATGGAGGCAGCGTAAGTGGAAGTCTCCACGTAGACGTTGGTTGGAAGAGAATAAATATTAAAGTGAGCCTTTGTACTGCCAGAACAGAGGAAGATTTAATCCTGTATCGTTAAGCTGCCAATATTATTTGCATGCATTGTAAGGAATTAGCTGTGCAGAGGCGATGTTGCCCGCACGTCGTCAAAGGACCCAGGCCTGAACCAGCGCAGCATCCAAATACGGAGTTCAACGTCCGTTGCCCCGGTCAGGAGAGGTACGACGAGTGAAAGGAGCCAGCCCACGGAGTTCGATTGGCAACGGCGAATCCACAGCGAGGCAGCTGGGACGAGAGTCGACGCCAGGACCATGGCGCCAGTGGGCGGCCGAGGATGACCAGTTCCTGCTGACGAGGGGCGAGATCTGTTTTAGTGGCAGGTCATTCCAGTAGCAGTCACCAGAGGAGTATTGCTGTTCTAGACACTACTACAGTGGTGTATCGTCCAGAACTAAGTCCAGCGCATATAATTATGTACATTAGAGATGCATGAACACTGAAAGTAGGACAATCGTTGTGAAGTAGTTGAGATATGGGTGGATCCGGTGCGCATATTGCATTAGTGTTGCATGCTTTTGCTTGTGTGGTAGATAAATGTAAGGTTGGCTAATTTTTCTGATACGTTCATGTGGTTGCCAAAATTATGCTTGATAATTATAATTCATATTCGAAACATATCAAGGAAAGTCATTACCAATATGATAAGCAAATTTAATACTATAAATAATAAACCTCCAAGCACAATTGTTTATTGTTCGTTTAATCATGTAAAGGGTGATTATCTTATTCAACTAATGGTCCTATTAACGCAAATTCTTCATTTATTTTTTCTTTACTTGATATCTGCACCTTGGTCTGGTAAAGTCATTAATTATGAATACAATTTGAGTTGCATGCTTTTGAAGTAATCCTTTTGAACTCATACTAACTGATATGTTAATGGAGGCTTGTGCAAATTCAGTAGCATAAGTAAGGATAAATTGGTCAAGTCATAGTTTCCTGGATCAGTTTATATAAAGAGGAAATTTATCTGATTTAACAGCGCATAATCTAATCAAGCTAGCCGGAGCATTACATAACTGATATTTGTCAGTTTTCCTTTATTTTTATTTAGGAATGTTAGACAGGTTAGATTTAAAACACTTTTCCTTTGTAATACGTGTGTTATTCGACCATTCTTTATTTGACACGCACTGGGTCACTCTACGCCAATAATTGAACACTTCGCAAGTATGCGCCTCAATTACGTGCAGCTCACTCAGAAAGGGGGTGACTTAACATTTATGAAGAAATCAATGGAGAAACGACGCCGGCTCGAGTTTATATAATACTATGAACTTAGTTTGACATCACAAAATAACGCGAATTTTGCAGATCGCTAGGTATTTCTGTGGAATGCGGTTGAATGTATATGGTATATTCGTGGTTCCATCACACATTTGAATCTTACCATTGAAAAATTACCCAGTGTATGATGTGTTTGGTTGTTTCCTAAAACGTAATGTATGACAAGCGTTTTTTACTACTTTTAAAATAAATATATCTTATTTTTTGTTAAACCGATCTTTTACTTAAAGACATTTTATAAATTATAACGTTTTATGTATAATTTATATGAATAAAAAAAGACGAGATAGAATATATGTGTTTGTAATGCATAGCAAGTAAAAGTTCTTATGCAAAATATTATTACAATGAGTACCCACGAATGTGGTGCCCCTTTGAAAAAATTTCTAGACACGGTTAAGGTTTAATTCTATTCAGGTTAGGAAAAAAAACTACTTTTCTTATGGGAGAACTTCCCATAGAAAAAATTTCACCCTCTAGGTAAGCGCTAATGTTCCAAAGAGGTCACTTTTTTTTTTTTCTTACGCTACGTGAATAACAAAAGAGAAATATTTCACCTAGTTAAGTAGATGTTTTATATTAGATTTTTATTATTGCAATATTTTTTTACCGTAGAAGAATAAGAAAGCCCAGAACACAGTGTGACACTAGCGCTTATAGAACGTTCACGGTAAAGTGAACACTTTTAATAATTGTCTATATATATATATATATATTATATATATATATATATATATATATATATATATATATATAGACAATTATTAAAAGTGTATATATATATATATATATAGACAATTATTAAAAGTGTTCACTAATGCTATATATATATATATATATATATATATATATATATATATATATATATATATATATATATATATATATATATATATATATAGCATTAGACATTTAACTTCCGAGTGCGATAAAATATCCACACTGTGTTTATTACGTACACGACCATATTTATTTTAAAAAAGGGGTCAAAGAATAAAAAATGGCTGAAAGGAAAAGTAACTAGGGCCTCAAAAGTGCTCACTTTACCATGAACAGCCTATATCTAGCAGTGAAAAATACTAGTTGCCAAAAAGAAAGTATTGAGATTCCCTACCTGAGTAGGATAAATCTGAACGCGGTTAAGCTTTTTGACGTGGATTTTAAAATTGCAACCATAATGGGAGACAATCCAGAAAATCCGATGATAACAAAATCGGGGGATATAGTTTGGCATTGCAGCACCAAATCTATCGTCTACATTCAAATTTAAATTACACCACTCGACTGCCGAAGGTTTAAAGAATATGTTACATGCAGTGAGGACTGCGAAGCATCGCGTGAGTGTCTGGGGGGGGGGGGGGCGATATTTTTAAGTTCGTTTCGCCGCGTCACATAACTTCCGCGTAGTATAACATTTGACAAGGAGAAGCTATGACGCTCGTTTATGTTGATATCGACAGCTCTCGTCAAGATCAATCGATTGCGTGTATGAAAACATTTGTGTGGCGGGGTTATGGTGAAAGTGTATGAAAAAAAAACTCAAAACAATTTCGGCCTATAGTCGTCAAAAAGCCAAGTCGAGATGCAGAACTCGTATACGGTTGAAAAGAGAATCTTAAGATCTATCCAGCGATACCCATTAAACCCCATATGATCGAGTAAAGCGGTGCCGGGATCGTAAAAAAAAAAAAAACCTTAAAACATCCAAGAGCGTCAAAGTAGACTTATTCACGCAAAACAAACGGCCGTTGCACCAACACAGCCACACCCCATTTTTTTTAATAACGTGGAGGGATATCCTGGAAGCAGAACACTAGCAAGGCTTCAGAAATATTGGAAACAACCATGACTGTACTAAACTGGGAAATTGCCGTTTAACCACAGAGTGATTAAGCATTCAGAGGTGAAACAGCCACTTATTCCGCGAACTCTAGTCTTACACGCCAGCAAAATTTAGTCAACTAACAAACATTATTCCGGAACGCCGTTCGCCAATCAACGCTAGGTAAATCACCTGCCAGGCGGCAGTTTAACTAATAGGAAATGTTTTGTAGCACGCAGTGGACAGTTCGACACAACGCCAGTTCCAGAACCTCGCGCAGCCAATCAGAGAGTGAGTAAGCCCACATCACAGGAACCGACACGAAATTCCATCTCTGCGTGCTTACGTGGTACCGATTTTGAATGATTACATACCAGAAGTGGTGTGTAGTGGGATTTTTTTTTTGACAGGGTAAGCAATTTAATAGTCCCCACATATTTGAGTGTTTAGATAACATTTAGTTAAAAGCCATTTAAATATGACACATCACACACTTTACAATCCAATACATGATTTGTAAAAGCCGGACTGTGGTTCCATTTTCAATTTATACTTAATAATGCAACTTAAAAATGTGCTTACGCTCCCCATGTATTTACCTTTTTATGATACCTTACATAACCGTGTAAAAATGTTTCTGGACAACTTTCTAAACTGTAATGGAAGTTTCTAACCAATACAGTATATGGAAATATGTAGTACCACGTATCAGGCTGAAAATATGTGAATGTTTAGCATCGCTACTATACAAAGTTGGGAACTTCCCTATGCATTTGACTCTTTCCTGAGCAACTGCAGGAACGTTACCATGCATGTATGGGGAAATACTTTACCATTCACGCTTTATCGTTGTAGATATATAGTCAATTAGAAAATAATTTCTTCGAGTGTCGTTCTAAAAAATGAAACGAAATAAATGTAATAATAATTAAACTGAATTTTATTAATACAGCATATTACAAATTATAAGAAAACTCCTGTTTTCCCGAACACTTACATCCACTTTCTAAGGAAAAATGCTGGAATGGAGGACGCAAACAGAACGCCTGCGTACCCTGCCCTTGCTGTTGATTGCGAGTTCCATGAATCGCTATTCGCTCTCGTTTGTGGAAGTAAATACTAGATAGCAGCACTACGCATTTGCACGAGAACGCTGTTTCTTGAATCGAAAACGGGGAAATTAAAATTTAATTCGTTTAAAGTTAAGGCGACAACTATAAAGAGTCAAACATTTCCAATATGTATAGGGCAAGCATTGCTTACCCTGCGTCTATGGAATAAACGTCACTGCAGACCAGCGTCTCTATCACTAGGGAAAAGCGAATTCGTCTGTGTGTATGCTGATGCGAAACTTCGTGGAAAACATCTTCCAACTTCCACTGCAGTTGGCGAGTTCCGAACCGACAACCGCCAAAGTGCGAGTCAGATATACCCTTCTCCAAAACTGAAACGCTATGTTAGGTTAAATGCGCTTTAAACGGGAGAACGCACTCGAGTAACGACGAAATATGTACCTTGGAGATTTTCGTGTTTATTTACTTAGACGACGTATTTCAATGAACTTCATCTTGGGGTACGATGTTAATCGTAAGAAAATTTCCCTAAAACGAATAGTTTACGTTCTTGCCAGACACAATAATACTATTTAAACAAGACTGGTTTTTATTTGCTCTTTCTTGCATGATAAATCGTCCCATCGTTTTACTGCGCATCGTGTAATTCGATAATACGCCAGTTCATTGAAGTGCTGCAAACAAAATGAAGGATCTTCGATAGAAAATGTTCTTTCTATCTGACCAAAATGAAGCTTATTCTGGATTATACAGGTTCATAGAAAAAGAGTGGTACAATTTCAAAAAATCACAGCTTCGGAACTACTTGGCCGATTTCGTTGGTTCTCGTACCAAAATAAACAGGAATACTCGAAGTTTTGCCTACCTTAAAATGTTTCTATGTGCGCTCTATTTGTAGCTCTGCATGTGTTCAGGCGATATTCGACCTGAATCTTCACAGCGTAGACAATGTCCTTGACATATCCCGATAGTAAAAGGTCTACAGGGGTAGGATCGGGGCTTCACTCCGCGTATTTTTATTTTAACACAAAAGCAGCGAATGCAAAGCCCCATTTTCCGGCTTAATTTCATGCCTCCATTAAATCTTGCAGGCATGCAATCTCAAAGGTTTTTTAAGAACATTTTGCCTAGTAGTCTCCGGAATGCCAAACTTCAAACTGCGGTTGTTAATTGATGTTTTAGATGGCCTAATCTATTCCACCTTTTCTTCGGACGTTCTTGGCCATCCTGGTGACTGTCCCCCCCCCCTCCCCGTTATCGGTTTCGCTGTAACTTTTAACCCAATGACAAATAGCTCTCTGTTTTGGTACTCGTCCAGAATACTGCCTTCTAAAATTATGTTGCACAGTAACTACAGACTTTAACTCCGCGAACCACAGAACATACTGTACTTTCTACTGCACCGGTCGACATCTCACTGGAGGGGTCGGCGCAGTTGCCAGGTGGCGTTCTCGCCCCTGCCACAATCTCAAGGTCAGTGTTCGACTGTCAAACACCCCCCCCCCCCTTTTTCCAAAAAAACTTTCGTCCTTACACTACAATTTGGTGCAAGAATCAGCTAATTAAGTTAAATAGTTTTGTAACTATAAAGTTATGAAATTTGAGACTGTGCCATTCTTTTTCGATGATGCAGTATATTGCGAAATTCAACAGTTCCTCTCCACAAGCGGGAGTCTACTTCGTTACATTTTTAATTCAAATATTTGGACCTTCGCAGAGGTAACTATAACCTTTCCGTGGTCCACGTCAGTAAATCGGAAGCGCTGCTATACTTCGCGTCGACACTAAAGGTGACACCAGCTCTCGCGGCGGCGACTCGGGAAATCTTTAGCGTCGCACAGGCGACGGTCGGCAGTATACTCCCGGGCCATGATGGCGTGACTACATTGCTGTGTTTGAGGAAGGCATGGGTCCACTTGACTGCCTCACCCAAGGGCTTCCTACGGCGGCGATTCTACGGCAAGGTAAGGCGTCTTCTTTAGCGTTAGTCAGTATGTAGAAGCATCGTTGTCTTGCCTGTATATACTGTCACTATTTTCGTGAATCTCCGTTGAGTTTTTGAATGGTCGAAAGATTTACTCTTATAACAGGTTTCGCATTTAAACTAATTTCGGTTGTGACATTGGCTGTGATAGAGATCATGATACTGACAACAAATTACATAAATTATTATATATATGCGGGGCAATAGAAAGGGCATTAAAAATAAGAAAAGGAGATACTATGCTAAAATTCTACAAAATAATGGTGGTAACCATTTTTACTTATGGCTGTGAAAACTAGGTCCCCACTCTCAAGGAGAGGTATAAAATACAACCCACTTAAATGGAATTTTTTAAGGGGGTTAAAGGATGTACAATGTTGGATCGATTGAAAAATGACGAGATAAGGCAGGAATTGAATATATTCATAAAATAGATCAGCATAGACAAGAATGGAAGGAACGTATCTCACGAATGGATGAGAGAAATCTTAAAAAGGAGATAATACTCATGATCCTAGAGGCAAGAGATTTGTTGGTCTACCAAGAAGAAGATGGAACGAAGTATGAAGCCGGAACAGGCAGTGGCCTAATTCATGAAGTGTAGAAGAAGAATAATGAGACACATTGTCTCGCTACATGAGTAAATATAATGCAGTATATTGAAATGCAGTTCTATATTATGTGAATATTGCTTTACAACTGTTATGTAGTGAGAGTAGTGTAGTCGATACAGCATCGGGCTGGCAACTTACAAGGCGTGTGTTCGAATCTATCAGGAACGGAGGAGATCTTTTCAGGTCATACATAATATGATGGGGAAAGTGATCTAACATCGTTAAAAAATTAACTTTTATGTTTAGTTAGTGGATACAAATATTTTAAAACACTGGTAACCAATGAACCAGAATGTTTTTTATGGTTGTCATTATGTATGCAATAACACATCTTGCCAACACATTATCAAATAGAAACATGTTAGTAAATATTTGTTTGGTGAATGATTGTGTGAATGTCTTTATGAAAGAACAGCACATTTCTCTTAAAAGTGTGCACACAACCATAAACATTGCGTTGAGTCAATGTTATATTTCAGTTGGCAACCAACATAAAAGTCATGTTGGGCCGACGTAGATCCACATGACGTTTTGGCGTTAACGTAATACGCCAACTTTGGTCCAAAGGTAGAGTTACGTTTTGGGCCAGTTATACTACTGTGGTTGCCGTGTGTCAATTATCAGCCAGTCAGAAGACCCGAATGTTCCACTACGTTGTCATGTTGGTCACTTGCTCATGAAACAAGAAATGGTTGTATTGAATTTATTCTCCAAACAATAATTTTCCTTTGTTTATTTCAGACATAGGCCTATAGAAATCACACGAATTAAAAAAAAAATGTTCTACAGAAAGGTTAAAAGTAAAATAAAAACGATAATGATTTCGTATTTTAAACATTTTTCAGCTCTACACAAAAATATTAATTTAGACAAAAAAACTCTACAAACTACATTAACCTTAATTTCCCTGGTATTAAATGTATCATTATTCACGAATACAGTCAGCGATATAAAATTATAGAAATGCCACTGTGGCTGTGTATGTGCTGAGTGATATGTTAATTTTATCCCATGTCCTTACACGTGGCGCAAGGGGATAAAATGTTTACGAAGGTAGACATATCATAGCTTTAAATATGTCTCATTTAATTTTGAACCAGTAATATAACTGTGCTCTTCCACTGGCTGGTAATCTGAATAAATATACCATCAGTGTCTTGGAGAATAGGAATCCTCTGGCAAACCAGAAAAAATTTGCAGTGATTAATGTGATTATGTAACGCTAATAACCTGCATCGGCTACTCGAGAAATTTAAAATTCTTCTCAGAAAAATTTCACTTTTATTAGTTTTAAGAAATATTGTGTAATTTCAAGATACTTTAAATCTAAAATCTGGATCGTTTGAAGGTAATTGCAAAATTATACATTTTAGAGTAATTATTTTACAGGTTAAATTTTGGAAGAAAATAAAATTGCTGGCTAGATTTTTTTGGAACTCAAATATAGTATGTATCAAATGTAGCAATATTACTACGAATAAATGAAAATATTCTACAAGAAACAATGCCGGAATCACGTTGTACTCGATTCAGGGCGACTTTGGCTACGCACTCGGGCAATAACCAGTGAGTAATTTACGCAGTCGTGTCGGTGCAGAGATTTGTGTAATTTGGCCCACGAAGGAAAATTTCTTTTAGCTACTATATAGAGATCCAAACTTTTTGCGTTAAAAATTATGTAGCACTCTAGGTTTAAGAAAATACGTTGCACGCTTAGAAATAGTTTGCGAATTTATCACGTGACTGTATAAGCGAATCGAGAAAGTAAAAATACTAATATTTTGACATACCTCCTTGCAAACTTTTCTTTACTTGTTAAGCAAAGAACCAATTGCTTAGTGAAGTTCATAGCTTCATAAATTAGCAGTTCTATTTCTGCATTCTGGGACGATGAAAATTCTCCAAATTTTGTAGGAGTTTAGAACTCCCGTAATAGTTTGGGAGGATAACTGAATATATTTTTACAGTGTAGTTTCACATTAGTTGTGGACTTCCGTTCGTGAAACACTGTTTGGCCAGTGGCATACTAAGCAAATAGCAATCATTCAATACTCATGCAATTTAATTACGTGTATCACAATTAAACCGGTAAGCGGGTTTTCACGGTAACATGAACCACGTACAATTGTATCTGCTTGAATGCGTCTCGGAATTCTGGCTGGTATTTTTTCCATGTTATTGCGCAAAACTGTAAGGTCGCTACCGGCTACTGACACGTGATTCACAATCGCCCCATGTTATAATTTGGTTACAGGCCATGGTTATAAAAATACATGCTAATTTCATGTGTGTCATTGGACCTCCGCTCACTAGGCACGCCATTTGGGATGTAAAAACAATGGTGAAACACTCTGGATGCTCCTTTTCGTCTGATGGCCAAACAAAATCTGAACACAAACATTTTCTAAATGTACTATAGGTTGGTTACCGCTAACTACGCTCTTTTTAAATCAACATTTAAAAAAAAATCACTGTCTCTAAGCGCGTATATATTTTAATGGGAACACTGACCCGCCTGAGCCTAGTCAAGTTGGTAACGACGGACATAAAGTAGTTCCATGCTTTAACGTTGAGTTGAAAGTGTTAGATGAGCATTTGTAAACACTAAAATGATTGATTTCGTTGTCTGGTTATTTTGATGTATATAATTTTAACAAATTTGTAAAAATATTAACTGTTATGACAAATCAGACTTTCACTTGACAGCACCTTGAATAAAGTGATAAGGCCCACGTCAATGTTAATTTACATTTAGTGGAAGAATACACAATAGGGCTTTCAAACGTGCTCAATTTTCCAGGACCAGCCTATTATTGCTTTTGCCCAAATAGTCAATTTTTGTATTCACTAACTCAATAATGCATTCTATTTTCATATTAACATGGTCTATTTATTACCCTGTCAATGAAACAATTTACATTAATTATATGGCTTTTTATGTTCTCGTTAACACTATTTATAAAACTATTTACATTCTCGTTCACACTGACTTTTGTATTATTTACATCTACTTTCAAGCTATTTACACTTGTGCTCACACTAACCATCTGGCAACCAAGACCCTCAATTGATGCTCGCTGTGATTCCAGTTTTATAGACACTTTTTTTTAGTTAACATTCACTGCGATATATGTACAAACAGTCTTAATATTTGGTCACGCCACTATTTGAATTAATTTATATGTTCTAATATCACTAATTATTCTTGCATTGTCTAATTTGAAATCAATGTTTTATTTAATAATATCTTACATCCCACTTCTGATAACAGTGCTACAAAATGCCTGAGGGGCGTATCTTAGTTCGCGAGAAATGGAGGTTTTAATAAAACTAAAATAATTTAATGTCATTTTGAATTTATTTGCACAACTATTATTCACAGCATTAAATTTTCCACATCCAAAATTTCTCTCTTTATTTCTTAGTTAGTGCAATATTTAATGCATATTTCCCCTCTAATTAATGTCGTTAATATATCTTTTTGTTTATAGTGATTTAACTCATACTTATCATTAAAGCACATTCACTCTATCTGTTTCTAACATTTGTAACGTCTTTAACTCACGCATCCTGTCTGATGGTCCAGGCAGTCAGTCGCACACATCATTACGCCGATGCTCGCAGTCGCAGATTTTACTCCCACCGATCACATCTCTCACCGTTCGTTTCTCTTCTCACTCGTCTTCTATATCTTAACGTCGCACAATCGCCCAGACTCCCGACTCTCGTAAAATTCTCGGTCCAGAGGCCCGTCGCACTTTTATACTATCGCTGGCCTTGATATGGATAGTTCAACACACCGCAAGTTATTCTGAGATAAATTAGGGCAGTAGAAATGACCAGATAATTCCTCCCTTGGTATCTCAAAGACAGTCCGATACACATAGTCGGCTGATATGCATAACAGGCACACTTTATAAACATTCCTTTGTGAAATATCGCAGCGTCTCCTGTTGAAACAAATGGCGCGCGCATCCATAAATCGTCCATGCCTCGCACACTCGTACAATGGCCGCCTGTAACAATACATAAACCACATTCAGTCCCCGAGTTTAGCATCAGGTCAAGTTTCAAATGAAGGTTAATTATATTGTGTGCGGTATATAGCAAGTTCCAGTGCCCGGTGTGTTGAGCATCTTCCCTGCAAGCTACATTATTTGCAAAAATTTCTGCACTTCTCGTTAATGAATAGATAACATTTATAACACTGATAACCCCGCACGTCATTCACTATTTGCGAGAAGAACGCTCGGATCTTGTATGATGCACACCAACATATTATATGACTGTCATGCTTCAGATAATAAATACTTTTCATACCACACTGGTTCGCCCTTTCACTCACATACAGAAGGTCGGGGCGGTGTAGTGTTTAGACTAATCGCCTCCCACCTAGGTGAGCCGCGTTCGATTCCCGACGAGGTCGGTGCAGGATGTCGCTGTTCGTAGGGGTTTTCTCGGGACCTCCCGTTTCCCCCGCCCTTACATTATCGTGCCCCTCTATGCTTCGCTTCGCCCTTATCGGCTCTCAAGACCTCGATGTTAAAAGCTACCCAAATCCCTCCACTCCACTTCTACTCCACTCACATACAAATATACTTTTTAAGAATTGACAGCACCAATTTATTGGTCGCGAATGTGCTATTTCGGTATAAATATTTATTGTAAAACGGAATCAATAAATATATGTTTGTGCTGCATATTAAATGCTACAAGGTGTTTATGATACTGCATAGTATAATCTGAACAGCGAATGGTACCTCGTAAAGTAAATAAATTTTAATTTTTTTATGATCTTTTGGGCTGTGTACAGAGCAAATAACTAAGGGGCCCGCCTGCCTGTAGCTGTTTCCCGTGTTTGAAGCCGAGCGATGAGAACAACATTGCCACGGGCATCAAGTGCTCCATCGTCGTTAAGCTCGAAGCTCTGGACGTGCCTGCAACGTTTCCGTCATCCTTCGTGCAGCTGCAGGAATTTAAGCGATGACCCTATCATTCTACCGGTGGAAAGTCTCCATTAAGGATAATCGTACGCCCCTTCAGTACATTTGTATATACCTGGTACAAATATTTCCATACACAGCGCTCTGAAAATGCCGTTTTTAGCCTACTTTCTGAAAGCAAGAAACGATTAAAGGCTCTGTGTGTGATTTTGTTTTGCTGTTCATGAGCGTGTGTCCCCCTTTTCAATTTTTGGACGTGTCAATTGAATTTCACCAAACTCAGTTCACATGTCGTACTTCGTAATGATTCTCGACTTTTATAGTTTTCGACCACGCCAGGAACTTACTTTCAAAATGGCGGCTATTTTAATATGTAGGGCGATATGTCATATCTCAGGATTCATTCAACTGATTACAACCAAATTTTTAATGTTGTTAAAGCATCTTGTAATCATAACACATTGATATGGTTATGGTTTTTTACATTGTATCTCGAAAACTATTAAACCAATTCTCACCCAATTTGGCATATATGTTATACAATAATAGGCCAGTTAAACTTAAGTAATTGAACTTTACTAAGTGTTTAGTTTCAAAATGGTGCCCATCAAATTATTAGATTTATCTACCATACTATTGAGCCAATTTCGATCAAATTTTGTATGCTGAAATGATATATTACAACCATTATTAGCCAACACATGGCCAATTTTGTCAGCCATTTTGTAAGATAGCATCACACGAGTAAATAACGTTTGGTTTTTATATCATGCCCGGAAAAAGAATTAACTGATTACTACCAAATTTAGGACACAGTAGTGCTACGACAGATAATTAATAAAATCGTATTTCTCAAGAACATCATACAATTATTTTCAAAATGGTGACTTTATAGCCGGATTCTGTTTAGTGTGCTTGATCGTGGAAACCATGTAATCAATTCCAACATTATTTTGTGAGCTGATAGCATATATTATAACTATCAAATGCGTCTACACGGAGCATATTTTGTCTGCCTCTTTTTTGTAAGATGTGCCGCATTAAAAAAATAAATTATGTCGTATCTCGAAAACAACTTACAGTAACTTACAAAATTCAGTAAACAAATAGAACTACAACAGATGGTGTAAACTGGTATATTTTAAAAAGGTGGAATTTTTTTTTTTCAAAATGGCAGCTTTATACACATTTTAGTTTTTAATGCTTTGTCGTCGAAAACATCTCATCATTCCCAACTTAAGTTGTTTACCAGCAGTATATATTAAATGCGTCTAAATGGATAATCTTTTTTCCGCCATTTTGTAATATATAATACCAGATGATAAAATTAATTTGTTTTGTAATATTTTGGGAAATAATTGACAGATTATTACAAAATTTAGCATACAATTAGTGCTGCAGCAGGTGGTGTAAACCGTTATGTTTCAAGATGGCATGTTTCAAGATGGCCAGGCAATTATTTTCTAAATGGTATATTTCAATATAAGTATTCTAAATCAGTATATTTTACTAACGAAACGAAGTCCAACTTTTTTTTGTATGCTCGCTGTATCTTTTACAACCATCATATTTGTCTTTGCAGTGCCTCGATTCTCTGCCATTTTGTAAGATATATTTACAGTAAAAAAATTACATGTCATATCTCGTGAAACATCTACCCATTGTTTCGAAATTTGACGAAGAATTTGTACTGTGATAGACCATATTAATATAGGTATGCCTTTTTTTAGCGTGACACATATTTTCAGAATCATTTAAGCTTGTAGTACTATATCTACGAAAATATATAATCGATTTGAACTTAAGTTTGTATACTGTCAGTATGAAATCATTTACTATGCTACTACATATTATTTTGTCTTCCATTTATGAACATTATCATATTAAATTTGTGAAATTTTTATGCAATATCTCGAGGACCAATCAACTTATTCCCACCAAAATTTTGCCGCAAGTAGTGCTACATCATAGCATGTAAACTGACTTGTTTCAAATGCGGTAGTCATTTTTTTATGCTGTTATTACTAAATAATTTAGTTTTGTGTGTTATTTTTATGAAGCAATGCAACCAAATTCGCCTTAAATTTGTACACTAACAGTATTCATTAAAAGCATAAATTATGCGTACAGAAATCCCTTTTTTTTTTGTTTTTTCAATTCATTTGGAATGTGGTTGCAATTGAAAAAACTGAACTTTTGGCCATACTTCTGGGACATTTCAACTAATTTTCACCACATTGTTCTCACGACAAATTCTACAGAAGGCCATGTAAACCTACATAATTTAAGTCGGTCAGATAACGATGACTACGATACTATGTATGTTGGCAGTATATATTATAAGCATCGTATACAGAGCCTATGTTTTAGTAGTTTTGTACAATAGCGCCAATTAGGAAAATAATGTTTTTTATGCAATTAGTCAGGGGCCAATCAACACATTTGCAAGAAATTCTTCACGCGAGTAGCGGCGCGCAATGGTAGGCAATGTGAACTTACATGTTAAAACTGTCTCAGCAAATCATTTTCCAAACGACGTCCCTTTATATATTTAAGGTTACCGTATCCTCTCGTTCAAAATATTAGACTCATTAAATCCGAAGTTGATACTCCGAATCCGACCTCCGTATTGCAGTTCATTGGACACTAGCTTATTTTACGATGTTTTCTGAGTTCGAAACCCGGGCCAGACACGTGTATATTTGTGTTTGACTACTGTTGCATACGTTTCTTGTTTCGCTTAAAACGATATTACCTACCAACTCAATTTATAAGAACTTATATAAAAATTAATCGCACGAACGTTGAGGAAATTAGACTCATTAGTTATATCACTAACTTCTTGTTAGCTATGTTGTAGTGCCCCAAAATTTGGTTTCTTATATGCGCGTTGTCGTGAAAGTAATCTACAGGCATAGTTTGAAGTGTGTATTTACTTTTCGTAGATTAGCACAGTTTCACTACTGTTCATAAATTTATCAATATAACAAAAATTTCAAATACTCTGCGAATGGTTACAAGCGCCATGGAGGAGAGCCCCTTAAAGTCACTCCGTGCAAAAAGTATTAGACATAATAGTCTGCGACAAAAATGGTAACGCACATGTTAACGTGTCTCTCATTCGTTACTTACGCTGGGTTGAACAGAAATCTTAATGCACTAAAATACGTCGATATAAATAAGTACTTGGTTGAATTTAAGACAAATATGTATGTATTTGCATAGCGAGCTGAAAGTAGGCATCTCATATGAACTAACTGCTTCAAATATAGGGTACGGAGTCCGAATATTAAACAGGCACCTAAAATTAGACCCCAGTTCTTCTCATCTGGATTGTGCTGCACTCTAACGTTGTAATGTGGAACTACATGTCTTCTCTACTTTGCACAACAGATAGAGCCGGGAACGCATTTGGAAGGTGCGTTCCCTCGTAAGTGCTCATAGTTTGAAATCTGCTCTTGAAAATATTTCAGATGCGAAATGTTTAAACTTTGTAGAACGAATATGTTGAGTTGAAAATATGTGTTTGTACTACATGGCGAATTTTGCTGTTTGGTGAATCTATGGCAATATCGAAGCGATTTATGAATTACTGCGTTCCAGTTGCAACATGGTTGATGTCCGTTGGCTGCACAGTTCCCAATATGAGACCCATGTGGGTTTCCTATATTGCGACAGTTGTCATATTAGAATCCAAAGAATACAGGCGATTTAATATTAACACCGCTGTTCATGTAACGATAATTTCCGTGATAAAGTAGTTTCTTTCATTAAAGGTGACATGGTAAATAATAATATATATGTATTAAAAAGCCCTGACAACATTTTATGTATATTGCAGCACATTGCACAATAAAGAGGGAATAGGCAAATTGACCTCAATCAAGAAAAAATAGAGCAGGTAGCCTATTCAACCACAGCCAAGCTGCAGCAATGTAACCAACACATCTATATGTCAACGATGACTAGTAAGTCCAGAAGATATCCAGCCACTCCCGCGGTTCTCCTCGTATCCTGACCATAGATCTCCAAGGGCTGGAATTGCCAAGATAATAATAAGTACACCCAACAAAGACAGTTTAGCTGAGAGTATTCAGAAGAGACAAAAGAAAATTCTTTCCAAATTGGCATTTGAGGAAAGTAGTAGGCCTAGGCTCACGACGTATAACACAATTCAGATCCACAGGCCTACAAAGCAGCCACCAACTAAGAAGAGGCAAGGGAATTCCCTTTAACTTCTGGTTAAGGCGTTTCTCATGTCTATTTGAGAGACACGGCTAACAGTTTGGAATCTGATAAAGAAAACGACGCCGAGTGTCTCGTCAGAAGCTCCGTCGATAATAACGGCGAAGAATGGAGGTAATGCACGAGTGTCTCATCAGAAGCTCGTAGTACTCCGTCGATAAGAACGGCGAAGAATGGAGGTAATGCACGAGTGTCTCATCAGAAGCTCGTAGTACTCCGTCGATAATAACGGCGAAGAATGGAGGTAATGCACGAGTGTCTCATCAGAAGCTCGTAGTACTTCGTCGATAAGAACGGCGAAGAATGGAGGTAATGCACGAGTGTCTCATCAGAAGCGCGTAGTACTCCGTCGATAAGAACGGTGAAGAATGGAGGTAATGCACGATCTGCTACACGTGTGTGCATGCATAGTGAGGAACAGATGCACAGTTTTTCTGTGTAAAGTGCCGAAAACGCAAACGTGTAAAACAATAAGAAGCACATTTATAAACTCCAATAGCGGTTGCATTATGTCAGTAAACAAATAATGTATTAAAGTTAATTTTTCTGAAAACAGTTTTACAAATATTATTTGCAGTCTATAAGTTATGAGACTTATGCTTTTTATGTGGAGCAAAGACATGCGTGGTTTTTGTAGTTTACATTATTTTCTTGTGTGTGCGCGTTATGATAGATGGTGGTATTTAATTACATAACGAAAATAAACGTGGCATTTCTTTTGGGGTCTCATAATAGAGGGGCTGACATAATTGTAGCAGCAAGTATCTCGTCTACTATTATTCTGCTGTATTGTGTAAATTGTTCACATTTCTCTGTTTTCAACCGTTATAGCTCAAATTGTAATTGTTTTTGTCCTTCCATTATTTATTAAATATTGTTTTCTTTTTCAATTTTATAATACGTTCTGAAACAAAAAGTCTCGTATTCGTTCTCCTTTCTCTGCATTCCCCAAAATAATTACTAAAGCAACCACCAGTTAAGAATATTTTAAGCTTTCCTGGATTAAATGTTGCTGGTTTTGACTGTCCTCGGATATTGGGGCAGATATAACGGGGCATAACCACGAGACTGTTATAACTGCAGTAAAAATGAGGGGCATAAAATGTGTCGAGAGTCGCAAGTTATTTCGTTTCACTGCAGCGAGAAAACTTTTACGGCTGCTCTAAAAGACGGGGGGACAAAGTTACGGGACGACAGAACTCCGTACTTAAAAATAATTTGCAATGCAGATGATTTGCTCCGCGAAACTGGGGCCTGTACACAAAGATTACGTGTGTGCTGTTAATGCTTAACCCAAGTTTTAGTTTCCACTGTTGAAGGGGGACAAAAATATGCTTTGTACTTTTATCTTCTGGAAGCACACAATGAACTTAAAAACTTTATAAGAAGAACTTGAAGGAATAAAACAAATTCTTGAATTCCGTCTACGGTGGAAAAAAAAGGGAGATGGTGTGGAAAGCATAAAAATAAGTTAACTGCGGGGCTCATAAAATGTTAAGGAAAACGCGGGAGAGTTTGAACACACACTGATGTTTACGCTCACGTATTAAATAGATGAGATCTTACCGTTTGGCGTTAAGTTTCTATTGCATACTAGACGGTACCCATGTATAGTTCATTCACGGTCGTTTCCAACTTTCCTGAAGCTCTGCTAATGCTCTACTTCCAGGATATTACTCCGCCTCTTGCACCTGGTGCTTGAACTGCATCACAGTGTGATAGTAATTCACGTTTTTTTTCTGCGAAACTGTTAAAACGTGTGTCTAATCTGCGCGTCTACGAAAAGAACACACACTTCATACGAGAGCTGTTGAGTGCTTTTAAGACGTCGCTCACATTAGACACGCCATTTCAGAGTACTCCAAAATGGCTAAGAATGGCTTTTTCAAAGCTCTGTATCTCAACATATACGCTCCAGATACTTACAAAACTGCTCGAGCCCCCTGAATTGAACCTTCTTAAAGACTTCCCACCAATAAAGTAATAGGGTCATCGCTGAAAGTCCCATGGGTACACGCATTGCGACTAGAACGCTGCACAACAGTTCAGAGCCGTGCGCTTAGCGGCGATGGAGTACTTAATGAACGAGGCAGTGTCGCCCCTATCCCTCATGCGCCAGGAAGATGGGAGACACAAGTCGATATATCTGGACGGGATAATTCGTTTGCCACCAAAATAAATGCGCCAACCCATCGACGTCGCCAAAATTGCAGCAGACGCCGCGAGCGCCCATACACCGAGAGAAAATCGAACAAAATATTTGTTTATATAAGGCTAAATATATATTTAGTTGCCCTAACAAAATATATTGTTGAGCAAACAAAATTTGAAAAGCAACAAAATTACTTTTGTTCGTGTAACAAAAAATATATGATTGAATAAACAAAATCTCTGTGTTGGGCCAAAAAAAGTTAGACTGTGAACTAAATATTTTGTTCGATCAACTGTATATATTTGTTTGGCCACTCATTTGACTGCCTTCGTTTGAAAATACAGCTCGAGAGTTTGTTTATATTTTTTTGTGACAATAAGGATTTATTGATGCTTAAAAATAGTATAAACACTTTAATAAAACAATGCAACAAGAAACTGACAACTAAAGCTGTAAAACTTGAAATTTGGTTTGCAAACGTTGCCCTAGATTTGGAGTATATCTGATTAAAAGCTTTTCAGTGTCGTTAGCTAAGAACATAATAAGGCGTAGCACACATACGCAGGTGATTTAGGTTCATAACTCGGTCGAACTTTTAGTTTTTTTTAATATCGGCCCAAAATGTTTAATTTACGTGTAGCAAAACAAATCTTTAGTTGCAGCAACCAAATCTTACAGTCAGGTGCAACTAAAAGAGAACGATAAAATAATTTGGTTTCAGCAACAATATTTTTCATTGCCCCTATACAAAAAATAATTTGGTTGCACCAAACAAATCTTGTTTGATTCAACAAAACCTTTTTCTCAGTGTACACGCCTTGCGCATTTTCGGCACCAGCTCAAGGCCATGCCTGCATATCTATCGTATACCCAATAGGACGAATACAAATTGGTTTAAATAGTGTTATAACCAACGAATTATAGTTTCGGAATTGATCCCCTTGCAAATGTTGGGTACACCGAGAAAAAGATTTTGTTGGCTCAAACAAAATTTGTTTGTCGCACCCAAATCATTTGTTTGTATAGGGGCAAAAATATATTTTGTTGCTCGAACCAAATTATTTTGTTGGCTGTATTTGTTTGCTCCAACCAAATGCCTTGCTTGGTCCAACCAAATGCCTTGTTTGTCCAACCAAATGCCTTGTTGTTCAAACCAAATTGTTTGTTGGTCCAGCCAAATTGATGGTTGGTCCAACCAAATTGTTTGCTTGTCCAACCAAATGCTTTGTTGGCTCAACCAAATGCCGTGTTGACCCAACCAAATGCCTTGTTGGTCCAACCAAATGGTTTATTGGTCCAACCAAATTCCTTGTTGGACCAACCAAATAGCCGTTTTCTTTCACTCTACAAATTGCTTCGTTAGTTCAAACTAATCCTTTCTTTCATTTTACCAGTTGATTTCTCGGTTTAACCAAATTATTGATTTGATTGCCACATGCCTTATTTCAACAACTCACCAACTCCTCTGTACCAAATGTGTTTACATATCTCTCAATTGCAACAAAATTTATGATTGGCATAGCAAATTTTCAATGAACTTTGCGTAAAACGTAGTCTTTCTACTATTTATGTTTCGCTACATAACAAACAAATAGATTTTAATAACGGCAAGAAAGAGGTTAGTTTTGCTATTTAAAAAACAGTATTTTGTTACTCAACGTATACTTCGTACACCTCTATTTGCAATTAGGGAAGGATAATTTGAATTAGTAAGATAACTGCAGATGAAAAAATTGCTAATTTGTTGTTTTAAACTAAAAAAAAAATATATTTTTTTTATGTACTTGTATAAATATGTAAATTATAAGCACATATTACACCAGTAAACGATAATTTATACTGTTCCAATTCAGAGCATGCATGTAAAGGAAATACTTCCTGAAATGTACCAAGTAAAAAAAATTATCCCAACCAGATGTTTACACACAATGCATAAACCTGTATTCCTCACATTTCAAATAACTTTCACAATTCATACTTTTGCGGCTCTAGCAATGTTTTAACATAGTACAATAACACTTGAAAACTCAGCTCATTACCAAAATTCACTGGAAAATATAAATTAAAATTCTATTATTATAACCTAAACACCTTCGCTGTGAAGTTATACACTTGTTTTTGTTTGTTAGCAACAGAATCTTTGTAACTATTTCAGTAAACAAGTGGCGTTCATAATAAATGATTCTTGGGCTACTCTTGATAAATTTAATTATTGCAGTCAGCAGCCAGTGTTGAGTATTCGACTACTAAATTATTTACTTGCACTATTTCCAGAGACTATCCTTGTACTGTGTGTAAAGGATTTTAAAACAATTTAAGAACATACTAACTTAGGCGCAAGGCAAACTTAGCCCATAGAGGACTTACCCTGTCCAACATTTATGTGAAAATCTACGTCACTAAAATTAAAAGTCAAGTTGCCTATATCGTACAAAACTGCAGATTTTTCATGAAAGCTGGATGTCCACCCATGAACATCCCACACAGCACTCGTTCAGTGAATAACACCTCTTTAATTTGCCTGCGGCAGTGTAACACCATCGCCGATGAAAATAAACTTCTTGACTTTATATTAGCTTTCTGAAAACGTCAAAGTAAAGAAAGAATCATACTCTAGTCCCTGGAGACTCACATCACCCATCATTAATAGTTGAAGTGCAAGAACATCATTGTGAAATTATGAATTAAAATCCCACAGCAAAATATATAATTACCACAAAGCAGACTTTAAACAGATCCACTATGCCCCATTCTGTACAGAATGGGAGAACGTTATAACCCATGATTTTAACATTACCATAGATAATGTTTACAAAACTCTTCCGAGACATTATAGAACGTTTTGTACCAAAAACAGTTACTAATAACTATAAATATCCACATTGGTTCTCAAGGATCTCATCCACCTCTTAAAAACCAAACACAAACACAGAATTAAATACAAATTGTACAACACTGAACATGATGAAACCCTCTTTGCTCATTGTCACAGACCAGCCTAAATTGAATTGTCCAGGTGTTACACAGAGTGAGTGAAGAGATTTGGACTGCTCTTAACATCGAGGTCTTCAGAGCCGATGAGGGTGACTGAGGCGTGTATGGAGCAGCGCCGGAATGAAAAGGCGGCGGAAACGGGAGATCCCCGAGTAAACCCGCCGAACCACGGCATCGTCCGGCACGATTCCCGATTGCAAAAATCCGGAGTGACCCGGGCGGGGATCGAACCTGGATCGCCTTGGTGGGAGGCTAAAAGCTCAGCCAACATGGAATACTAATCCAATAGTTTACATCCACTCTTTTTTCTAAAGCAACTCAGGCTACACAACTAATGATAATTGAATACATTTCCTCTGGTGGTTGTATTGCTGTGTTTTTACTATAATGCAGTGATATCAAACTACAATAGTATATAATTCTTCATGTTTTTTACTTTATTCTGTACATAGTCTGTGTAGTTATTTGTATGTAATTGTAACTTTGTGTACTTAGTCTCTTACCTGCTTGCTAGATTACTGATACCACTCAGTGTATATATATATATATATATATATATATATATATATATATATATATATATATATATATATATATATATATATATATATATATCATGTATTACTTATAGAATGCTCAATTGTGTTGGAACCCACCACATCAATCTTGTAAACAAGGTAATTATAATTCGAACTCTGGTATGTTAACTACCCTTTCTTTTCTCTGTAATGTATAACGACTTTAAACTTCCTGTATTGTGTCTTTCATTGTAGCTGTACCCACACTCGTATATTGTGGTAGAGTAATATGTTGTCTACCCCACCAAATAAAAAGATTTACATGTGTGTTTCAAAAACGTTCCCTTTGAAACATTATCAGCTGTGTTTCAAAATATACCTATTATGTTTCTGTGATGTTTCAGATAGGTAAGTACATCCCTTCTCATAAAGGTATTGTTGAATCCTAACGGAACCAATTCAGCGCTATGTTTCAGGAATGCTTCGAAATACGTACATATATTTAATAGTTGAGCAATGTTTTCAGACATGTCAATATGTCCCTTCTCTGAGAGGTAAAGACTGTTCATGGTAAAGTGAGCACTTTTTGAGGCGGTCTCGTCAGAAATCATAACCCATAAATACATTTCATTGTGGTCTCGGACTTTTGGTTTTGAGCACAGAGAACTGAGTACACTGTGTTTATTACTCACATGGCCGTATTTACATAACAAGTGGCGGAAGGATATAACTTGGCTGATTGAAAAAAGTAACCAGGGCTTCAAAAATTATCACTTTATTATAAACAACCTATATCATTGACACCTACCAGTAACTGTTCAGTGTTTTGTATCAGTAACACTTCATAGTTCTAACACTAAATGTTAAAATAATGTTTCAATATATCAGCGGATTTTCAGCAATATTGTAAATATATAGGTAAATATACGCCTTTTCCAGACAGATATCAATTACAAAAGTTATTTCATCGTATTAACTTTAAGCATTTCAGAAATGTTACGTATTGTGTACAATGGTTTCTGCACCATGCGTTCTAGTACCCTTTCACGATTTAAAAGGGTAATTGTATACAACTATGATCTAACTACCCATGTCTGAAAATGAGAGTTGTAAATATTCCCTAACAAATGTGGCAAAATTACATCTGCGAAGCATATAAAAACACTGTTTATAAACATTACTCGAAGTAATCTCAAAAACGTTTATTTAATTTTACTACACTTACAACTGATGATGAAATGTTTCATTAACTATTTATTTTTACCTTGTGTCTTCTGGCAGTTCAATATCTAAGATCTACCTTAAAAACAAGTAGAAATCACACACTGCATCTCCTTATGGAAACAAATCTCCAACCATTATCCTAAAAAACCTAACAAAAAAGAGCATTTCAGATGACGACATAATAGGCTGCCCATTCTTCAAGTGATCGGAATGAATAGTAGGTGACTTGTTGCAGTTTTCACCTTTACCATAGTCGAACATATTTATTCTGGTGTTTAGAGTATTTATATAAAAACATGCAAATTCACCAGGAATCTAATTATGCATGCCATCTCATATCTGCGTACACCTTCTCACAAATTGGGCATTACATCAACACAAGCATTCTCAGTAACATGGTAACCAGGCAACTTATTCCATATACAGTTTGTTGTAATTCCAGTCTTTGAACAGTCATCCATAATAACATCTGTGGAATAATTGTCCCTATTTCTAATTAGTAACAAATCTTCTTGGAATTGTGTTGCTACAGTTTGCTTGTCTACTTTGCAAAACCTACAGAAGTAAGTTGCAGAAAAAACATTCAACGAAGCCTAGAACTGAATGCAAACCGAAGGTTTCACCAATAAGCAATGCAAAGCAAAACTTGATAGTTTTCGCACCATTAACAGTGTTCACCAAAATACCATTTGTTTCTTAATCTACGAGTTTATTTATAATAATAGAAAAAACTGATTCATTTCCAAACATCACTCTATTTGAAGAATGAAAGAGCATGGCAAGAAAAGTGTATCCAATATACATATTGCTTGGCAAAGCCGGACTAGTATAATACAGAGCTAAAGTTTGTGTACTCCAGCATGTGAACCTAATGGATTATCAATTTTGAAATTTTGAAAATACAAATGTAATGGAATTATATACTCCTCTGGCGATTCCCTCATTTTCTTCAACCACAAATTCGAATGGAGGAAGTTGGAGATTTCATCAGTCTGCATGAAATTATATGTTAAGTTTTCCAGACAGATTTCCAAAACACCTGGTAATACCACAAAAAAAAAAAGACCTCTTTTCACTGGCACATACTGACCATCACATGTTCTAGATTCGAGTGCTCGTGTAGCAGTACTTCCGTTTGCAAAAAATAATCCTATATTAAATGATTGCGACTTTATAAAATATCCAGATTATTCAAACAAATCTAATCCGGTTATGCTCTGTGCGTAAATTATTAAATTAATTTTGCAGTGAATTGATTAGAGATGTAATTTCAATAACAGTTTCCTCATGTTAGCCAGACAATATTTCATCCAATTTTGATTTTAGGTACGACATTTCAATTCTTAAAAGATTCTCCGTCTCGACTTCATCAATCACTTGCTCGACAACATTTCGCCTTAAAGCTGGATTACTGTACAGTTTAGCCACAACCAGAGCAGCACACTCTTCAGTGTTATTGACAACATTAACTACAGGAATATCTGCAGTTACATTAGCATGTGAAACTGAGACAAAGTCAGCTGATGAAGCTTCACAGGCACTACATCAGCAATTCCCAAGCTATTGTGACTTCTCTCCAGATGTTCCCTGAATATGTGTTCATTCTGGAATGTTCTAGCACAACCCTGTTGGCCGCACGGAAATTTTCAAAATTGAGACTTGCTGCGACAAATTTTCATATGCAAAATCAGTGTCTTAAAAGTTTGGAATGACTCTCCACAGAACGTACACGCATACATGGTTTATGGAAAGTAATTAAAATAAACAATAAGTGGTGAGCAAAGCTGGAAATTTCAATTTAAAGCGAATTCTTTTTTATATTCGTGAATTCGAATTGAATATTTAATTGAATGTCAAATCAAAGGGTTTTGCTGACAAGTACACACTGCACCAATTATTATAATTTATTTAAATTTAATAAATACAAACATTTTTACAAGTTAGGTAACAGTCAGATAAAAATTAATGTTTTCCACTGATTTACTAAAATATCTATCTTAATTTTTTACCATGTACACTCTAAATCGAATTCAGTTATTTTTTACTGATTGTCATTTGAAACTGCTCTATCCGGAATCTGTAGAAAAAATATCACTAATTCATCAGTTAAAAGAAATCTACTAATTCAAGCAGTAGAAAACTAGTTTATTTATAGTTGGTTAATGCAAGTACGTGTCTTTGTAATGTTCATAAGTCAATCTACTATCTTTAGTTTAGTTCGGATTCTGTGCTTTAAAAGATAAATATAGTGGTTTCAATGTACGAGTTTATTGATGTTAACTAGCATCCGCCATTTTACAATGAAACGAGCTACTACAGATTTAAACTGTTATTTATTTTTTGACAGTAAGATCAGTGATAATTTTACTGACTTGTTTTTGGTTTTGTGGTCTGCAAGTTAGCAGATCAAATAATGAGGAAGCGACAAACACAATTATACTAGTCAATCTGTCTCTTTACAATAACAGTTTCATTCTTTAAAATCTCGTTTCATTGTAAAATGACAGATAAATATAAAAAACCGACAACACCGTTGAAACCACTATATTTCTCTTAAAGCACATAATATGAACTAAAATTAACTTAGAATGACTTTCGAGCCTTACAAAGACATGTACCTACGTACGCATAAATGTGTATATTTCAACAACATGAAGTACTTTCACATTACGAAACTTACAGCCGTTCTCCATTGTAAGTTTATGTTACTACGCAAATGCGAGACCGTTTTTCTCAGTGGCAAAGTAGCAGAGTTGGTAGAACGTCAGCCAAAAGAAACAAGAGAATGTGTTGCGTTCTGGGGTGGAGGTTGAATACCAACCACTTCTAAAATTTCCTTGCACATGTAGGCTAACAGTTTGGTTTTGCGACAAAATAAATGTACTTTATTTATTTCAAACCGTAGTGCGTGAATTTATTTATCCTTGTACTTTTTATTAATCGACTACAAATAACTGATTTTATACTGTTTGTATCAGTGGATTTCATTTAACTAAAGAAATTAATGGTTTTATTTTTCTACTGATTCCGGATATAGCAGTTTGAACTGACAATCAGTAAAAAATAGCTGATTCGGATTTAGAGTGCAAGTACACATATTACCTGTCATACTAAATAAATCTAAATAATAAACTGAATATTACTCCATGCTTAAGGAATATTTAAAAGTATTATACCTAGCCTTCTAAAAGAGATTTAAAAATCATTTTCATCACATCAGCATATTTCTTGACTTAATGCAAAATACAAAATAAGAAAATATAAATTATTTCAGCAAAGTGTTGAACCTACAAAACAGAATAATTAATTGCAATGCTCATGTTGTTACACCCCAGTAGATATATTTGTAGTTTTTATTCAAATTGTGTGTCTAAACAGTGTTATTCAATATAAAATGGTCCTATTACTTCGCGTAAGTATAAGTGGTGCGTGGGAATGGAATTTTGCCACCGGGAAAATTTCGGGTGGGAAACTTCAATTTCCCACGTGAGTTAGGGAAATAAATATTTTAGGTTACGTGAAGAAGTTTTTTTGGGTTGCTAGAACTAGTGAATAACATTCTATCAGGACTTATTCCATTTAAACAAAAAATAAACATATACTAAAGACTGTAGGCCGATGTGCTAAAAATTAGATTCGAGCTAGAAAAGTAGCATTGTTTTATATTTTAGTAAATTTGTTGTTGCACTACGAATTAATACTATGGGATTGGAGCACTTACTAAAAATACTTGCTTCAATTTTAATAGGAAGATACCTTAAAATAATTTTTAATAATAAAAGAGATGGACTTACGACATAATAAAACAAAAATGTCACTTTAAAGTTGTTTAATAACATTACCTTGATTTTTTTAGTTCTCTGCTATTTCCTTTATAGTTTCATGATGTTTAAGTAACTTTTACATTTTTCATTCCTTTTATGGTAGTAAAATGTGAGTACATTGAAACAAATTTACTCGAATCACCTTTCAGTGGAAATTAACGTTTGTGTGCACACACACTTCGAAGCATGTAGTGCAACTGCAATCACAGCCAAGTCGCATCGGGCAAGTTAAGAATAAAACACACATACTATGTATGCTAACAAAGATAATTCCTCTATCGATAACGAAATGAAACGTAGCTAACTAAATTAATTATAATTTTCTCGTAAAAAAATTTGCTACGTTTGGAGTTTTGTCAACGGCCCGGCGATGAGTGAGCACAACACAATTTGAAAACCACATTTCAAAAGAAAAACAAAGACAATTTGTCGGCGTGCTACGAATACTAGCCATATTAAAACCACCATGTTAATTCTAAGTAAAATAGTTAAACATTTGGAGTAGAATTAAATCATTCATCGTGCACTAGCTTAGGCTGTTTCCAGATTAACAAGCAATCCATACTTGTGCGTACCATTCCCCTGAAGTAACATCACCATGTATATACTAGCGCTGTCCGAATTCCCAGTATAATACACACAGGCCCTATACGTGGCAAGTATTTGAAATTGTATACTTGCTGGACATACTTGCATACTTATGACAGTTGCCATATTGTATTTCAGATGTGAAAATTAACGTGTACGTTTTGTGTTCATATAGCTCGCAAGTTTTAAAAGTTAATGAGTATTTACAAAATGCCGTTCTGTTGTATTGTCAGTGTAATAAATGTGATTCCAATTATGAATAAAATTCTGAGCGTTTTGTAGACGCCTGCGGAATATTTCCGAAGAGTATGCTCACAAATTATATTACAATTGCAATCCGCATTTCCAAGTTATTACAAACCCCATTGAGATGTATTTTTATTTCTTTTGTTTTCAATGTGTATATTTCAAACAGATGGTATGGTACGTATCGTATTTCCATACCATAAATAAATGCAACAAATCCCTTAACAACTGCCCTAATTTGTTTACAATCTTCCAATAATGTGATAAAGCAATATCCCAAGGCTATTGGTGTGATACGAGTACTTGTGCAATTGAGAGAAGCTGAACAGATAAACATTACCTCAGGATACCGAGGTGCAAGACTTTATATATTCCTGCAATTTTTTTGCTGAACAATTTGTACTCAAAGCGTACAATGACCGAAAAAGGACATTATAGTGTCGTACATGTGTGTATTAGTTTTCGTTCAAAACAACACACGCCTGTTGTCTGGCTGCTCTATCAAGTAACCAGTGTACAACAATATTTCTGCGCCGCCTTTCATTTATCTCCTGTAAATAATACACGCCCACTAATGCTCCTATTAATTCCTCATTCCCGGCTAAAGCCATGCTGCAGATCTTAAACTCGTAATATCTGAAGGTACAAAACCATGACACAAAAATACATAATAAATGTTTATATGGTAATATGTTTTTTTCTGCATAACCATAGAAGTTGTCGTAACGTATCACCAAGCACCGCATTTTTCTGTTGTCACATAGTTTCTGACATTTTCGCCAGAACATGCAATCAGTCTCAACATGAAGAGGCGATGACCTGTCCGAATAGTTTCAACAATTAGAATACAAGTACACATTACTGCTGGTACGCAAATGTACACACTGGCACGTATATACTTACAATCCTGAAAGAGCCTTATTTTTGCTTAAATGTTTAGGTTATGTATATAGTAAATCGAAACGCGTTCCACATCAACCAGCAATCGTTACTTGCAACTAATAGGTGTTGCTCGTAACCTCATAATAGTGGATGTTTACAACCAGTTTTAGTATTTTTAACGTTACATAATATATGACGAAAAAATATATTTTTTAAGCTTATGTAAAGAACTTATGAAGTCTGTGAATAAGCCCAAAAATCTAAATTTGCTCGACAAGATTTTATTCATCAAGTCATAGTTGCGTATGTAAAGAGTAGATACAAAACTTCTCGCACGAAACCCGACTTGTATTTTATATGGAACAACCGACAAACGTGATCATAACATTTTCCCGAACATATCCCGCCCGAGAAGAAAAGTGGTTCCGGATTCCCGAAATTTTTCCCGAAGTTCGGGATCCCGCACACCACTAGTACGTGCACATTATTAAATTACATGAGTTATTGTATTTGAGTTAATGCTGTGGGGTGTAAAGTTGTTTGAAATTTTGTTCGATCTCCATCATTGTCACTGTTGCCTATATGGGTAATCTGCGGCCACTCAGAATGGCGTGAAGTGAAGTGTAGTTATTAACAATTTCCCATTTTGTAAGTTACATTACCGAGATTTGAATCGCTCCTACCAATCAATTCATGGCCAGTTGCGAAGAGTGTTTGTATTGTACCAAGTGTTATCGTTACGAAGGGAATCACTTCCTCCCACTTGGTGGAAATATTATAAACAGCATGATGGACAATCAACCACAAACGTTCGCATTCAGGTGGGTACTCTGCAAAAAAAAACATGAATACTTTTGAAACAAATGTTAATTCCTTCGAGAACACTGCCAACCTTGTACAACAGTTTGTCCACAGACACATACATTGCTTGGATATCTTCAATGGCTGGTCCTTGGACAGTTACAAATGGTTGAACTGCTAGGTTTAGTTCCTGCATCTTACTCCTTTTCCACTGAATCATGTGTTCAATGTCACCTGAAATCTGAAAAAAATGTATAAACTACAATATTTGATCGACAAGAAATTTCTGCTGTATGGACAGTGCATTAATGTGTTAAAAGCTACTCACTTTCACATGGATAGTCATCCCTTCCTGGCCTTTGTTGAATTGAAGGTTTCCAGAAATTATTTCCTCCCTTGACTCGAGAAATGGTTGGCACAAGATATGAAAGCAACGTCGCCTGCAGAGCATGCTTCCAATCTGCAATGATAGATTTTTTTAAACACACCACAGTAATATTTTTGACAGTGTTAATGAAATTCTAAAAAAAAAATATTCTAACATTTTCAGAAATATTTATTGCCCTTATAGTTTACTTCACTTCTAAAGTTCAAAAATATTGCAAGTTAATAGGGTTGTGCGAATGTGACTTTTAGCAAGTTATTCATTATAGCAAATTCGTTGCACAGTGAAACCCAAAATTTTTTTTATGATATGGAGTATTTACCACAGGGGACTTACCAACATTTAAATTTTCTAGTAGCATTAATTTGATACCTTTTAGCTTTGAAGCTGAAAGTGCATATAAATAAATAAAAGCATGAACTTTAAGGTCACAAATTCAGGCCAAATTATAATTTAATTTACAAACACTACAAACAAGAAATACCCCAAGGCAGCTAGGTTACGATTAAAGTGAGTGCAACATGAGTAATGGAATTAGGGTTATGTTATAAAAACTAACAAACTATATATATATGCCATTGAATTCGTACTAGTTGGATTTATTCATTGATACCTTGGAAGAATGTGACATTTTCGTTTCTGTTATTTATAATTTAATTTAGGGGTCATACCTGTGAATGCTGTTTGCCAAAATTATTTTAAACTAACAGCCCAGGCACAACTGCTATAATATCGCTAACATAAATTTACAATCCCGAACAATGATAAACACAAACCTAATCACAGTGTACAACTATGTTATTTTGTTTACTTCTGAGAACTCGCAAATAAGGAATGTTTTGTGCCAATCATTATTATATCCGATGCACTTTCGAAATGTAAAAAGATACTATGACAAAAAATCATCACATTAGTATGAAATCTTGCAACGAACAATCTAACTTCAGAGATGCAAAATACCGCTATTTGAAGACTGGAATAGAACAAGCCAAAAGGATAGCTGTAACAGGTACGCCAACACAAAAAAGAGTCTTGTTTTTTTTACAATATTTACATGCTCGCACTTATATTTATTATGTGCCTTAATAGTTACGTGAACAATGCATATTCCCCGCCCGAACTTTAAAAGAGAAAATCGATGAGCTAATTATTTCCGCCAATGTCCGGTGTAACAGCAAGCTAGTGGCGTGTATTAAACAGACACTAGATAAGCAATGCTGACCCGGCCCTACTGTTAGATTTTTAAGTACCAAACATTTGACAATTTATTTTCGTGTGGGTGGACTCCCACTCTACACTATTTTGGGCACATAAATCTAAATGTTTTATCTCCCCACTTTCTTGGGTTTACGTTTGATTTATTTCATGTTTTCTCTTCACCTTGTCCGGTTGTCATGGAAATGTGAGTGTTGGAAGGGAATCTCACAGCTTCGCGAGCTGATCGGAAAGTTCGGTCAAGGTCCACTGCCAGCAGGACAGCTGACCCTAACTTTGCGGGCGCCGGTGTTTATTTGCATACGAGGCTAATTGTGTGCCATGAATATATACATGTATATATATTTAGTTCAAAGCGCTGCTAAATATGTAACATGCATACAGAACATTGATAATATCACTTTTATGTACATTTTATATTTTTGATGAATTACGAAGTGGATTCGTCTGCGATGTCCTGCATGTGAACACCAAAGTAAGCGGAGTCCAGCAGCGCATGTATGCTGTCAGGAATGGATTAGGACACAACGTGGCACCTCAAAGAAAGAAGAATCGGGCATTCTTGCAAATAAATGTTTTAACTAATCTGTAATGAAGTAAACTATTCAAGTTAAAATGTCTATGTTGTCCCAAATTCTTGCATGCGGTAAATGTGGCAGACGTTACCATTGGTCGGTGGGTTTTCTCGAGTTCCCTCACTTTCTTCCACCATTGCATTCCATCACTGGTCCTTTGCCATTTTACTTTAGTCTTATCGGTACTGAAGCGCCACCCAAATCTCACGTTCTTATGCACAGTATGCAATATTGAAAAACATACAAATGAATTAATATTCTTAAAATCGAACTTTCATGTTTTAGTATATATAAGCGGAGTCTTCATATTTGTAGGCTATATTTTGTTAATGCAAGCATATGTTTAAACAAATTATAATTTTTATTTGCATATTGTAATGTAATTAATTTTAATTATATGGCGTTTGTTGTAATGTTTAGCGTTTTGTACCGCATCAAGTGTACGCCTAAACTGATTAAAATATAATATATTATTATTAAAATACTATACCGTGCATGTTCGCATGCATGGACACACGTGTGTGCGTGTGTAACGATCCTCCCATAGGTTACCCACAAAATAACCTCACCACACGCCACTGCTACAAGAAGCCCTCTGTTATGGTATTAATCCTGGGTCCGCTACACTCTATTTATTGTAACACCCATGAAAATAGGGTTTTTATGCATACAATTAAATTATATTATTTTTCCTGTTCTTATTGCTACACGTAATGTTATGCAAGCGTTAAGGTAATATTTTTCACACATGTCACTTATATGATTTCAACTGCCTATCTAAATTTTATTTATTTTATTTTTTTAAACACATAAGATTTTTAAAACTTAGATGTATGTTGGCAATAATAATTATGTGTAATTTTGATAGACTAATTCATTTTTCATTGTGTATTTATTTTTATAAAATTAATATTTATGTTTGGTGTGATCTCAATTTTGTAGTCTTTCTACTTTTTATTGTATTATATCTCAGTTCCGAGATCACGTATTCTTTGGTTTTTCTTCATTTAGGTGGTTATAAGTGGTTCATGTGGGTGGTTTGAATAGATTTGATCCCCATTGGCCCGCAGGTTTAAATCCTGATTGTTGATTGGCTGGCGCTAGAGCCCCCCTTAAGATATCGTCAGCCTGCAGAGACTAACGCTCTCTTCGCTAGCAGCCTCCAACGATGTCAGACGTAGAGCAGGACCTCCCGTCTGAAGAGGACGGAGAGGTAGGAATTTAAATTAGTTTTAGGGTGTGTAGACGTGTCCCTGAACCAACTTCTAAGTAAACTTGTAACCAGCAATGGAGCTTGTGTCAATGGTCGCCCATTCGCGAGGTTAAGTGGTCAGGAGCTAGATAGTTTAAACACGCCGTCTACGTACGTGTAAAGCGGAGCTCCACGTATCTCCACCTTAAACCTACTACGCCACATCCTGTAAGAGCATCCTGCCTTCAATCCGCTTGGTGATTAAAAGATAAATCCTACCAAAAGATCTGACATTTTCATCTGGACCTAATTTTATTTACAGTTTGATACAGCTCTACGTCCTTTAGCATCAGTACACAAGCGACGCCATCTTGACGTTTATAAGTACGTAAATTTCCAGCACACATACACTCGCTGCAAAACCTGTGATAAGAGTACTTTCTACCAGAACTAGACTTTTTAGTGAGAGGGAAATTTATTTTAATGTAATATTTACTACAGAGAACAGTTTAATTAATTTGATTTTAAAACCAGTATATTCATTCTCTGGCAAGCTAAATCACTTACCCGTAAAAGGGTTCAAGTAGACTGGGCATGACCACGTTTTAGCGTTGTTAGGATTGTGTGTTGTCTTTATAGCTTTTCTCATATTGCCATCAGGGTTTTAAATTATTTCTGATTTAAACAATTACAATACAAAAGGAAATGAAAAGTAAAATAAATAAAATTTATTCAAAGTGCGTATCTGTTTTGTCGTTTTCTCTACTGTAGTGTCAAGTTAATCTATTTCTTACCCAGGCTCTTACATATGTGTTTACTAGAGTTTTCAATAATGGTAATAAACTTGTTCCCATACCCTTCCCACTGATTTATTGCAAGTCAGCTGTGTAGTCTGGTCACTCAAGTGTTATATGTGTTGTCCCATTGTTGCGTATGCTAATTCTACACCATACACAGCACATATCTATTTGGATATAATATGATTATACCTCATATTGGCTATCTCAACGAGGAGGACTTGTGTGTGTTCTTCACAGCTCCCTAAACACTATATTACATATTTACATGAAATATAAGTTATGTTTCATATTGGCGCCAATAACGTGGTGGTCTAATAATGCTGGAAGGAAAGTGTTGATCTAGTAAATGAGTAGGCGAACAAGAACACAGTACGACCTACGTACACTTACACCCATTAACTACAGAACTTTGCAGTATATTATTGAAATGGAGAAAACCGTAGAGATTAGACAGGAAATGTTACTGACCAGTCAGGTTGATAGCACTGCATCTGCGTCAGACACTACAGTAAACACGGAACCTCAAACACCTGCAGGGGCAGCGGCGAGTGTTACATGTCATACGGACACCACACAACAGTTTGCTATGTTAATGCAAATTATGCAGGCACAGGCTACACAAATGCAAAATGTGCAAACACAGTTGCAGGAAGAAAGTGTGCAAATGCAAACACAGTTGCAGGCACAAACCGCACAGGTTACTCAGCTGCAAACCCACAGCGATCTGGTACAGCGACAAGTAGCTGAATTAAGAGAAGACATGAACGCTAACCTTTGTCAGGTTACAGCGGATTTGGTTACAATCCGTTAGGATGTAGCAGAGGCCAGGGAGGAGCTAGAATTAGTGAAGGCTAACTGCACTGCGCAGGCCTGCGAAGTAGAGTGCTGCCTGAATGAAATCGAACAACGGCCATTTCCTTCAGCTGATCGCACAGTAATAGAGGAAACCGTGAGTAGTAAATTTGAATCAGTAAACAACTGTGTAGAGACCCGCTTAGCTCAGGTAGAGAGAGCATTCGAGCATGAATTTTCCAGTGTGTAAGACAAAGTAGATCAATTGGCACAAGTAATTGCAGGCGTGTTCAAAACTTACAATTAGTTGCCAACGAAATCTCCAAGGAGGAAATTCAGCTACGGAATTCCAGCGCCACACAACCGGAAGTGGCTAATCCAATGCCCAGTACACCTGCCTCTGCAACTACTTCAAATGCTCAGGCCCTGGCAACGCCGCTCTCAACATTATTACATCATCCTTCCAAGTTGTGGGCAGAGCAATTACCAAAGTTTGAGGGACGCCTAGGAGAAAGCCCTATAAATTTTCTCATTAAGTTCGAAGAGTACGCTGTATTATTTGGCCTGACAGACAGCGATATGTTGTGCTGCCTTAATTTATCCCTCACCTCTACAGTATATTACTAGTGGGAGGTGGCACGCAACAGCATTACCAATTTTTCAGGGTTGAAAAAATTTGTGGAGCATTTCTGGGGCGTGAAAGTTCAGGGGAACTTAAGGTCCAAACTACACATGGAAATTTTTTCCCTGGAAACGGCAGAAGCCTTGAAATCCACCTATCTGATCTCTATGAAAATTCTAGGCATCTAACCCCTCTCTTAGCAATGAAGAATTCATTGCAATGGTTTTAAAACAATTACCGTACTCCTACCAGGCGCATTGAACCGGTCGTACGAATGATTATTTAGTGGCTTTTAGAGAAGGTTTATTGGTATTCGACCTAATAGACCGTTTGCAACGAACACACGGCGGCAGAGGAGAGGAGAAAGCTGCGCCTGTAGAACGAGCCCCAAACCCTTTATCAAGGTCATCCGCAACAACTATTCAGGGGTAATGGCGGACATGGTCAGCATCCGAGGGTGCAGTCTTAACAAGTAGACTATTATGAGCCCTCTCAAATATACACCAATATTCCAGTCAAATGAATGGGCAACATGCATTCCGGGGACAGAAGTATTATTCCGGGCAAAATGCAAGGCGAAATAGGTGCTATCGAGACCGCCAGGAAAGCAATAATGGCTCGGAGGAGGAAAGGCAACGAGAGGAACGTATCACAGAGTTGCCTGTGGCATCCGAACCACCGCAATCGGCGAGAGGTCGCGAAACACAGCCACGTGATACTGCCAAGCCCACAGAAGCAGGCACTTCCCAGCAATGTAAACAAGGAAGCACGACGCAGAGGAGAGATGTAAACACACTACAGTTGGCGTATTCGCCACCTAACACACAAGCGGTGTTCAATTCTGCACAAGCAGGCTATAGGGAGCAACCAAGATTAGTCTATTTTGATAATCAGAGGCCAAACGACCCGCATGTATCAGTATTTACGCTCAATCAACCGCCTCACGACTGGCAACCGCCTAGCGCAGCTGGTCAAGACCCAGCTAATTACCATACGTTACACTAAGCAGGGCCAGGGAAGAACCCTGATAGCTGGCTCGAGTTGTTAGTAACCCTACCAAGGGGTCAGACTGTGTGATTACCATCCCAATTGAAATGAATGCCGAGCATAGTAAATATACAGGCGTGCTAGTAAACACGGTCGTTTTGGGAGAAACAGACAGGGAATTTCATTTGCACGACCAAGCTGATGATACTTCTTATATTCAAGAGACGTTATGCCCTGAATTGCGATTGGTCGTTTGTGGATCATTAGTACCGTGTTTGCTCGACAGTGGTGCGGAGGTTTCATGTATTTCAGAAACAATGGTGGATGCAATTTTAGCCACAGGCCTCAAGTTACCAATTGTTCCGGTACCAAGGCTACGCATTACTGGAGCGACGGCGAAATCAAGTCCAATAGGAAGTAAACAAGTGCTGTTGACTATAGAGGGATTAGGCAACACTAAAGAGATTTTGTCATTAGTGATAAAAGGTTTAACTAAAAAAGCCATTCTCGGAATCGAAGTTTTAATCCACCACTAAATTTGTTTAGATTTTGTGGGCTATAAGGCAGTCACATCTCAGCTAATATTTTATCGTGACTGAAAATTACAAGTGAATTTTTTATTATAAACACCAGCCATGATGGGCTGTTTATCCGGTGTTATAACGAGAAAAACTAGGTTTAACGAACTTGAGGAGCAAGTGAATATTGTGAAAATGACATTTTCAAGTGCGAAATGAGTTGTTGAACTAATACATACGCAGATGATGGGACGCTCACTAGATGAACACTTACCGCAGTCATAATGACCATTTATTTACCACTTTTGAAAACTAATTATGACAGGTTTTTTCACGCACTTTTAGCGACGGAAGTAGCAAACCTCACCTTAATTAAAAGCTCTTTACGTGTGGTACATTTTGGTGGTGCCAAAAACACCACAATTAACTTTCCGGAATGAAAACGGCGCGTTTTAAATATGACGTTGAGACTGCACGACCGCCAGAGACGCCATGAACGAAACTTTGTTTGAAGACGGAACTGGACTTTGAAAGAGCACGTGTTATTGTTGGGAAGAAACACGTGACACCACCGGGTCTCCAACAATGCGAGCTTCAGATTTCGCCAAAGATAATGAGTGGTAGAGACACTCCTACCAGGAAAGTAAAGAGATGTGTTGGTTTATTTTGAGTTTTAACGAAAGTGCCATCTGTAACTTGTGTAATATTATATTGAAAGAATAAATATTTTCATTTTTCAGGCTTTTAAGCGAAATATGTCATGTAAGTGCATGTTTACAGATTGTTAATTTTATGCTGATTAAAGAAAAAGGTTTTATTGCATATGTATAGTTGGTGAGTAAACACGTGTACGTTTTATTTGTGTCTTGTTACAAATTATTTATACTGATATGTCATGGTAAGTTAAGAATATGTATTATGTTTCGTTCTTTTTCTGTATAGATGTGTTTCTTTTGTGGTAACAATTGTTAAAGTTTTCCATAAGTGTGAATCTAGAAACATTAAAATTGCCAGGAGGGGCAATCTTTCGCAGATCGACTCGACATGGATACATAACGTTATATTTATTATATTAATTTGAGCTACACATATGTTTTGGACAGTAATATTTAATTGATTTCACATATCATTTGAATTTTAATATAATTCTTTTCACATGTTTATAGTATTTTATGTTAACATTTCATTTCCTTAATTTTTCTATATATGTTAACCACCAGTTCACAACTCTATAATAATTTTCACACATTGTTCTGAGTTCTACGCATTGTTATGTCACTATTTTTATTATTGTATTTATATGTTTGATTTTATTTTCAGTAATTGTTTTATAATTTTTAAAGCTAGATTATTAATTTGTTTTAGGATTTATAGACATATTAATCTAAGCCTTAATTTTATTTAGTGAATGTAAAGCCCGAAGCGAGCCGTGATTGGATGTTGGTTGGTCGGAAGCTGGAAGAAGGGGCTTCTGGGAAAGACATTGAACATGTAAGGTGTCTAAATTTTCGTTCGAATCTTACTTTTGAAATTCCAACGCCATCATAAATTTATTTTAGATATTATGCTCCCAGAGGTTAATTTTTTGGTAGTCGCCGCCGCAATATTTAAGAAGAGGCTGTAGGCTAAGTCTGACATAATTATTTTGAGTATCAAATCGACGATGCGAAAAGGACGCCGAGACTACGACGCCGGCGCCATGCAACGAGATAGCGCCAGAGGACCTCAGGTGACGCCAAGGCTATTTAACGTATGAAAAGCTTAAGTACATGAACTGTTTTTCAAGTATTAAACTTTAAGGAACTTGAACTTATTTTACTAAAGTAACTATTTTGATTTTTCAACCATTTGACTGTGAGTTCCACGAGTATGTTAAACCAGTAGTCCCGAACTTTCGCATACGAGATACTATAACCGGAGCAATATGGAATGAGGAGTTAAAGACTTATTTTGAACTTTCAATACAAACCCAGAGTAATTTTATTTGGTGAAATATCAGATTTGAGATAGTTAAGTGATGAACTGACTTTTAACATTTAATGAATTCAGTGAATGTGAACCAAGAAATGTAAGAATTTAAGTAAGAGCTTACTAAACTTTCTGGAAATTTAAATACAGAGGAGGCTACTTCTAGTGGAACGTGATTAATATTTTGAACTGAAATCTCAAGAAAAGATTTTATTATTTTTTTAATATAGTAGCTCTAAGATTTCACACCATTTTTCAATTTTTTATTTTATTTGAATTTTGCGTTCTGATTTATTCCCATTCTTACTTGGATGGTGGTGTGTCATTTATGTTAATTATCATACAGTATAATTTCATTTTTGAGTAAAGAGATTTCTGTCACACACACATATTTAGTTTTGTACCGTGTTGAATTATTCACATGTTTTGGTCTGAGTTTATTTATTTCCTTTTCCTTCATTAATAAATTAATCATCAAGGTGACACATGTTTGCTTCAAATGAATTACTGCGAAGATTGGAATGTGTTTTGTATTTCATGAGGTTTACAGCATCGCCGGAGAGCTTCTGATTCCAGTGTGGTAAGACCAAGATCACATCACGAATAATAAGGCACCCAAAATCTTTAAAATCATTATAATTATTCTTTCACCCAACTCACGCCAAATAGATTTACACCCACACTATAACACTCACTGTTTCAGAGTGGCGCACAATGGAGAACCGTTCCAAAAAAAAAATGGCTGTCCCAACGTGTTGGATATTACAATACATTGTGGCCGCACTACTTTTATAGAACTGTCAAAGTTTATCCCACTTACATGAAGTGGAACAGTTACCATACATACTTGTAGAAGACAAAAATGGAGATAAAAAAAAATTAAATAAACTTGACAATCCACAACGTTAGCTCATGTAATTTAATAACGTTTACGTACGCAAAGTAATAGAATCATTCTGTTCAGACACAAAATTTTAATAAAAAGTACAAAAAATAACGACTGGGGTGTTAAACATGAGCACTGCAATTAATTATTCTGTTTTGTATGTTCCGCTCATCGCTGAAATAATTTTTTTGTTTCTTATTTAGTATTATTTTGCATTTAGGTCAGGAAATATGCTGATGTGATAAAAAATTATTCTTAACTCTTTAAAACAGGGATGTTGCTTTTAAATATTCCTTAAGCGTGGATTAATTTGCAGCTTCTTACTTAGAATTGTTTAGCATGAAAGACAATGCGTGTACTTACGTGGTAAAAACTATGACAATTTTTTTGTATATCAGTGGAAAATCCAGCTTCGCCCACCTCTATTACTTTCACGTTATTTCCCTAAGTATTGCCCTTATTTAGATAGAACCGATACATACATTATTTGTGGATACTTTTCTGTGCAATACAAATATTTATAAAATACTGTACAGAAAAAATACAAAGATTGCACGTGAAAAAAAAAATGACAGGGGAATACTAGTTATCTCAGGTCCAGAAATAGACACAAAAAGACAATACATAATGCAATACAGCAACTCGCTGAGAACTGCTGCAAGTTTTAAAATTATTATTTAAGATATTTAATTTGCAAAATCTCAAGCTGGCACCTAAAATCACATTTTACACTACGTCAATGCTTGCTGTACCAGAAACAAAAAACAATCCTGTCAAGAAAGTAAGCATAATAATAATTTTGCGTAAAGTAACGAAATTTGTCTCTAAGATTTAAAATTTTCCTCCAGTGATGGAATAAATCAAATTTACCCATTATACAATTCATAAACTGGCATGTAGCAGAAGTTGCAAGAACACAACATTAATTTTTTGATTACCTGCCAACTCTCACGATTTAGGCGTGAGGCTCATTATTTTTGGATATCGCTCACGCCCGCGCGCATTTACGTGAAATCCTCCCAATTATTTGCGATTTCTTTCACTTGAATGGTTTTCGTGTGCGTGAGTCGATGGATCGACGATTAATCGCAGAGAGATCGATTTCAGCTACACTCGTGCAAAGAAGGTGTCTGTGTAATGAAATGTGCTTCTGTCAATGTAATTGGGAAATTGATTCAGACAAGTACCGTGTTTTGAGATCGGTCAGTTTCGACTTGCGTACTCAATTTTTTTTTGGCGTTTGAAGGTTTTGTACTTCTGTTGTCCGTTATTATTTATGTAATGTTTCGCGCGAGATTGCTGAGGTTAGGTTATGTTGTGAATTTTCAGTAGATTGTGTTTATAGGGCGTACGATGTCTGAACAAACTACTAGTAAGAAACACTACAAAACGACATTTAACCACGCCTATTCAGATACGTTTCTGCACATTATCGCTTCGAGGAAAGATAAAAGCATTGCGTTTTGTGCCGCGTGCCGTTGTGATTTTTCGCTTGCGCATGCAGGCCGAAACGATGTGTTTAAGCATTCACGAAGTAAGAAACATATTTATAATGTAAAATGCATAGAATCCAACAAGAAACAGAGTTTTAAATGCAACGCTGGTGATAATCGCGTCACTCGCGCCGAACGTTTGTTTACATCATTTATTGTGGTACACAATTTGCCTTTTGAGATGAGCTGACTATACCGGTCAACTGTCCAGGAAAATGTTTCCATACAGTGATATCGCGAAGAAGTACAGCCGTGCAAGAACCAAAACTGCTGTTATTGTGGGTGGAAACGGAATCTAAAACTCACGCATCAGCTATCCAAATTTTAAAACATGTGCCTTTTCAGTTTCTACGGAAGCGAGCAATCAGGGTGGTGCGAAACTCTATCCGATAGCGGTTACCTTTCATAATCAAGAAAAATTAGAATTTGAAAGCCGTTTGTGCCTGTTTTGGAAGGTGATTTAACTGGCTAAAATATTAGTAACATTATTCTTCAGAACATAAAATGAAAATAGAATTCCTTATTCTAATTGTTTCATCCTAGGTGCTGATAATACCCCTGTGATGGTAGGACAAAAAAAATGGAGTGGCCAGTGTTCTTAAAAGAGAAATTCCCAATTTAGTTGGGATTGGACGTCCATGTCACCTAGTAAATTTAGCGGCAGAAAAAGCTGCTGCAAGTTTTTTTCCAGTGAAAGTGGCTGAGATGTTGTTGGATATTTTTTATTGTGTAGAGAAAAGTGAGAAGCGGGAAGAGAAAGTAAACGAGTTCCAAAAAACTTCACGATACAGACACAATGAAGAAAATCATAAAACATGTAGGTATGCACGCGCTGGTTGTCATCGTGCAAGTGTTTAGGTAGGTTGAGCGAACAATGGCAGCCCTTGACAAGGTTTTTTTTCAAGGAAGAAAGTAAATCTGCGCACAATCGCCAGAGAACTGGGTTCCTATAGAGCTATCGCATTCCCAAAATGAAAGATACTCAGTCTGGCTTCCGGAGTTATGAATCTGACGTGGGTGTACATGAAACTGGTCATGATGTACATACAAATTATAAGCCTAAATCATCAAAGAAGCGACAGTTAGAATTCGTTGTCAGCAATGTGAAGAAATCAAAGGCAAAGGATGTGGAAAAGCTCAACTCAGATCAGAAAAATACAAAGAAACCTGTCAGGAAATGTGAAAAAGAATTTTTATCCTCAGAAGAAAGGATTCTCATGTTCCTGTCGTGTGATCCGAACAAGACATTCCGTTTGTTTATTCAGAATGTTATTCTTGTGTTTGAAAAAAAAAAAACATTTTTTTTTTGCAATCTGATATGTGGCTAGCAGTGCAGCTCGCAGGTCGTTGGAAAAGCTCCATCAAAAACAGTACGATCTTTTTTTTTTCCTCTGTCAGGAAACACTAAATTTCCCTTGAAAAGTGATGTGTTTTCACATACTTAAGTGGCAGATACTAATTCAGTTAGTGCTGCTTCTTTTTCAAGTTTGAGGTTTTTTGTGGAAAAAATCTCACCTGTATCTTGCATAATGATAAAGAACTGGATTTAGATTCAGAGACAGACACGCTGGAAGCACAGCTTTGCTGTTTTAAAATGGAAGACATTGCAGAAGAACTGCCAAGAGACACTCAGTGGTCAATAGTTGGGCAGATGAAAAATGTAGATGGTACGTTGAATTATGACAGACTTTCTCGAGCAATGCATGTAATTCTTTCTATTCCACATAGCAATGCTGAATGCGAAAGAATATTTTCTCGAGTTAAGAAAAATAGAATGCAGTTCAGATCATCAATGACAGACGCAGTTTTAGAAAAGCTTATCAAACTGAAGTCTGCCCAGCATGGGCTATATTATGAGCAAGAACTTGATTAGAATTTTTCGAAATAGGCCAAATCGGCAACATTTATGTATTTGCATAACTAAAAAAGTTGAATGGAATTGTTTGGTAACATGTAACTGACTGCCGTTAACAAATTCTGTTTCTTTCGTATAGGTCTAGGCTGAAATAAAATTCTTGTTTATGCGCAACTAAACAGTTTTTCTGACAGTATAAAATATTTACAACTTTTATGAATGTATATGGTTATGTGGAAAAGTGTGTGTGTGTGTGTGTGTAAAGTAATGTCCTATATGAACAAAACTGAAGATCGGCTGTGATGTGATTATGAAGTGTGTTCCACCCGTATCTACTTTGCAAAATATTTTCTTGTATTGTATTATACGTTTGGTTTTGCCAAAAATAGGATGCCTAAAAGTAATATTACGTTACGCAAGAATATCGCAGTGAAATATAGATACCTTGTATAAAAATCACGAAATTAAATCAAATTTACACAACACGAGAATCGGGAATGTAATAAATAAGTAAAAAAAAATGGGAAGTGAAATGAAATTAAATAGCCAAACAGTTTATAACCCACTGAAATAAACATCCAGAATATTAAATCAATTTACCTGGAAAAAAAAAAAATTCCTTGCACAACTTAACGTAAATAATATTTTTTTACAAACTTGTGACTTCATTTCTGGTATTGTGGTGGGTAGATATTGAAATGCATGCAACAATTAGTACCAATATTAGCGAGTATTTTATGCGTTAGTTTGTTCAATATGAAATATGTTATTACGAAGCGCCAAAATTATGGTTCCTTCAGGTTTGTATTAACGAGGTTCTACAGCCATTTTGAAGGACCACTGTGGCAGAGAAACGATGAACATAAAAGTGGCAAATTGTTTTTTAATTCATAAGTAGTGTGCGAGTCATTTATAAGACGACCACCTTTCATATGCGAATAGTTTGGAATGGTTACCAGGTAAAATAAGGATACCAGTCGCTATGGCCTCCAGTTAAATGCACTTTTAGTAGTAGTTATGCATATATTTCTTATGCGGAAAAAAAAATCACTTTCCTCAGTTGTTTGAAAGATTCTTGCAATGCTTGTGAATGATTAAACGAAACATTTTATACATACGCCATTGCTTATGTCGTCAAAGAAAATGAATTGCGAGACAGAAAACAAAAAACTGAAAAATGACAGTAGCTGTAGTCAAGAGATAAATATAAAACGTATAATAAATCCCTTAATGAATTTTGTCAGATTAATAACAAAATAGAAAACCGAAACCAGAAAACAAAATTCCAGAATAAATAATCAAACGAAGAAACTGAAATACCTAGGACATCCCAAACAGGACAACACAGTACTCAGACTGTAGAAAAGTTTGCATTAAAGTGTCGTTGCAATAAATGAGTAATATTTTTAACTTAATATTGTTTGACTATAGTCAGGTTCCTTACAACTTTTCTGAAGCCTGGCTACGTGCTAAACTTGTACTTCTAGGATGTTTCTCCCTCCACCTAATGCAAACAAAACTTAATTGAGTCTAGAAAATTACACCAAAGGAAGAGTAAACCGAATTCGTGTGCGCTCAGTTTAATAATATTTTGCATAAGAACTATTTATTACTAGGTATTACCAACATACCTATTTTCTCCCTGTTTTAATTCATATTAATTAAAACTGAAATGTAATTTATAGATGAAAAGTAAGTAAAAGTTCAATTTAACGAAAATAAGGTACTTTTATGGTAACACAAATATAAAACGATTGTGATAAATGACATAGGAAATAACCAAACACGTCAAATATGGGGTGAATTTTTAAAGGTTTGATTCAAAGAGTGCGAAGAAACCACTAATAGACTATAGTACTTTAATTGCACTTTTCATTATCTTACTTGAAATAACTTATATTTTTATAACACTTCAGTATAGGCCTTACATAATATTACGTAATAAGTATTAGTACTTCATTTTTTGTACAATATTTGATTAATTTATAGAGCGATTGGCTCGTGTTGAAGAAACTGAATATTTATTTATTTTTACAGTTGTGAACTGTGTTAGGTTATTTGGCAATATTTTGTCAACGAAAGTTAAATTTGTAAGAATTGTTTACGGTAGTGCTTCAAATATGGTCTATATTATATTTGCTGTTACTCGCTGCTTTAAAATAATATAACTTTTAAATAATTAGGTAGGGGAAAGTTGACTAATTAGTTATATAGTTAAATTATTGTAAACGTTTTCATGATGGAACCAGACACAGTAGTTGAAGGTATATTCCAAGCATGGCTTTCAGAAATAATCAAATAACTGTGATCACAATACATATATACAATTTGCATCATTCAGTCGACAATCTCTTGTGGGAAATGAAAATGTTCTGTTATTTTGCCCCTTGTGAATCCAAAGTAAAATGCAAGGTTAGCATCGGATCACTGTGATTCACCAAAAATACAGATTAACGCTGGAATTCTTTAGAATTCCCATGCTCAGCAAGTCGGGGCCAGTAACATTAATTTTAACAATGATGTAAAGAAAAGTTGAAAAAAATTAATTTCTGTACCTAGTTGGGTGAATGAATGTTCCTGTAACAGTCACATGTAACTCGAGATTATACAAAAAAAAAACATTAGAATTGTTAATTTTAAGTGTTCTCTGTGTATCTTTATTTGGATTTTACATTACCTGTTTATTACCACTCATGCCTACCCATATATGGAATCGTGTGAATACTGTTGTCTACTTTTTCAGTTTTGAGGTAACGAGCACACGTTTATTATGATCCACTGCCTCATTTTACAAGTTTCGTACAAATACTTCTACGAAACTGCTATATGCCTGGTGTCAAATATTCCCCAATTATTAACAGTACCAAAATTTTGCGAGTGCTAATCAAATGTACACGTCCATACAATATTTGAACACGCGACAATAGTGATGTTGTATGTAAAACACAATTTGGCTATCCAAATTCCAATACTTCCAAATCACTAATTATAAGAGGTGTTGTTCCAACTGGCACTTAATGAACTGATATCAACTTGAATTAATTACCGTATTTCAAGTACGTTGCTGAAATCACCCACATGTATTTTTGCCGCGCTGTATATGATCGATGTGTAATAGTTAGTAATAGATTAACGTGTTTTTAAATTCTAATATTACATGTGAAACAGTACTTTAGATATTGTATATATATGTAAGCTATTTTTAATAACCTCCAGTAGGTCATAATTTTTTTTTATATATATAGGCCTAAATTCGTATTGCATCAGCAATGATCAACAGCACGATGTCGCGAACTAAACAACACTTAACAAAATTTAAAAACCCGCAATGGATAAATCAGTTAACCTACCTGCAAACACGTCTATATTTTTGGTGATCACTCCACCTACCTCTCAGCGGTCAGTGCTATATAACCAACGTCGTGGCCCTGTCCCGAAAGCTTCTGAGTCGTGGAAGGCGGTCAGAGGTTTGTGCGTGATACCACAGAACTGTTGCGTGACAACAGTGACCAAGGTTTGACTACTTGTGTGAGTGGGATACACTTGCAATGAGGTTGATGTATGGCAATGCTCACTTCGTTCTTATGTGTATAACTAATAAGTGAGAGTTAACTATCTATTATAAAGAGAGTGATAAGAACTTTAATGAGAAATACTATTGGCATTGAATATTACGCGATCTGTTAGGATAGTAAGTGAAATAGTATAGATAGGCAGTTTAATGTTGTAATGACTAGGTGTGAGTAGTTATATATCATTTGATGTATATTAGGAAATGAAACTTAGTTTATTTTTTATTAACACCGCAATGCCTCGCGAACTCGGTATACACGCCTCGTTACTCGTAACCATATTACAGAAGTGTAAGAAAACTTTCCTACTTTAGTAGACAGTTAAAAATAAGAATTGCGAAAGTTATCATTTCGTTTAAAGTATAAGAATAACTTAATATATCTCTAATGTCTCCAGAATGATTTCCAAAATTGAAATTTTTCTGTCACACAAGATAATATATTCTAAGTATTTAAATAAATAATATTATATATATATATATATATACACTTCTTGCGTAAACATGTGTATGGCATTTTAAAAGGACAAACCTTTTACAATACGATATCGTTTGAGTAATCTCTCAGTAAAATGTAAAAAATATTTCCTAACTGGAAGTTCCATAAATTGTAATTTTGAATAGAGTCGGCTGGACATCATTCATAGATTCAGGTCTGCGGATTAGACAGCGGTGTTCGATATTCATCGCAATAAACTAGACACTGCGGCAACTGTTGAATTGTTTAAAATACACATGTTCGTTGAGTAACCCGTCAATAAGAGGTCCATGACATTTACTTTTATCCTGTATTACACGTTTTCCTTTGTACTAATAAACGTGCGTATGTACACTAAGGTCTGGTATAATTTATACTTAATTATTAGATAACTGAAAAAATAGCATTACTATTTCGCTACGGGATAGAATTCACAGCTCTATAAACCACTGAGAACGAGCCATGATTTCATTGCTCAATTCCCGTTTGGACGACGTCTTGGCCGTGTAACCTTATTATAGAAAATTGCTCACTCTACTAAGGAATATGTTTAACAAAATTACTACGTTCCCATAAAAAGTAATGCCAAATAAAAACATTATTTTAGCAGGTTTCTTGCAACGCAATTTTACTTATGCTGCACAAAAAAGCCACATTTTTCCTTCGCCTTCGAAATTAAAATTACCGTACGACATATTTTTTAAATTGACTTCATGCATGGAGGTTGAAATTGCTATTTGGCAGAATAACATGGTAACAAAATTATAATTCATAGACTTCTACGTACTCTGAGACATAATTCGTTAGCCCTTTCAGACCCACTTTTATAAATGGTTTTGGGTGTTGCAAACACGAAATTTTATGATGCACGCTGTACTTAATTCGACACAACACTTGTTTCGTTGTAACAACCAATGAGCTGTAGTCTATATGTTCGGTTACAGTTATATGAACCAATCTTGACACAGGTCTGGAATACGGTTTGCGAATAATTTACTCTCAGGTAAGATCATTGGTCATTGATCTTCGCAGTGTGCAGTACAGGAGAAATATTAGGCCTACCTGTACGTGCGTAATGTTCACAATTGTGTACAAAGGGTCTGAATGTGTTAATTGGCTGTTGTAACAGTCAACTCAACCTTCTGTTTGACTTTGTCATATATAATTAACTATTTAGTGCTCCCGATGGTATGATACTTCGCCGGAACACAGCATAGTTTCAATTTCAACGTAATAATATTTCGTTGCCAGCAATCGCAGTATAAACTACTCAGATACACACGAACACTTGACTGGGACACTGCCAACTCGGCAATAATCTAAGGGCCGGCCTGTAACGAACGTTGTGCAGTAAGCATGTCCGTTACACTGTGACTTGTGGTAAGTGTAATACAGGTGGTTCGGTGTTCTGCTCGGAATTTTGAATGAGCGAAGGCTCAGTAAGGCAAAGGAGATCTACATATACTTTCGTGACGTTCAATCTGTTTAAAAGTGATATGCTACGGTGTGTATTCACGAAACACATTTGAACCATATTGGGTGAATACAGAAGAGGGTGAGGGTGTCCCCAAAGACATACATCCCACCCCCTCCCACGCAATTTCTCACATTGCCAAATGCCCTGTTGATTTTTTAATTAGAACAGTTATTAAAGAGAATTGCAATTTTAATTGATTGGTTTTATATTATTTTCAGAAATGGCGATGAGAAAGTGCTCGTGTTCCATGCAACGAATTGAAAGTCAAGAGCTGTGCCATCACAAATGGAAAATGACAACCACCCCCACCCCCTAAATCACCAGGCCGAAAGCCTAGTTTCGGTCCTGTAAATAATTTCTTTGAACTACAAAGTCACATGTGTTCAGGGAGAACATCGTTTAGTACAGAGTGAAAACGGTTTTTTCGCTGTTACCGAAAAGAAAATATTATTCAAATATGAACCACAACAAAGTAGGCTTACCACAAACATAATTTTTCTTCGATCAATAGTAATGACTATGATAACATTGCATTGTCGTTACAATAGCTCAACAGACTTTTTGTAGTAATATAAGTTACACTGTTAATAATATATGTGCTCTGGAAAAATAACATGATTATTAAATACGCTAGAAATAACAAATCTTTAATTCACTATAAAAAAAACCCCGAGACTCGAACCCGCAACCCGTGTTAATATTTAAACACCCATAAACATACGACTACAAGTCATACTTCGTACAGTTTAATTTTTATCGGTAAGTAATATCATGTGGTGTTACGAGCCAGAATATGTCACCTCTTGGCAAGAATTTGGGTGAGTGACTTGCAGAATCACTACACTTCAGAATTACGTTAAACGTCTGCGAGACCTGTGTACTTGCTCAATTGCAGTTTCGTAATTGGAGAATGTATTGGTTTGTGAATGTTTGCGCAGGGACGACAGTTAAGTGAAAACTGCCATGTACGACAGAAAATCTTGAATATTGCCTAGCCTTTACCTGTGGTGCGAAGTCACTACTTTTGTTTCCTGTGAAGAAAATTATCTCAAGGAGTGTTTATTTCTTGGTTATAAAGGAAGCAGACATTGGCCACACAAAACAAAAAAAAAACGTGTAAATAAATACTTATTTGACAGGAAACCCATGATTCCTTAATATTCTTTTTAAATTAAAGCAATTTTGTAAAGAAATGGTTTTGTTTTCCGTACAGAAAATTCTGAACGGATTTTTTCTGAGTGTAGTTGAGAAATACAGCTTTGAAAACACCGTAAGTCTCTCAGGTACCTTCAGCATTAATACTGGTAAAAGTTGTAAACTATTTGTTTCCCCCAACTAACAGCAAAGGGCTGCATCTTTCCACTGACTGCCATAGAGCTTGCCGATGAAATCGTTAAAACCTTAAGTGTAGTCTACATAAAGCACCCAACTTATCACTTGAACCGAAGAATACCTCTTAACGGCTATCATGAGAATACCTCACGGGAATAATCCGATTTCCTCTGCCCCTTATACCGGACTCAGACACTTATAACCCTACACTCTACACAGAACCTCGTGCCGAGCAGAAAGAGAAAGGAGGAACGATCCCTCGATATATTGGAATCGATTCAGGACATTTAGTACCCGGAATACCGCAGGTAAGAGGATTGGGGGTAATATGTCAGGCGCTTAGCGTTAGAGTGGGGCCTATTTGCCCAAACAGAAAAGGCTGCACTCCGCTCGTACGAAATTGGTTTTGCATAACTACAGCAGGCGTAATATTTAATGGGGCGACTTTTCCCCGGTGATAACTAAAGTGGGGCCTTCTTTCATGCCTGACGAAATGAGACATTTTTACAGATTCCCGTTTCTAACTATTAGCATTTTGTGACTTCCGTGGAGACGCGGCTCTGTTTAAGATAATAGCGTGTCAATTAATGATTCAGAAGAAGTTATTTATAGGTAAGAACGCTTTAAGTTAAGTACACTTTACTGAATCGCAATTTCACTAACGTAACAGTTATCTGGAGGATTCTATAAGCGAAGAGAACAGTGACATATATCATGCTTGAATTTTTAAATTGCGAATTCTGGACCTAAGTGTAAACTATTGAGCTTTTAATTAAATTGTTGGCATATTATTTAACAACTTGAAAGAGAAATATGAATGATTAAAACAGTTAGTATGTTAGTTTTTTCAAGGGTATAATTTTTCTTCGTAGTCTCCATTACGTTCAATGCATGACTTGGAGCGCTCACAAAATGAATTGATTCCTTTCGAAAATATACTTATTTTTTGTCTGCACAGCCACTCGTGCCTTACCCGGGAAAGGAGAGTCTGTTACTGAAGTCATATCATTTCTTATTTTCCTACTCATTTGGGGCCGCGGTGGCCGAGCGGTTAGCGCTCTCCTCCCACCAAGGCGAACCGGGCTCAATCCCCGGCCGGGTCACCGGATTTTCGCATGTGGGAATAGTGCTGGACGATGCCGTTGGTCGGCGGGTTTTCTCGGGATCTCCCGTTTCCCCCGCCCTTTCATTCCGGCCCTGCTGCGTAATTACCTCAATCACCCTCATTGGCTCTCAAGACCTCGCTGTTAAGAGACGTCCAATTCTCTTCACTCACTTCACATTCCCACTCAATTCGTAATCATAATGCTGTGACCAAGATATATTTACGTGCTGAATCGTCATTCGTCGGTGAATTCCATTATGCTCGTAACTTCAGTACTCAAAAATATCGAATTACAGAACACGGTTAGGGCGTAGTGTTTCGTGCATGTCTGAAGTGAGGCGGCAATCGTTGAAGTGGTAGTGTGATGGTGTTTGCTTGTCCGTACTATCGTGCCACCTACAGGATGTTCATTGATGCGATGTTCATTGATGCATTTGTAGCACTGCTGTCAACATACAGGACAATTTAGATTTTTTATTACAATTTTAAGTTGATTAATTTGACTTTTCCTTATAATAACTAAGTATTCGTTAGCATAAGTAACCACTAAAATGTAACTTGATCTTTACACCATTAAAAAAAAGACATAATGTTAGGTTTTTTGTGAAGAGAAGCGAACATAATTTTGTTCTTTGGAAACCATTACGATTAAAACGTACTTTCAGTATTAAATCACACATAAATTTTGGTTTTAGTTGACTGAATACTCTGTTAATAAATCTTGGAAAAAAATATCTGCACGCTACTGCTTGAATTTTAAAGCACGAACAGGCTGGATCAATTAGTGTCACGTTGGCAACGAGGTAGTTCCACGTTTTAAATACTCAATTAATGCAGGGTTCTCCTGATAGAGGCGACACAAAAAAATGTATATCAGCATTAGGGTGTAAACAGTCTTAAAAGTAACATATAACTTACATTCATCTTGTTAACTATTTCGCAACATCACCGTGTTGATACATGAATGCATATTATAAGGTTCAGAGCAATATTAGTGATAGGTGTATAGGAATAAATCACGATTGGTTTAAAAAATAACAATATAAAGAAGACTTACAGAATCGATTTGTTACCCGGAGACTAGGTCTAATATTAGTCATGTATATTAATAACTACCTTTACCTATACATAGTTAATTTATATAAATAAAAATATGTTACAAAATTAAATATGTGCATCACTAAGCGTGTATGTGGCACTATGAATTCAGTATGAGGTAGACAGATTTTAGTCTTCTGCATTTGGTCCCAGTATAGGCCCAAGAATTCCCATCAGAACTTTCAAGTATATGTGTTTCATTATTTTACATTGTGACAGGCTCACATCAACCACGAGTGTCTGCCCCAATAGAATCCGTGCCATAAGATGCTGTTCTACGAGGATTGATTACTGACGTCATGCACGTGGCTTCTTACCCATAGACTAAAGATGAGGTAGAGCGACCTCGCTGGCTGCGCGCAACCAATATCCGTGTCCCGACAATTAACTTCTTTTCTGCCAACACTTCTAGCGAAAAATGGCGTAGTTTGGACTTTAGGTTAGAAAATTGATTTGTAAACAAATGCATTGAGGCGAATGTATACTTCCTCTAACCAATTTGTAATGCAGATTGGTTAAATTAAAACTAGTAAAGGTATTTTATTAATTTAATGGTGCTTGTCATTTAGAAATTAGGATATAAACAAACGCTTTCATCACTGTTGACTATGTGACTTTAACAGTTGTGTAGGGTTGGGATTAGGTCAATGTTGGGTACATGAGCAGAAGACGAATAAGTGGTCTACCTCATCTTTAGTCTATGGTCTTTCCTTGATGCGAGTGCCCTGTTAGACTCTCTCGTGTCGTCGCTGTTGTCGGTGGGCGAGCTCGACGTATCCTGTTTTACTTATAATCTGCGACACTTATATCATTAACGCTGCTGTATTATAAATTACGAACCGTTGCAATGCATTGTAGGGCAAGCTATTCCGGAGCGGCTACCGTTTAAATATTTACGTAAGCCTTAGTTGGGTCAAACAGGTACTCCTTTAGCTATGGCACGGTATCCTATGAAAATGTTGGTCAGATTTCTAAGTGCCAGTGAGTCCATACAAGAGTTTGTTATGGAAACAGTTAGATAGACAGAAGTGTTGGGTTTTCCGTGTGAGGAATCCAATTTGGTTGAATTTTTTTTTCTTTTTACTCTATGCCAGAGAACAATAAAAATGAACGTTTGTAATAAAACCGCAAACATTGCAGGAATTACTAAGGTTAGTTATTCAAGTATAATTAACTATTGATGATTGGAATCAGAAAGATAAAATGGAGGTTAAGCCTAAGCGGCAATATGTAATATGCTCTCAGACAATTCATGTAATTGAGAAATTATTTTACAAGAAGGAAACTACGTACAGGAAAGTAATTGCAAAATGAAATTCGGGACGCAGGGGAATATTTATCGCAGGAAAATGGTGAACAACAGTATGGTAGGAAAGAAAATGAAAATAAAGGTCTGTGTTTTCAAAAACCTGGAAAAACAGTGATTGGTTTTAGGTGCGGAATCCCAGCCATTTTGAATTTACTCGTCTATTGCTCAAAAAATCAACTGGTAAAGGTGCCTTTGCCAAAACATACTCGTATAATAGAAATGGTTTGTTGTTGTTTTCGTTGACTATTGGTGATTTGAAAGTTTCCCTATTAGTTAATTCAGTTGCGGCTGCATCCTTACTGAAACAATAACTTTGTAACAAAACTATGTGTGATATACCGGTAAGCACTATTAAATCTATAATGGGAGAATCGGTGGTTTTGTCTCTAGTTGACGGAGGTTTTATCAGATCAAATTTTGTTACTGTGATAAAAATTAAAATTCACGTGCTCAAATGACGCAGTCGTAAAATATTTCGGTGTGCACTGTACTTGGGTAGGGCATGCTTCTCAGAGCCAATGAACAATGTGCTGCGTGTTCTATGTTATCACGATTAACCACTCACAGACGTGAGGCGTACACGCTTCGACAAATCAGATTTCTCAAAATGAGGACACTGAACACACCGAGCTCTGATTACTTGTTGTGCACAGTACCGGCCATAAGTATCCTTCATTTGCAACATGTCCGCGATCGTGGTCACGTGGTCTGAACGGGTTAAAACTGAACATTTCTCACGGAAAGTGTAATTCACAGTATTTCAAAATTGGTCGCATGACGTATTCCTGGGCATGGAGTTCCTGGGAAGTACACACACTTTTATTGATGTTGCGAACACAATGGAAAAGTTAAGTTTTTCGCCTGATACTGTTATTGCGTTGCAGAATAAGCCGTCGGAGTGCCATAAAATTCCGGAATTTACAGCGCACGGACATTGCGTAGGAATTAGAGAAAATATGAAATGATTTCATTGACGTGATTACGTCTAAATTGGGGCATTACGTGTTAAAATTTTGTTAAAATTTTAAAATAGAGAATCTTTAGTGTGTATGCCATATCGCGTGTCTGCGTCGAAAACGTGCATTTTTAAGCCACTGGGCGCCGATCTGCAGGAACACAATGTCGTGTAAGAGGCAACTAGCCCTTATGCTAGTCTGTCATTTTTGTTGCCGAAAAATCACACCTGGTCAGTATCGTCTTATATGCGATTGTAGAAAAACCAATCAGAAATTGCATTTTTGAAGCATACTCGGTAACATGCAGTTATGTAGACTGTTTTTCAACATTTTGCAAAAACCTGAATATTTTAGTATCGTGGACTTGAATTCTGCTTTCTTGTGGCATGAGTTACACTCTGATTCTACTGAACCGTTAGCCTTTGGCACGTCGTACAATTTACAGCAGTGGACGCGTTTGCTCACGGGCGCTAATTCTAACCCACAAGCTATGTCACAAGGGTTAAATTATACGTCAGGACGGTAGATTTTTGAGTTCGCCTTCACGTATATTGACGACGTATGTATTTATAGAAACACATTGGAAGAACACTTAACAATATACGGATAGTGTTAGACGCCTTAAGGAAGGCTAGATTCACGGTAAGTCAAGAGAAAATTAGCTAGGCGAACAGCCCATGCGGTATTTAGGCTTTATCATTTCCGAGAGTAATTTGTGTACCAAAGCTGAAATAGTAATACGTTTACTAATTTTCCGCAGCTGACAAAATTTGCGAGGGAACAATTATTCTTTAGGAATGGTTGCATTATATAGTAAACCCATGTCCAATTTTTCAGAACTCACAGAACCTTTACATCTGTTAAAAAAGAAAAATGTAAATTTTTGTGGAATTGTGAACAGCAATTTGTATTTTAAAATTTAAGTTTTAACAAATCCTCTATATTTGCATTTGCCTAATTCTACTGAAATTGTATTTGGCATTAATGAGAGTTCCATCGCCGTTGGGGCTGTATTGATCCAAAAGAAAAAATTGTAATTTTGTTCCGATAGCATATTCTAGTAAGTTATTGACGCACGCGGGAAGAAAATATGACATTTATCACAACGAATGCCTCAGTTGCATATAGCCAACGGAACGGTTTGCAGATTATTTAGATCACGCACCATTCAGTTTATTTATGCATAACCAACCATTGAGCTGATTGTTGAAATCGCGAAAGCCAACTGGTCGTTTGGCGCGTTGATTGGCTCGTCTAGCAGGTTTCAAATTTAATGCGCAACATACAAAGGCGACAGATAATTCAGTGGCCAACGCGTTGTCACGTATGTTCTACGAGGACGAGTTCGAGACAATATTATAAAATGGGGCTACTCTACGGTGTCAGTTGACCGAAGACATTTCTACGAGTGAAAGTTTTTTTCTGAATAAAACATACTTCAAAAGTTTCCGAGTATATTTGTAGAAAAAAAAGAGGATCAAAACGTCCATGTAGAAAGTCAGCAGTTCTTAACTGAAATAAAAAATGGAAGTCTGGTTCCGTGGTACACCAAGGATTTCTGTGCGAATGGACATAGAAGGTCCAATTTAGAGTTGTGTTCCGGGAAAGTTACAATCTATGATGTATAACTACCATTACGAATCATTATATGTAGGACACGTATAACGGGCCAAACAATTACCTATGTGTTAGAACTTTTGACGTGGCCAAGTGTACGCAATGACCTAGAAAATTGGGTTAAGTGTTCTGGTGGGCGCCAACAGGCAAAACCGAAAAACCAGAGACCGGAATTACAATATGCTGGCACTGTAGCGTCGTATCCCTGGGAGCGTGTTTACTTAGATGTAGTGGGTCCATTACCCACGAGTACTTCTGGATACGTACACAATTTAGTTGGCATAGAGAGTTTGAGTAGATTTTGTTTATATTTCCCATTACGTACCATAAAAGCAGGAGATATATCCAAGGTGATCACGCAGCGATAATACAGTATTTTTGGTTCACCCGTTGTTATTGTGACAGATAACACTACGTATTTTCTTTCTCATGAACTTAGAGATTTAATTGTATAAGGGGGGGGGGGTGTATTTTGTATGGTGCAGGCCGCCCCCTTCTACTCTCAAGCGAATTTCGTTCAACGGGTTAACAGAAACATTAAAATTGCCTTACGTAGATTCAAGTCTGATACGCAACTCATTGGGATGAACTGTTATATTTGCTTTCCCTGTGTCTCAATAATGTTGTTGCCTACACATCGCACGCTAATATGTGCCCTCAGAAGTCTGTTGGGTAGACGTTTGCTGCAGCCACATAATAATACTTAGAGACCTACAGAATTCGCGTTATCTTTCGGTAACATGATAGACTCCACTTCCTTATTAACAAGTGACTACAGTTCGTGATTTCATTGGCCGCTGCACTCTAATCAACTTCACGTATCTGACCGATCTCCTTAAAATCGATTGGCCACTCCACCGCTGAACTTGTGTTATCGGCCCGATAGCTCTCCGAGGCTTGCCAAACATATTTTTGGCCAATGGCTGAAGTTGGTCAAACGCATAATAACTTTGAGTTTAGTCTGTCCTTTAATAATAACGCGAATTTTGCAGGTCTCTAATGATACTATTATGGTCACTCCAGAGTATTTGATTGGAGAGTGTGAATAGTAAAATTGGAAGAAATATGAACAGATGTGGCTCATAATTTGGCAATGTATCACCAGAGACCTGCAAAATACGCGTTTTTATTTGGGCACGGATTGAGCTTCACATTTCTATACCTGCTTGAGAACAATCCGTGAAACATAATAATTTATTTGAGTGAGCTCGTTAGAGCGGATTGGTCACTCTGCGGTCGAGTCTTTTTTGCTGGCGTTAGAAGCCGTCGAATAAGATGGGTGGGGGGGGGGGAGATAGGGGGAACGCGCAAATTGTTGGTCAATATGAGTGGTTAAATGGACGTATAAAGCCTTGGGGTCATGCGTAGTGCCAGAAAATACCGCGAATTTGGCATGTCCCTATGTACATCAAATAATTGGAACAGAATAGCTATATTTCATATAAAGATTTTAGTTTGAAACCAGGTTATCTAATATTGAGATAGGCAAATCACCTCAGTTAGAAGGTTGATTATTTCCGCGTCAAGAAGGCCGTAAAATGGTGAGGGACAGTCCAGTTTTCTGTCGCCCGTTACATTATTAATAACTGATCCTTATTCTCCAAGCAAGATGAAAAAAGTTTATGTAAACCAATGCAAGAAATGTTATGTACACCCTCAAGCACAGCGTAAAGAGGCTGCACCTTCTAAAACCCCTCATGTTTTTCTGAACTTTTGGATACATAAAAACTGTTAACACCTCCCTCCCCCCCCCCCCGAACAATTGTGTTGAATTTAATTATATGTAAAAAGGAGAAGCTTTATGAGTGTTAATAACGAACAATATTATTAAACCTTCAACATTAATATTTTAAGTGAATAGGCCTACTAAAGAAAGAAAAAGTTTGCAACTATATACCCATTGTAAAATATTAAGCACATATTACAGTAGTAGAGCGGCTGGTGCAGGATTCCAGGATTCAGCTTTCCGGCTCTGCCCGCCATCTCGGTTTCCGCAATTTTGTGTATTTTCTTTCAAAATCTCATGTTTTTACCCAAAAATTGCTGGTTTTTAACAAAAAATCTTTTCGTAAATCTATTATTTTACCCAAAATCATCTAAAAATTCCCCATTTTGTCAAGCTGTAAAAGAGGAATCTCAAATAAATTCTTCAGGAGGTTCTGGCTGCCATATTGAATTTCCCTTTTTCCTTGAAAGTCGACTAAATTTCCCTTAAAAATTCCCTTTTTCCTTCGAAAATTTCCCACTTTTCCCCTCAAAATTTTATAAAAATTTATTAATAAAAAATAATTTGAAAAATTGTAACAGAACTTAAATAAATGCATCTCAATACCTCGGGTTTTTATTAGTTTTCCTATAAAAATCTCTATCAGTCAAAATATCTCTACTCACATGGCAAGAGTAGTGTTAGCAGGTCTGCACTTGGACGGTGTCAGGTAACAGGACGTGTGAGTGCTTACAAGTCGTTTTCACACCTCCTTGGTGTCGGGTAGCCATGAAGTCAGCACACAGCAGTGTCAGTAAGTCTACACCTGCACGGTGTCGGATAGCCTGATTCGGGGAAGTCTCCAATGTCGGGCCCTACCCTGCAGGTACCATTTTCTTTATATTACTCCGCGCCTCTCGGTCTTTACCGAATGGCGACATTGGTCATCCCAGCAAAGTACTTAAATTTGTCTTTTTTTTTGTATTATATTTAAATATGGTGTTAGACAATTTTTTGGACAAAGAATAAACATTATTTAGTAATCCCAGTTCGAATACCGACCTGTGCATCGGATCATTTTAAACGAACTTTTGTACGTGAATTTTTTACTAATTGCGTTCTTATACGCACCAACCATAAACATTTGAGCAAAATCCATTGGTTAGGCGAGGCGTATGGCTTCAAGTTCGAAGCCCGAAACCATAAAAATATTAATTTTTTCCATCGTAATTAAAAACATTTTATAATTTTGCTCAGTGTATCGGAGACTGGTTTATAAATGAATAATAAACGTGAAAGCCAAATATTAGGCATTGGATATAAGAATCCGGATAAGATAAGAGGTTCACAATTCGATTAGTGACCTGAGTTTCGGAAACAATTTTAACGATGATAATTGATAATAAATTAGTCTCTAACGATTTAGTATACATGTGCACCTGATATAAGGATTTAAGCCATCCCCAAAGCGTAGTATGGCGTAAGGATCTGTGTTCCAGACCCGAAACTATTAAAATAATATTATTTTTCTCTTGGTCTTAGAAAATAACGGACGTCGTTTTTTCCGAGCGATGGGAGAATTTACATATTGAGCTGTGATGCATGCTGATACCTTAGTATCAGGGGAAGTTAAGATCGATTTGGAAGCATTTTCTCTCGCTATACAGTGAAGATGAATTTCGAATATGAAGATCTGCCCTTGACGTAACTAATAAGGAGACGCGAACTGCACCATCGCTAACTAACAAGACTTGCAATATGTTATGCTTGAAACACAAATATTCATTACGTCAGACACTTTAAATGTGAAACAACATACAGTAAAAAAAAAAACATTTAAAATGTTTTACCCCTTACACCAAAGTCAATTTTATAACAATCTACAGGAAAAAGAAAACCTCACATTCAAGTTACCATGAGGGAAAAAAAAATTAGTTTTAATTCTTAAAAAATGTATATTTTGGGTAGCCCAGGAAGGACCCTTTCAGACGAGTTGGATAAACGTATGACCGACTCGCGAAGTTATCATCGCTGCCCTGTCCGAAAATTAGATTTATTGAAAATATGAAGGTACATTTCTACCTCGTGTTATCTTCGCTCGCCTGCAAATCATGGTCACACACTTAAAGTAGACAACTGACTCCTGCTGTCAGACCGACCCCTCGCAATACTGAACCATTGTCCTAGACCAACATTCAATTGACCCATAATTACCCCTGATTGCGGAGGAGGAGGAGGAGGATTGTGAAAGGGTTGCGAATGATTGCAAAAGATAGCGCAATATTTGGGAAACATTGTGGAGTTGGATGTGGAGGTGGAGGTAGATGTGGAGGTGGATGTGGATGTGGAGGTGGATATGGAGGTGGATGTGGAGGTGGAGGTAGATGTGGAGGTGGATGTGGATGTGGAGGTGGATATGGAGGTGGATGTGGATGTGGATGTGGGGTGGAGGTGGAGGCGGATGTGTATGTGGTTGTGGGGGTGGATGTGGAGGCGGATGTGGAGGTGGATGTGGATGTTGAGTTGGAGGTGGCTGTGGTGGTGGAGGTGGAGGCGGATGTGGATGTGGAGGTGGATGTGTGGGTGGGGTGGGGGTGGAGCCGGATGTTGAGGTGGATGATGATGTGAATGTGGGAGTGGATGTGGAGGTGGAGGTGGATGTGTGGGTGGGGTGGGGGTGGAGGCGGATGTTGAGGTGGATGATCATGTGAATGTGGGAGTGGATGTGGAGGTGGAGGTGGATGTGTGGGTGGGGGTGGGGGTGGAGCCGGATGTTGAGGTGGATGATGATGTGAATGTGGGAGTGGATGTGGAGGTGGAGGTGGATGTGTGGGTGGGGGTGGGGGTGGAGGCGGATGTTGAGGTGGATGTGGATGTGGAATGTGGGAGTGGATGTGGAGGTGGAGGTGGATGTGAAGGTGGAGGTGGATGTGGAGGCGGATGTGGAAGTGGAGGCGGATGTGGAAGTGGAGGCGGATGTGGAGGTGGAGGCGGATGTGGAGGTGGATATGGATGTGGTGGTGGAGGACGATGTGGATGTGGAGATGGATGTGGAGATGGATGTGGATGTGGTGGTGGAGTTGGAGGCGGATGTGGAGGTGGATGTGGATGTTGTGGTGGAGGCGGATGTGGATGTGGGTGTGGAGGTAGAGGTGGATGTGGTGGTGGAGGTGGATGTGGTGGTGGAGGTGAATGTGGTGGTGGATGTGGATGTGGATGTGGATGTGGAGAGTAGGAATTTAAATATGTTTTTTTTCCACATTGTGTAGGACTTGTAAACATTTCCGCTAGTGTAGGACATTATCTTGAACCATATGTATAGACTTAGATACAATTTCCAGTATATATATGAGAGAATATATTTTCATGTTGTGTAGGAATAGGAATATTTTTTTAACTTAGTCATGTCCATTCTACACCATGTCAGGATTTGTAAATTTGACCTCTGGTGTAGGACTCGACCATTCATGTAGGACTTTGCATATATTAAATCCATACCAACTCAAGTAAATAATATATTTCTTTTCACATAAAATTGTGTATGTATGTATCTTCTCCATCATGTACAAAGGACTATTGCATCTGATAAAATTTAAGAAAAAATTATGATAGGAATTTTTATGAAATAAAAGATCTTTTATATAACGATTTTGTTTGTTTATAGAAAAAATGTATAGAAGTTTTTCAGTCTTGCAAATCGATTATGAAACATGTGAGTCACACATTGCCCTCCCCATTATTTACCGGGCTTGGGACCGACAACACTACAATGATGTGATTCAGGCAGGGTTACCGCACTGATAAAATACTTGCATACAATGTTGAAAAAATATCTTGAAGTCAGTGTCGTTTTGATAAATGTAGAATGCAGACAATTTGCGTATAATGCTATCAAATTATAAAAATAAAATTTATACAGGGACATAGTGTATATATTCGTGTATTAGCATTCCGTACATTCTACATTTATAAAAAAAAATAAAAACAACTTAAGGACCGGCTTGAAGGTCTTGGTTGTAGATCGCACTCGCTAGTTAGCGCTGGGGTAGGAAGTGGACTTTCGATGCGCAGACAAGCATGTGTTGACAGGTGTGCGCCGAGCTCTGCGCCCAGTATTGCCTTGTCCCCATCGCCTTGGCGAGCAGTCCCACACTATCTCGCTCGCCTGCCCTCACCCGAGCATGGCTGTTAGCAGTACGACAAATACACACATCATAGAATTATACTCCGCGGCGTACAGAAACTAACATTCCTTTATTACTTCGTAGTATATTGTATCATTTCCACTAATATACTTTATTTATAAGGTCATACGAGCAGCATATTTTCGGCGGTGTAGGTGAGTAAGGCGTCACGTAACGGCGTGGGAGGTTCTGGCTTAGTATCCTAGATAATGCTTGGGTATTTTCAGTGATGGCTTATATTTGGCGCTGTTGGCCAGCACTCGGGTGCATATATATATATATATATATATATATATATATATATATATAATGTAAGATAATTATTGCCTGAATGTTTTGCTATTACCAGTTTCACAAATGAAATATATTTTCAATTATAAAATAAATAATTTGGTTCGTACATGACGTAGAGTGTTAGTATAAAACGATCGATATTTGCCACGAGTACGCAAAATAATAAAACAGCCAAATATTTTCATCGCAGATTCTGGAATTTTTTTTGTTAATAATGTCATATAAATCTTATGACTATTTACCAATTTTAAATGGACACAGTTTTAGCATTTCTGCTGCCAAAATTGAAACACTCAACAGATTTATTCTAAATTGCTATATAAGTTTTTGCCTATTTGTATAATCAAACGATTAGATTTTCGAATATGTGCGTACCACATTTGAATGCGTTCCTGTTGCGTCGTGAAAATACCCGATGAGCACGGGTCAACTCACATGCTCGCTAACCTAGTGGTTATGTGTTCCAGACCCAGTTTAAACATGTTTCTTTATGGCGTCCTTATATGAAAGGAAGTTAAGTTTGGCTCTGTTCCGCTAATATATCTACAGAATTATTGAAACGATATGCATCTATAATAATGAAGTTCGTCCTCTGTGCTACATGTGTTGTAATCTGAACAAAATCTGGACTTTTCCGGACTTATGAAATGCCATGAATTTTGTACGTTTTTGGGGTAGCTTGCTACTTAGTTAAAGTTGGAATTCAAATTTACGAAATTATTTCGTCTGTGTACATAAACTGTTTTGCTGGATTCGTATGTTAAGTTTGTAATATATGTATTCTAAATAACGTATCTGCAGACTTTCTGTCTATTATGACCAATCGGTACCAAGAAAACAAAATTTACTAAACCAATTTCAGTTGTAATTTCGCAATTTTTACGGTGTTTTGCATCCTATAAATCGTATGGGTTATCTGCCATCGCACCGATCTACACCGGGCTGGCCACAGAGTTGAAAAACCGAGCCAAGCTAAAGTAACTTATGGATGATTAGTTTTGGGCTTAGCTAGCGAACGAGTTCGCAAAAAAAAAAAAAAATTTAACTGTAGTTTCTCAAAGAAAGTTTTGCATCTTGAAGACTTATGTGTTGCTTAATAACATGAAATAAAACTCCGGAAAAGTTATTTTTCCTACTGATAGGAACAGTATTAACCTCAAAAATACTGCATAAGAGTGGGCAATTTTCTTTTTATATTTTTTGATGTCATTGAAGGGGAACCGATGGCTATAAAGAGAACTTTTTACCACCGAGATCCGACTAGTAACCCGGGAGGAACTGCCGTAATACGGTTCGTGCGTGGTAAAAGTGGATAATGTTGCCGAGGGTTTTCTCCAGGTTCCTCCGTTTTATTGCATCACGAAGATACTCCATCGTGGGCTGTACATTATTTTTTTTTTTTTACATTTAGGATTACAGCTGGCCTCCGCAGTCACTCATAAGTAAGGCCGTCGCGTATTTATTTTGTATATATGACAAAACTTTCATTTCGTTTGTTTCATTGCCTTTTTTGTGTGGAACCAATTTAAAATTGCAGTGCTATCTAATTTGAGGTTAACACAATATATTTCAAATGGTGCAATTGTTATCTTATAAGTACGTGAGTAAATATTTTATTTTGATTACTATTTACAAAGATATTTGAAAGGGAGACTGTATAATTTTTCGTTATTAATTAGTACACATTCTCAATAACTAAAAATAATTGCTTGATATTAGCTGTAAACTACAGAGTTTGTAGATTTTGCAGTAGTCCAGCACATAATAAGATTATCGTTTTCTTACACTTCTTACACTCTTCACCTACATTTTTAAATAAAATTATTTATCGATAAGAAACATAATTTGCAGTATTATACTCTTTAAGTGAATAAAATATTTAACTAATATCACTGGCAAATAGTAATAACGTTTTATGGAAAATAACTTACATAGTTAACGTCATTTAATATATTTGATGGCACGTGTTGCAGAGTTAGATTTTTTTTTTAATAACTTGATGCCAGTAGTGTATCTATGTATTGGCATCACTTGATGTGACGTCATATTCTTATTTTTACACAAACTAAAACGGTAATTCAAACATATAAAAAATTACAACAAATGCACCTAATTTACAAACGTTTCTACAAGAACATAATTGTCGTGCATTCATTCTATTTACTTTATTGCTACCATGTTTAATAATAAATTATAGAGATACATGAAAACCACATAAATTGCTGCAAACCATTACACATCGCTCTCGACAAAGTAATTGGTTTTATTTTGTCACTTGTTTTACCACTCTATTGTTTATAAAACTACATACGTATAAATTATCCACAAACGGTAATTAGGCCACATTACACCAAAATTTGTAAAAATAAGTTGACATTATATCATGCATTACATTAGTATTATAACATTTAGCGTAAATGCAGTACATTAATATATTTACCTGCAACACATACCATAAAAATTGACCTTCGATGGGCCTATATTTGTTTATTTGCAAAAAGTGTCATCAGTTGCCAATGTGCTACATGCTCCAAGTTTTCTCTATTTTATATTCTATTTTTATTCCAAATTTCACTGAGTTTGTGCAATGAAACTTGGCTCATGTATGGGTTTTCCTTTCACTACGTTTGGAGCAACTATTTCCGGCAGTAAATAAAATATGTAAAATTGTAATATTTTGGGCAGCATTTCTATCTCCCATGCGTGCTTGTCCCTCGAAATTTTTTCTATGTGTAACGATTGGCGCGCATCTGACATTACTACGAAGAAACAAAAATCACGCTGTGTGATGATGAGAGTCCCCTGGTCCTCGTAGTAGTAAGGATGAGTTCGTTTCAGTTTCAAGTAGTTGCATTCTGATAGTGAAAGTCCATCTCTCCTGGCTCCCAAAAACCCTTACTCCAAGTCTACATAGAAACCACACATTTACACTACTAATGAGCCAGTTTCTTCTCGACATCGTTGAATGACAATTTGCTGATTACGGTGACAGTATTCTACTGCCGGTTTAGTGATATTGGGTTTTTAAAGTATCCTTTTTACTAAATTTTAACACGGCATAGAATATTTTAGTCGACAAACTGTCAAAATTACTGGCTGTTAATCGTACAAGTCTCACTTTATGCCGCAGTTCACATTCCGACTGTAATTTAGTTTCTTCAGCAATTTTCTTTATTTCGTGTTCGGTAACTTGCAGCAAAGCAACAAAAATAACGCATTTTTCTACAAGTTCCTTTTTTTGAAAGGTCACACACTTCACCTTCCGGGACATGGTCTACCGAGGGACCGTAGTCTGCACCAGATTATCGCATCAATAGTAGCCGTCTTTATTTTTGTCTTCTTTTACTTTAAATAAACTAGTTGACGGCGAGCAGAACATTGGCGCCAAGTTTTTTTTTTTCATGGCCACTTTATGAGTACCTCCAGGACTCTTTCCGATCCATTTCTTAGAAGGACTATATGTAAGCATATTTATACAAATGTCATTTATCATTACATCAGATCATTCTCAGCCATAAAAAAAATCTGAATTTCAATTTCAACTAAGAACTGAAATTCTGGCCCCTGTGGTATACGAATCGGCGTGCCTGCTTGCCAAGCTACCTGAATGATCGATCATATGTTACTGTCTCACATCAAGCATTGGTGTTAGATGTAAAATATAATTTGTTAATTTATAAGTTCTGCGGGATTACATTGACGGCGTTAATTGGCCGTAATGAAATCAAATCTGCACCTTGTCCCACTTATGGAAAGTTGCTGGGATCGGCTAGGTGCGAATACAGAACCGGCTGCCCTATCCGAAGGACATATTTGTCGTCCAGCCAGTCTCCATTAATAATGCATGAGGCGAGATGCGCTTAGGATAGAGGAGCGACGGAAAAAAAGTGGTTGGGAAACGGGAATGTCCATCACATACTAGTAAATCATGAGACGTCAGATTCGCCTGGGATTGAAACCGGATCACTATGGTTGGAGATCGGTGTGTTAGCCACCGGAGCATTGAGACCCAAGTCGTAATGTTCAAATTACCGCACCTATAACATTTCACACCTACATTGTAAGAATTCTGCCTTATAGTAAGTAATGTTATTGTTGTTTATGTTTACTAAAATAATGTTGATATTTTCTTCTGATTATTTTTCCTTTATGTTCTAGTTCAGTGCCCTTAATCCAAAATTTATTATTACTATTTTGTTTATTTTTGACATAAAGGTTACACTAAATATTCTAATTTTACGTGAATTGTATGTTTTAAACGTTATTTTATTAATAAAAAATTCCACTAAACAATTTTTACTATGATATATGTGAACAATCTAAGTAAGCCACGTAATGTGTAAAATATGATTTCAACTACCAATATTTGAAATAAATCGAATATAAATATTCTACCTACAACTTATTATCTACGATTTATCCCCGACAATGTACGAAAGCGCTTCCGATTTCGGGGTGAGTAATCTAAAAATGTTAGATGACTTTGACTTGAATGACTTACAAATATCATAACCTACTGACATTGTCTGAATTTATGTAGTATTTTTGAAGAGAAACGAGTGAGTGAAAGAGTGGATAAATATGGGCAGCTCTTACCAGCAAGGTCTTGAGAGCCGATGAGGGTGATTGATGTGAGTATGGAGTGGCGTCGGAATGAAAGGGCGGGGGAAGCCCGCCGACCAACGGCATCGTTCGGCATGATTCCCACACCCGACCGGGAATTGAACCCTGTTCACCTTGATGGGAGGCGAGCACGCTAACCGCTCAGCCACCGTGACCCCAAGACAAACGAGGTAAAACCTATATAAAATAGGAAATCAAGATGTCAGGACGGCGGAGTCAGAAGAAGAGGCCCATTAATGCAGAATTTTCGTAAGTATCAACGTATCAGGACGAGACCCCGGGTTCCAGCTGTGACTAATGGACAGACGCCTATCTTACAAGAAGAAGGCAACCGGAATCCCCGACCATCGAGTGACATATATGTAAAAATGATTCTTTTCACTATAGGCCAAGCATGTAACTAACTTTTGGCAACATTGAAGATCATTTTATCTGACTTCACTTCTTGCTTTCTAAATAACATAACTGCAGGTCCGAGTGGAGCCTCAGTGTTCTGCCGAATTTGAAACGTTAGTCCTGAGGCAATAACGTTAAATATTTTAAGAACAGAGTAATATCAAGAAGAGTTTGTTGATATTTTTCTGGGCTGTAGCTTCACTAGTGAAGCTAATCTACAGTAGCCACCAAAAAAGTAGGGTAACCCATACATTTAGAATAAAGAACTTCCGCCCCTATAATATTGATTGTATCTGTTCATGTATATTTTTCCAATTGTTCTATTAGAAAGTTAAATTTTTACTCAGAGCTTTTTTCTACGGGTTATAAATTTTCCCAAGGTTTGTATAATAGACATCTTACTGCATTTAGCAGTACTCAAACTAAACGAATCCCTGAAAAGATACTTAAGATATATTAGAGAAATTTGTCTCAGAAACTGAATATACATAAAGATAAAATGTTATGCAAAATTCATATTGTAAAAATATAACTACACACGTTTTTTAAAGCATTGGACGTAATTTAAAACTTGCAGAAAACATATAAAAATTCCACATTATTCGTGCTGTGAACTGAGGTAGTGTTGGTAGAGCTACAGCATGTTTTTTGCATTGGGACTAGTTAGCTTATGTATCTGGGAAAATATAGCTGCACTCAGCATATTTTTCCTTCTTGTATAAATTCTGTTTTAAACCACATCATCGGAAGTAAATATTTTGTGATTTTGCCAGTTGTTACTTATTTTTAATTGTGAAAAAATGTGCGCGGGTATTTTTTCAGAGTCTGAATTTCACATAACATTTCATATTTATATATTTCCATTTTTGAAACAAATTTCAGTCGTGTATGTCAAGTATTTTTATTTTGGCTTGCCTTGGTATAATGCAAAATGTAGTAATTCACATGTTTTACAAATTCTTGGAAAAATCATAACCGGTATAACCGATAATAATAAAAACTTTGCGCCAAAATGTAACTTTTAAAGATACATAATATTATTGGGATGGAAGATCTTTAGTGTAAATTAGACCATTAGATTTGAGTTTTGAGCCAAAAGAAAACCTAATTGATTATTAATGTCCAATATATATTTCGTTGCTTTTTATTTTTATTCATATAAGAGTTGTATGTGCTTGTATTCTGTGTGTCAGCTACTCTTACACAACAGCTATCTGCTCGTACCTCAACACACAAAACCACCACACTGCATAAACTTATGTGCACGCACAACGTGGGCTTTATCACAGTACGCAAGCTGCAACATGTATATAATTAGTGTTATATAGCCACTAACACTGTTTTCACAAAATTGTCGAGAACACTAAAAAAAAACTATCGGTCTAAGCAGCTTTTTCATGTGGATGTAAATACCACTCCAGATAGAAAGACCAGCGCGTCGGCCGAGAGATTACACCAGCGGAAGCAGTCGGTCTACGTATACAATCTAAACACGTGTCATAAGATACACCTAGACAATACAACACTTGTCATGTGGTACTGCAACATAAATATGCATGAATACGTACTGTCCGTTGCCGATGAGAAGGCGAGGCTCTGGAATGCGGGCAGGGTGAATGGTCCCGGTGGGCTCAAGGCCACGACCGTCGTCTCTAGCCTGTACTACGAGTACTAAAAGTATCAGTTCGCAGGGAGATTTTCACTTTCATACGACACACATACTAACACATACTACAATGTTATGGCATATGCCTCTGTTATTTCTTTTAACAGTAACCTTAAAATTCACCGTTTTAGGGGCGCCCGTCTGCATGGCGTGCGAATTGTTTTGCATTGAGTTTCAAGTACAAATTTGTAAAGCAATCTTTTTATTGTACTTATTCACAATATGTTCTCGTGAGAAAATAAATCACATTTCACAATAGTTACAATTTTCAAAACATCTTTCACATTACCGACACTAATTTTAGACTTTCAACATGGCCCACGTTTTCAAACTGTTTTAACTTAAATACTTGAATACCTACGAAACAGCCATAGTGACCTGCAAACAATTTTGATGGGACAACTGTAGGACGAAAACTGTCATGATCAATAACGCATAACTTTAAAATATTTGGAAAGGAGATACTCGTACCGCTTACCTCAAACAGTGGATGTTGTTGTTCTGTGATAATTTATTCAATTTCGGGAAGCGGCAGAGCCAGTTCCGATTCGGAAGAGGAAAATTCGTCTTCAGATGAGTCACTCGGGCCATTTGAGTCACGGCCTAAGGATATCACAAAACTGTCTACTGAGTCTTCCAGATGACAGTCCTTCTGCCAGTAGTCTGCTTCTATATTTTGGACATGCGAGCAGTATCCAGGCCAGTCTTCTTTAGTGATTGAATATATTACTTCCTTCGTGATTTACATTGGCTGTGTTGATGACAAGCTACCAGTAATGTTCTTTTCCCGCACTAGTCTCTTAGTTTTAGTCCACGCTAGTTCAATGGGATTAAGTTCGCACATATAAAGACATCGTGTCCGTGCAGCTTTAAAAGACGGTCAATGCGAAATACTTTTTTCAGGCTTCCTGTTCTGCACAATTAAGTCGAAGAGCTCTGTTTTTCGTATTTCGTGAGAAGAGGGAATGTTGTTATTGGTCAACAATGACTCCATTTCCTTTTTCACTGCATACTTCGATGGGGGTTTATTTTCTTGCACTGAGTGGTAAGGCTCTTGTCCATAATAACTACAGAGTTTTCCGGAAGATTTGGCAATAACTAAGAGTGCATCCACTTTTCGAAGTTCACAGAAATCATCTGCCTATGGCAGCCCCCCGTAGCTCTGCCTACTGGAAAAATTAGCAGTACATTCTCAATTAATCTAGTTTTAGCACCTCCATGACAACCATTAAACGGGTCGAAGAACTGTTGTTGATTAACACACCAGGTTCAGTATCACTTTGTCAATATTTTTTTTATGTGATGTTGCTATCAACCCAGGTTTCATTAATGTTAATTAAGGGGCGCCGTTCCATTCTGTAGTGGAGAATTGATTTTGAGCGTATTGTAGCTATAACCTGGCATCGCTACACCACCTAAGGTCGTGCGGGGTATAGCTGGTGGCCGAACGTAGTTTTTTTATAAACATACCCCACTTGGCCCAGTTATAAAATGGAACCCGCATAATGGTATCCCCCTCCCCCTAGATGGCACCTCGAATCGACACAAGATACTTGTGAGTGAGATTGTGTAGGCTGAAGATGAAGGAAGCAGACAACCCATGGCCCCAGAGGAGCTCTGAAGCCAACCAAATCTACAGACAAGGGTGAGCATAAACGAATTTGCGGCAGGGAGCCATTCTGGTAACGAGCCACCGTCCCTTTCCCCCTCTTTATAATTATTACGGCAAGGTAGGGCATAGCTGCGTCTATATTGTGAATCTTGCATAGTTACTGATTTAGCATATTTAATAACGTAATAGTGTTCTCACTGTTCAGTAAATGTAACTGTATTTTTATTGTTGTTTAAGTGTAAATGTATTGTGTTTCACAGCTTGAAGTTTGTAACGTTAAATAATATATTTTTACAATCCATCGACCTTATTTAGCTACCATCGAGAGCAAGCCCCTCTGTGACATCCCTTACCTCCTTTTACAGTAACTTACAGTAACTTAGTGTTTGATGTTGGTTCGAGTATGGAGAGTTAGGATACTAGAGTTAGTATTCAGGAGGAAGGGAAGTGTTACACTAGTGGAACCGCGGTTTTATTCCCACCTCATTGTAACCAAGCTCCGCATATTCCCAGGTTACTTAATTGTTGTGTCATTACATATTCTAATTAATATTTTCACACTTGTGATACCATCGAAAGTAAGCCACCTTCCTCCGTTTGTAACATACAACCCTGCCCATCCATGCTAACAGGTGTACCACTCCCGTAGCAAGCCAGCGTATTGTATGATAGTTACCATGCTTGCGACTCAACACTTGCGTAGCAGCCTTGCCGAGCTAACTTTCTTGCCCACCCATTCCCCTCAGAATGCTTCTTTTTCACAGTTAGAATATTTTTATTTTAATGCTTACAATGCATGCAGAACTTACTGTTCACTTGGTTGCTTGAGCCACTCCAATGTGTTGTGAGCTGTCAGAGTGTGTGCTCTTCTTTTTTCTTGTAGTTTGTTTAATTTTAGTTTACACAAAAGTGCGCAACACCGAATACTCTGTCTGCACACATTCTCGCTAACATGTTGCAATGAGCACACCACACACATCCACAACCCAAACCATTAGAAAATTTGTTCAGACACTTACACGTACATCAGCCACACTTACACGAACATTAGGCCTACACGAACAGTTGCTAACCCAGATAACCAATGCTACCACAGAAAACATTACACCCATTGAACAAACTTCTCTACACAAATCAACACTTAACCAGCCTGGCACGAGCTGTTATTATTTGAGATTACGCCCAGTCCACTCACTTCAGACACCAAATACACATTCCATTTCCACTCCTGCTACAAACACTGACGACACCATACCTCCACCTACCCAACCACAAACCACCGCAATCCCAGTTAATTTTATATTTCCAGAAACATACCATATTCCCACTTTTTCCAGAGAAAACAAAGGCAGTGTTGAAGAATTTCTAGATAACTTTAACGTCGTCAGCGAGTTAAATAACTGGACCGAACTTGAAATGTGACAGCGATTAAAGTATTATCTGGTAGTGGTTGCGAGGAGGATAAATACAAACCCCTTTTACACACCACACGACAACAACACGACGAAAGAGCTCAGGCCCATATCGAGAACTTGACTTTTTATAGGAATAAATATACACCACACTTGCCTAAACAAGAATTTTTGAACATAATTTGGAATTCTCTTTTGCCACCAATTGCCGCAAAACTTATCCCTCTGGACAACACAACACTAGACAAGCTACTACACAACATTGAAAACATCGAGCGTGGCATGTGCAGTTATCAACAAAGCATTTAACAACATACACCAAACCCACTACACGCCAAATTCCATAAAGAAATTTCCATTTTAAAGGAACATATACATATCCACCTCCACCTACCGTCCACAAAAACACACACGTCCAGAACATGTACCGCCGCCCCACAGTAATTGACTGGCCACAGAACAGACAACACTACATACATCCATCACACCATGAACCCTATAAACAACACCCACACCATCAGGCACGCCCCTTCAGGACAGAATAATCACGAAATGGACACGTACAAGGACACATTTTTGGCAAACACTACAGGGTACATTACAGTAATCAACATGTCTCCCCCACCCAGGAACAACAGGCCCAGATTCGAGCCACATGTAATACATTTTTTAATAAAGTGGAGCCCAGCAGAACTTACGTGTAAATCGCCAGTTTTAATGCCAAGGGAGGTAATTTACAATCAGACTCCATCCCGCCCTTACTCGCTACATCAACCAACATTGCGCAAAGGAACCAGGCCACAGAAATCAAATCCGCCATACATTTTGAGACATCAAAGCCTCAGTATAATAATGTCAGGTCAAGCAAACTGCTTTCTAGGCAACCAGTGTGTAAACAATTATCCACGCCGCAGTCTGTAAAGTGGTCATACAATTCGCCGACACATCAACCAGCGAGTACGAAGCCCGCCCGCAGCGACGCCTGCCAACGCAACGTTTCTCACCCCCCCCCCCCCCCTCTTCTGTGCAAAATTTAGGTCGTGGATGCCACACCTTCAGCACCGCACACACCAGAATGCAACGTTGCCCATCGCAGAGATTCCCTACAGTGCAACCAGCAGTTCATGGTCCCTATAGCCTCGCTAGTGATACATGCTCATTGTGTCTCTACGTAGGGCATAAGAGTCGTCAGTGCCCTCTTTTCCCCAATAAAAATTTGGCTTTATCCACGGACTTTGGTGATCGCTTTCGCCATTTTAAGAATAAGTTCCGACTGACACCACATACCGTTTTTGTGACCCACTCCACTCCCACTCCCACTGTGGTGCGTGCTGAAAGTTTTCGAAACAAGGACGCCAGGGGCCGTAATGATGAGCATTTGTTGGGAAACATGCTGAGCAGAGCAGTGCCTTGCATTGGCACATGGAAATCAGCACGCGCTACTCCCCTTTCACCATGTCAGCTGAAAGTTATTAGTACTGCAACACCACGCGTACTTGTTACTATTAATGGTAAACAGTGCTATGCGTTAGTAGAGACAGGATTTTCATGCAGTTGTGTGGCTAGCACTATTGTATAGGTTCAGCCCCTTTCACCCCTTAATGCAATCATTTTATTAGTTGCAGCCACGTCAGTTTTGCCCCCTCCTAAGTTTAAAACTACTATCAATTTAAATATTCACCATCACAATTACCCACATAAAATTTTAGTCAGTGATACAGCCAGCAATACCTCATCTTGTGCATGGACTTCATTAAGAAATTCAATGTTATCCCTATCTTAAAATATAATATTTTTTTTATCCATGCACACAATGACAATAAAATCACAGAAATGCCCATTGTTTCCGAGAGTGCAGAAACACACAACTAATCGTCCATTACCCATTATTGTAATGCTGTCAAGACTTTTGAAAATCAACCCCTTCAGGGTCCTTCAGTTAAAAATAACATTTCTTGTGCCCAGAAACGAGCCATTCAAGATATTATAGAGCACTATATTGACCATTTTGCTAATTCTATACTACAGCTTACTGAAGTGAGGGATTTTGAGATGAAGTTAGACTTATAAACTGACAAACCCATTGCTACTCATCCCTTTCAGATTAGTTCCAAGGTGCGTGATGACCTTTTACTTCAAATAAAAGATATGGTTCATGCTGGAATTATCCATGAGGCTGATTCGCCATATTCTGCCCTTAGTTTTGTAATTTCCAAAAAGAGTGGCGGCCTTCGAGTTTTGACCTATTTTCGAAAACTCAATAAACATCTTACTAGGGTGCAACATCCACTGCCTCGTATTGAGGATATTTTTTATGCTTTGTAACATTCCACTTTCATCACTAGCTTTGACTTATTTTTTGGCTTTTATAGCATGCCTGTTCGACCTCAGGATCATCGCAAATTGGCTTTTAGCATTGATGGGGTGGGCTTAATTTAATGTTGAAGAATGCCAATGGGCGTCAGTACCTCGCCCCAATACTTTCATATGTTCATCAACAAGTTTTTAGTCCCCTGAGATAGACTGTAACAATTGCCTACATTGATGATATTTTTATATTAGGTAGTGCCTTTGCGGAACATATCGCCAATATCCATAAAGTCTTCGAAAGATTATGCCAATTCAATGTTAAAGTCAATACCCAAAAGTGTTCATTCGCCCAAAAAACAATTAAGGTTTTAGGCCACATCATCACTCCCTAAGGCATCTCCAAAGACCCCGACAAGGTAGCTGCAATCGAAAATGTGACCATCCTCCCTACTAATATATTTTGCATTATGCATCCCTTGCACAACCATTGATTGATCTGACCAAGCATACTACCCCTTCTAAATGAGAAAAAGAGCACCAAAGTTCCTTTTTAGATTTGAAACGAGCCATTCTTCAGGCACCATTACTGCAAAAATTTAACTAGGGCCATGATATAATTCTAGCATGCAAAGCCAGCAACACTGCACTCATCAAATTCGACCCACACTCTAAACAATGAAATATTGTAGCATTCGCATCTAAGAAATTTTTCTTTTCAGGAGGGGCCCTGGATCACCACACACACACACAGAGAGAGAGAGAGAGAGAGAGAGAGGAGAGAGAGAGAGAGAGAGAGAGAGAGAGAGAGAGAGAGAGAGAGAAAGCTATCAGCTATTAAATATTTATGTACACATTTTCGTCAGTATTTGTATGGGTGCAAATTTACAATTGAAACCGACCACGCCAGTCTGAGATATCTATGTTCCATGGCGGACCATAACGCATACATTAAAAAAATTGCAATCGCCTTAAGGGAATTTGACTTTCAAATTAATAACGTTAAGGGTAAACTAAAACACACTTCCCGAAGTGTTAAGCAGCATCCCCACAGCCCCACAGGTCTCCACTCAAACTGTCACACTCCACAACACTGAATACATCGTCAAAAAAGACAATAAATTGCACTCCACTTTTTCGGGCCCTTGCCGAAGCGATTTTTCAGAACCTCGACAAAGCATCCGAAATTAGTGCTTCGGTGGCTAACTATATTAGATAACATTGGGACGACGTCAAACACCATTTTATTTCAGCGTGCGACCCGAGTGGGGGGACAGAATCGTCACTGTAATAACTAAGGAGGACATTAATCCCATTCATTTGATAATCAAAATTATAACTACCCTCTACCAAGTAAACGTTGAAGTCATTAGACAAAGATATGCCTCCACATTTGCCACGATGTGCTTTGATCAAGTCTTTAAATTCAATAATCTTATTGTCCTTTTTAATGATGCCGTATTTTTCCTCATCTATACCCATACCCAAGAGTATATTCAGATCGATGACGAGTCAGTGTTCCATCTTTGTACAGCCACTGTTCCTACTTCTCCCTTCATTGGTGAATATGATAACGAACCCCATATTGCAATATGAAACAGGCCTTATTACACCCTGAAAAGCCAATACGAAATATCGTAGGTTGAGACATTGCTATGGTATAGCCACCAACAGCAAAATATTTTTAAAGGTCCATTCACCCCAGGGGTTGTCTAAGTTAACACTGGTCCCTCAATTGTATGTCCCCGAAGTCATCTAGGCCCATCACGACACCATATTTGGGGGAGGTCATTTTGGTGTGCTCAAAATGTCGCAGAAAATTAAACAATCTTACTTTTTGGTCATAATGATCACTGACATTATGTTAAAAAGTATGTTCAATCCTGCCGTGAATGCCAAAAGATTACAGCCATCACCTCCCAACCCATGGGCCAGTTAATCTCAATACCTCCGCAGCCGCTTTTGAAAACTTGGGCTTTGGATGCCAAAGCCCATCACAATAAGTATATTTTAGTAATTATAGAATACGCCACCTTTTATGTTTGTGCAAAGCCGGTTCAATCTATTGATGCGGCCACCAGTGCTGAATTTATAAAAGATGTTGTCTTTCAGTTTGGTTGCCCAGAACAGTTAATTACAGATCTCAGGTTCAGTTTTCAAAACGAACTAATAAGCAACCTCCTCAGGTCACTTGTCGTCAGAAAGCTCACTGCCACGGCATACAACCCCTGTTGTATTGGTTTAGTTGAAAATAACGATCGCTCCAGTGGGGAACAACTTACAGCCTGTGTGAGTGCGGACCAATTAAACTGGGATTTGTGCATTCTGTTTATTCAGTTCAACCACAATACCACCGTTAATAGTTCTACTAAATTTACGCCCTTCTATCTGCTTCATGGGGTTGAAGCCGTCCTCTCTGCCCAGTTAGTGGCCACTAAGTTTTCCGAGTGGGGACATAATTGGTGCGAACAACTTTTAGCCACTCGTGAAACAGCCAGAAACAATTTAATTCGGGCTCAGAGCCTTCAGAAAGCCCAATTTGATAAAACACACAGAAAAAACACCTTACGTGTTAACAACAATGTCTGGGTATGTAACCACAGAAGACATAAGGCCTAACCCATCGCTTTTGCTGCCCATATCGTGTCACAGATGTGTTCGGCAAATCTAATGTTTGAATACAGACGAACAAATCTAGTGTCCCTAAGTTTGATACTATCTGTACGAGGCATACCAAGTTGGTGTACACCTGTTAATGTTTTATAATCATGTCGCTCTGTATTTTGTATATTTTTATGTTACTCTCTCATAATTTATGTAAAATGTGTTACGGTTTCTCTTATTCCGCCACACGTCACGTGCTAACCTGTGGGTGCTAAGCTGTTTGTGTCCTGACATCGCAGCAAGGAAGATGCAGCGTACGCCTTCGAGGATGTGCTGATCGAGTTCGGAATCAGCACGTGTGACGCAGCGAGCAGCAATCATAGCATGCATTCCACATCACGTTCCTGCCTTTCAACCCGCCTTCGGCCTACTGTTCCATGGCCAACACACGGTAGAGGGGATACCAGGCACACCTACTACACTCCTCTTTTCTCGCCGCCACAATGTGTAGCGGCAATGCTCTTCTCGCCGCCGGCCAAGATTGGCTGCACTGCCTATGGGCGGAGCCACTCTGCGCAGGCCCCTGGAATTGCCGCGGCAACGGACTGTGTGGGCCATGCCGCTTCCAGGAGGAGGGGCGGTATCTCTGCTCACATAGCCATAGTGACCTTGTGTTTTTGTCCTCTTGTTGAAGCAGCTGGACTCTCCACGCAGCCTACATTCCATACCTTTGCAGGGTTATATTACATGCCTGACATAGTATACGAGACAAGTATCGCGCTGGTATACAAAATCCAGCTACAGTTTCCCTCCCTGCCTGACACACTGGACCAATTCCTCCACATTGCCTGTGCCGATCACAATACGACGTCGTGTACGAATGGAAAAATTTTGTACAATTGCATGCAGGGGATCGAAGTGGGAGTACTCAGAGACTATCGCACCGATGTCATTACCCCTTTCCATGCAAAGAGCGGCATCCAAGTCATAGGAGACGTGGGGCGTTGGTGCTGTAATTTTCTGACGAACAAGCACCTCCGCGCTCTCCTACAAACGACTTGAGCCTTGACCAGCAAATCCGAGAACTCACAGTCAATGTCCACAGTACGCACAAGACATTGAATGTCTCTTTTAATATTGCTAATGATATTACCCACAAAGTTGAAACGAAATTTAGTTCCTTATCCAAAGTTATTAATGGCATTTCTACTGTAATCAAGTCCCAACAAACTGCATTTAGCACGGCTTACTCATTGGAAACACAAGTACATTTGTTTGTGTCAAGTGTTTTGCACCTTATCAACAACCTAATCGTAGAACATTCCATTGAATGATTCAGTCACTCATACCAACTCCACAAACTGCCTCTTGCAGTAGTAAAAATAACTCAACACACTCACGACCTCACTGCATTGCAAAAACAGCTGAACAAAATCAATCTTACGCTCAGTATCACCACTAAAGAACTATATAAGTACTATTCTCTTGAATTCACTGAGCGGACATTTTCAGAACAGCAGTTAGGAATTAAATTACAAGTGCTTCTAATTGACATACATTCTCAATGGCTTATTTATCATGTAATGTCTGTCCTGTATCACTTCAACAATCATTCCTGCACGCTTCAACTGCCATATCTGCTCATCGTGGTGGACCACAAAAAGGAAACTGTTAAGGCGATTTCACCGTCCACCCACCCCTTCCAGGATGTTGTATTCATCCCTCCTGGTTCCCTCATCGGCGACAATGCCAAACCGCTGCCATTTTGTTGACTGATGTCAGTTCCTTGTTCAAATAATGCAAGTACTCTTGCACACCTGCCGTCCCTTTTGCAATCTAAAATATCTCCCCCCACCAGTTTGCTTTAACCAACCACCCTCCCAACACCATGGTCACTTGTACGAACACATCACTAGATACAATCATCCCCACCCACCTCTTAGGAGCTGTGGAGCTCCATGTCCCGTGTGGTTGCCAGGTTACCACACCCGCCTGTATCATTATTCACGCCGTACATCTGTGGGATGTGTGGGTACCTGTCATCCCTCTCCATGAAACTGTCATTCCAGTACACTGGCTCTCCGAGCAGTCCTTTCACCTACCCCAACTGTCCCTCCTGGAAGGAATTCATTTCTACAACATATCAGCTGCTCTGAATACTGACTGGCATGTCAACCATACCAAATTTCCTATTTTACGAGATGTTGTTCCCAGCGTTACAAGTGGCACATTCACGTCCATTAAGAAATTTTCACTCATCGACCGTACTCATTTTGACTACTTCACCCTCGCCACACTGTTTTTCCTGATATGTGTTGTGACCACTATTTACATCAATTTAATGAAATAATCAACCCTCCTTACGCACCTTAATGCGCCCCACTGAGCTGTGTTGTACATCTAGGTAAACACCCGCCAGAATACTCCCCTGTGGCACCTTGGTGATTTTTATCAGATACTACCTGATTTGTATTGACTTCTGTTATCATAACACTTGTACTGGAATAAAGTTTATTTAACTTCCCTTTTGCATGATGTCACCGCTGTCTTATACAGCTTTATTTTGACTTTGCTTTCACGTCATTACAACTTAGACCTACAGGTCTGCACTTATTGTTTAATTTCAATTTTATTCATTCATATCGCACGCCTTCTAGCAGGCTCACATACCTTGCTTATGTGTTTTACGCACCAACATTGCTACTCAGTTATATTTCTCTCCATTTTTGTGCCGCCCCATTCCCCCTCGTGTATACTGTTTATATTATTTTTATTCAACGATTTTCAGGTGGATTTCCCATGAGGGCTAAGGAGCCTCCTTGACGTCAACAGAGAGTAAGAAATATTACATGCTATAGTATAATTCACCTCCAAGTAAGTTTACACATTTGTCTATCTTAGACAGGTGCTGTTATCCCCATTCGTACCTGTTATATTAAGGTATGATCATCACATTCTCTCCCCTCAGCACGTCGTTTTTGTATGTATGTTAATTATTTGATTATCTTTGATTTTACGAGTCTTATATTCCCCTGCAGACACTCCTTATAATTCAGGTCATTTTGAAGTTAGGTGTTATGCCTCCTGCCATTATATATAATATAATTGTAATTGTGCTTAGGTGTACAGTTTTGAATGTTGCAATGATTCAGTTTACCTATATTTTTGCAGTTTACACTGCTCTTACCCTTTTGCAAGGAATACAGCGTATTTGATATATTTTGGTAAGAAATGGGGTATTACTATTTATTAATTAATGATTTTCTTACCTTTACCATTCTCTATTAAAAAGAAGTGGCGTGTTATTCCGTATATAGATTGATACCAAGTTCACATACCAGTGACCAAGGGTCTCGACTTACTTATATTTATATATATTTGACAGAGACAGATAGCATGCCTCCTGACATATGTGAGCTAACGAGTGCTTGTTACTTAGGCATATGGGTGTTTGTTACTATTTCATTAAGTATCCCCCACAGATACAGTAACTGCCATATTAATTGGATTGTACATAATTCAGCAGTTTTGCACATAATTAACGTTCAGACTTTGACATTTTATTTCAGATTTGAGAGAGGTAGCAACTCTCTAAATAGGACTTTTAAATATGGATTATTTCTTAAGGTCATGAGTACCTACTCCT